>JAGFMF010011694.1:759707-795901 GCA_019455555.1 Galemys pyrenaicus | reverse complement strand
GCTTGATCAGAATCCTGTCTTGCCTCTCTTCTTTGCGTTCCTTGTTTGTCCCATTCCCTTAGGATTCCCGCGCGCCCTCGTTGTTGCCCCGCGGGCCGGGGCATATATATGTGTGTGTGTGCACATACACAAACACAGTGGAATATTATTCACTCATAAACAAAAGGAAATCTTGCCATTTGCAACAGCATTGATAAGCCTTGGTATGATGCTAAGTCAATCAGAAAAAGACAAATACCATATGCTTTCGTTATATGTGTATCTAAAATTAAAAAAAGAAACTGACTGATAGACACAGGGAATAAACTAGTGCTTGCTAAAAGCAGGATGTGAGGAAAAAGGCAAAATGGGTAAGTTGGTCAAAAGGTACAAACTTCTAGTTACAAATTTAATATCCTGGCAATATAATATACAGCATGGTGACTATAGTTAATAGTACTGTACTGTATATTTGGAAGTTGCTAAGAGAGCAGGTCTTTAATAGAAATTTAATAAATAAATAAGACTAAGCCTGTGCACATTTTGTAAAATCAGCCAGTTCTTTATAAGCCATAACCTGGGACCCCCCCCCCCCACATCTGTTTTAGTGTATCTTGGTTCTTGAATACACCCATATTTCATCTAAGAAAGATTCTGTTGTACTGGCCTAGGTATATACAACTCACTTGGGTAAACAGGCGGAAGGAGGCATTTTACTAACAATCCTGTAAGTAGCTTGCATTTACAAAGTATTTAGAGCTTTCAACATATTATATAGCTAAAGGAATTGACTGTTGTTTTTTAAACCACAAGTAGGAAAAGAGCTGGCTTATCTAATTTGGATTTCATCTAAAGGAGTATAAGCCAAGTTACAGGCAGAGTGACATATGGAATGTTAACAAGGACTATGGGAGATGGGGAGAGAGGTGGGGAAGCAACAGTGAACCCTGAGCATTCACTGCCTTAGCAACTCAGTCTCCTTCTCATGGCAGGGTTTGGGGTAGATAGCAGTTGACCTTTGCCTTGAGCTTTGACCTTTGCTTTCTTAGCTATCACACTTGAAGGAATGAACAGAGAATCTAGTAAGCTAATTGTCCTATTCTCCTAAAGTCTTCTCCTAGAATCTGTTGCAGCTACCCCAGTTTCAGGAGTATGAAGTGTCTGATGAGCGAGATTGAAATCACTGTGGATGGTCATTCAAGATGACCAGACTTCTGGTGAAAATTAACAAGTCTGTTAACCCACAGGAGCAAATATAATCTAACCTCTTTGTTGAAGCCTCTCCCAGGTGATTTCTCATAACATTATCATTAATTAACATGTTTTGGATCTCTACAATGTGCAGGAAATATACGGGCACCTGATGTGCAATATTTTCTTAAATATTCACGGCAACTCTATAAGGCAGGTACCAGTGCTCTGTCCCCATGCGGTCAAGTTTACACAATGACAAAATTAAAAATTTACAAATTTATACCTATGCCCTTTCCCCATCTTCCCCCCATCTACCAACACTGAGCATATTCTGCACTTACTTCCCTGTGTAAGCAGAAAACAAAAGAGCTAATCTCAGTTCACACATTTACTTGTGGAACTCAAAGAAAATGATTCAAGAGGAAAGGGTGTTTTATGGAGATGTGATTTATTTTTTAAAATTTTAACTATACAAGTCATAACAAAACTTAGCATTCCACCCATTCCCGTTTTCCCCTAACTTCAATCTTGACTCACAACTTTCAACTCCCTTAGCTTATTCTTATGTTTATTTTCTTATTCCCAAATTATGTACTTATGCTGCTACATACTGACTTTGCAATATTAAATATTTTCTATTGACTTCATTTAATGGTACATGAGCGTGTAGCTCTCTGCACCACTGCTTCCACTTTTGAAACTCCCATGCTCCCAAAATAATTATATCATAATTTTTAGTTGAACCAATATTTTATATTTATACTGTTTTGATTATGGAAATGCTGTCTCGCTGCTTGGCCAAGTAGTATACTACAATTATATTTTTTTAGATTGATTTATTTATGCATATAAGCACTAGGGTACAGGCCAGAGGTGCAGGGGGCGGGATGAGAGAATCTACCATACAGAGTGGGGAACAAAACAGGCAGATCCAGATTGACTGAAACACACTGCTGAGGGGAGCAGCGGGCGAGGCAGGAGAGGTCTGCCTGTGCCATATGGGTCACCTCCCCAGCCAGTGGCAGAGATCAAACTCGTTCTGCAGTAGCTATGGTTCGCTTCACAGTGTGTTGCTTAACCCACTGCGCCACCAGGGAGGCCCAGTATACTACTATTAAACTTCCTTTCTTGAATAATTAATGATTTTCCTTTATTGACTATAATTATGGGGCTTTTTCCATATAGTAGAATGGGGCCTCAAAAAGAGCAATAAAGATCAGTGATGAAAAGAGAAAGATATTTTTCACTAAAACAGACAACTACAGTCTGCAGGGGATGGGGAATGAAAGGGATCAAAACAAGGAAAAGTGACCATGGTGATGGTGCACCTGTGAATCGGTGGTGGGAATTCTTTGGGAATGACACTCAAGAAAAGAAGGCAAATATGTAAAAAAAAATTTAAATAAACAAAAGAAAGTTATTTTTGGCACATCTGCACTTGTGGTCTGAAATATCATATACACTTTAACTACTTTAAAGATAAAAAGAAACTTGTTTTAGTCTTAGAACAAATACCTTGCCTCAGTTCACACAGCTATTAAGTGGTAGATCTGGAATTAAAATTTAAGACTGCTGCCTTTAGTGTCTATGTTCTCAAACACAATTTTCCCATAAAGTTAATGCTAATACTGAGGCTACGAGTTTCCAGAGGTAATTCTACACTTGGAATCCCAGTACCTTTAGGGTTATGATTCTCAACTTTAATATGCACAAGAATCACCTCGAGAGCTTGTTAAAATACACTTACCTGGAATCTCCTTCCAGTTGACCCACTTCAGTAGATTGGGATAGAGCCAGAAATCTTCATTTCCTATCAGCTCACATCAGATGCCACTGAGGCTGCTGATACTGGAATTGTCTCTGAGAACCACTGGCCTCATAACAGGAACTAAGAAGGGATAGTTAGGGCATTTCTCCTGATGGGAGAAGACTACACAGAACACTGCCCAGCTCATCTCCTTACCTCGTACCAGTCTTCAAAGACCCCTGACTGCACCCTGTAAATACCTCAAGAGGTAAAAAAAACAGGACCTCTCTGCTGGCACAGGGGTTAAAGTCTCACCAGCCACTGCAACATGAGTTCAATCTCCAGCCAGGGAGTTAACCCACCTGGTACAGTAGACCTCTCCTACCTCACCTGCTATTCCCCTCAGCAGTGTATTTCAGTAGACCCGCCTGTTCTGCTCCCCACTGCTGGCCTACACCCCAGTTCTTGTATACATAAATAAATAAAAATAAGTCTTTAAAAAAAAAAAAAAAGGATGGGCCTCCCCAGTGGCAAACGGGTTAAGTCTCAGCATTGTAAACTCTAGGGCCTAAATTTGATCCTGAGCCAGGTTGCTGACCTACATGGGGAAGCAGACCTCTCCAGTCTCTCCCACTGTTCCCCTCAACGGTGGATTAATGGGAGTAGATCTACCTGTTCTGCTCCTCACTCTGTCTCTGGTGAATACTCTCACTCCCTGCACCTCTGGCTTACACCCTAGTTCTACACAAAAAAATAAATGAAATGAATTTTTTTTTAAAAAATGCACTTAAAAAGAAAGGAAAAAAAGCTATGTCTCCAGCTTATTTAGAGTTTAGTTTTTGAAGAAGCTCACAAAAGCCTATTTCCAATACAACACTTCAACCTAAGTAACTCCATAAATGCTATAAAGAGTTATCAATTTCTTAAGAAAAACTTCCAATATAAACTGAGTGATGAGGAACAAGCCAGAAAGGAGGACATAAAACAAAGAAGCTGCTCTCTGGCTGGGGACCATCAATTTATATTCAGACACTACTGGCTACTGTAAAGCCATCAGCTCCCGATGAGGAAATGAGCTACAGATGCCACGTCGTGCTCCAGGGAAGAATCACTAGATGTACCACTAGTGATAAAAGAGATGGCTCATCGGCCTCTTTCCAGGAAGGAAGTCCTCACCTTTACCTAGACCAAAAAGTGAACATTTTTAAATGTCTACATCCTGGAAGGAAATATTTGGAAAGAAAGAAGGAATCCTTAACACTAGAGAGCAGAAGGCTTAAACAAGGACTGAGATAGTGAATTTATCCCCAAATTCTGAGAAATGTCAGAGAATTTATTAATTTAGTCCAGGCATATGTACATTTTATTTTAATTGGAACAGATAATACAAACTTAATAATATCTATAAACATAACTATTGACTACAAGGAGATTGCCATAGTGAGGAAGTAGGGGTTTATCCTTGGTTTTGTCTATTTTCCTAATTTTTAGAAACCCATTTTCTAAACCAAGGGTCTATATTCTAGAAACAGATCCATCTTGACCAGGAAAAAAGAACAGTATCTCCAAGTTGCAAAAACAAAAACTTTCTTTAAAATTGATGTATGTTGTTTGTGCCCACTACAAAATCATCCCAAATCGAGAGAATAATATATTGCAATATTAATCATAGAACCGAGTTATTCACAGCAAAGTGTGTTGATTGACAATCAGCTTCTTCTGTTGTCCTAGAAAATATTTTACATTTTTCCTTCCATATATCCAGAGACAACTTCACTTGCTTTATTAAAACAATTTAGTATGTTGGGAAGGAGTAGGTTATATAACCTGGGTGCTGTTGTTGCTGAAGGTTTTTTATAAAAAAAAACCTTAAACTCCTCAATAAATTGCCTACCCTGTTTTCTCTAACACTTTCCACCATGCCAACTGCTAAAAAGAGTATTTGCATTATACCAAGTGTCGGCAAGGATGTGAGGCAGTTGAGACTCCAATGGAGGGAAAGTAAAGTGGTATAACCCCTCTGGGAAATGACTTGATAGGTTGTTAGTGTTTTTATTTAATTGAGGTAACACTGGTTTGCCATGTTGTATATGATCTAGGGGTACAGCTTCACACCTCTTCAAATATATGTTACTGTATCACAGTCACCATCTAAATACCAATAACCTTCCACCACAACCCACTGGACACTTCCACCCTTTACTTTCACTCCCATTCATCCCCTCTGGTAACTTCAGTTCTACAGTCAGAATCTGAGGATTTGTTTTGGTTTTATTTTTCTATGTTCTTTTGGTTTTTTTCTTTATATTCTACATATGAGTGAAATCACCTGGTATATGTTTTTTTCCTACTGATTTATTTTTCTTAGCATAATTCTTCCAGTTCTGTCCATGTTATCACAAATAAAAAGATTTCATCTTTTTTTTATAGCTGAGCAATATTTCATTGTGTATATGTACTCCAGTTTCTTTATCATCAGTCTTTGGGCATTTGGGTTGTTCCCATAGTGTGGCTATTGTAAAGTATACTGCAATAACATAGGAAGGTGTATATCTCTACAAATTCGTACGTTTATATTTGGATAGATACCTAGAAATGTAAAGGCTGAATCATATTATAGATTCACTGTTCATATTTTGAGAAACCTCCATAATGTTTTCCATAGAGTCTGGTCGAGTTTACATTCCCACCAAAAAACTACAAAGATTCAGTACCTGTTGTTCCTGGGCTTGTTGGTATGGACCATTCTCACAGAAGTGAGGTGATAACTTATAGTGGTTTTAATCTGCATTTCCCTAATAATAAGTGATTAAAGTATATTTTCATGTGTCTGTTGGCCATCTGTGTGTTTCCTTTAGAGATGTCTATTCAAATCTTCTGCCCCCCTTTTTTTAATTGGTTTTTAGATTTTGTTCAGTTGTGTGAGTTCCTTATATACTGTAGATATTAACCTTTAGTCTTATGTGTGATGTGCAAATAATTTCTCCCATTCAGTAGGATGTCTATTGGTTTTTTTGTTTGTTTGTAGATTTATTTATTTATATATACAAGAGCTGGGGTACAGGCCAGAGTCCAGGGAGGTGAGAGGATTCACCAGAGACAGAGCCGGGAGCAGAACAGACAGACTGAAACACACTGCTGAGGGGAACAGCAGGTGAGGCAGGAGAGGTCTGCTACACCATTTGGGTCCCCTCCCTGGCCGAGGGCAGGGATCAAACTCATGGTGCAGTGGCTGCGGTTTGCTTCATAGTGCATTGCTTAACCCACTGTGCCACCAGGGAAGCCCTGGTAGGATGTCTATTTTTTGTGTTTTTTTTAAACACTTTTTATTTATGCATACAAGAGCTGGGGTACAGGCCAGAGGCGTGGGAGGTGAGAGGATTCACCAGAGACAGAGTGGGGAACAGAACAGGCAGATAGACTGAAATACACTGCTGAGAGGAGCTGCGGGCGAGGCAGGAGAGGTCTGCTGTGCCATGTGGGTCCCCTCCCTGGCAGGGGATTGAACTCACACTTCAGAGCTGCAGATGCTTCACAGTGCGCCGCTCAACCCACTGCGCCACCAGGGAGGCCCTGGGATGTCTATTGGTTTTAATAGTAGTTTGTTTTTGCTGTGTAAAAGTTTTCAGTTTGATGTAGTCCCATTTGTTTATTTTTGCTTTTGTTTCCCTTGCCGTTAGAGTTGAGTCCCCTAACACATTGTAGCCAATGCCATAGAGTATATTACCAATTTTTTCTTCTCTGTTGGTTTTTTGTTTGTTTTATTTTTTACATTTTAAAGGGACAGGTTTATTAGGGTAAAAGAGAAAGAAAAAAACGAGTCAAGGAATCTTCTATTTATTTTATGGTTTTAGGTCTTACATCCAAGTCTTTAATCAATTTTTGAACTAATTTTGTTTACGGTGTGAGGTAGTAGTCTAGTTTCATTCTTCTACATGTGGCTGTCCAGTTTTTCCAACACCATTTGTTTTTAACATTGTATTTAATTTTTATCATATGTATTTATTATCATATGTAAAATAATTATACAGTATTAAGTTTCTCTTTTAAAAGGCCTTAAAAATATTTCCTGGGTTTATATAAAATTTTATATCTTAATGTAGTTCTTACAAAATAAGGTCAATACTGAGTTATTTATAAAACAATACCTACCCAAAAAGTACATCCATACAGTCCTCTAGGATCTTTCGAAAAGAACTTTCTGTAATGATGGAAATTTTAGTCTACTTTAGTAGGAACTAGCCACATGTAGCCACTAAATATTTTAAATGTGTCTAGTATAGCAGAGGAATTGAATTTTAAATTCGATTTTATTATAATTAATTCAAATTTAAATTTATATGGCCTCGTATAGCTAGTGGCTATGATATTGGACAGTGCTCTGTTTAGATTCTCTAAGCTTTTTCCCAGGAAGTTATATAATCAAACTGTATTATCTTAGCCTTTCACACAAAAACCTCAAAATCTCCAACTGATATTCTAAAGTTAGGTATAGGGGCCTCCCTGGTGGCGGAATGGGTTGAGCAACACACTATGAAGCAGACCGCAGCCACTGCAGCACGAGTTCGATCCCTGCCGCCTGCCAGGGAGGGGACCCACATGGTGTGGCAGACCATTCCTGCCATGCCTGCTGCTCTCCTCAGCAGTGTTTCAGTCACTCTGCCTGCTCTGTTCCCCATTCTGTCTCTGGTGGATCCTCTCATGCCCCACACCTCTGGTCTGTACCCCAGCTCTTGTATGCATAAATAAATAAATCTTTAAAAATAAATGAAGTTAGGTATATATGAAGTTTAAATATAAGAAATGCCACAAGAAAAATGTACTTAAATTTCCTGTAGAATTCCAACTAAAGAAACCACATTTCATGATGGTCTCTGTTCCCTCTATAAATGCCCTTTATAGCATATTTATAGAGTCCTTTCATATTCAGGGTTTTTAAAATGCTTTTTAATCTTTGAGCAATAAGGCCATGTTGCCCCTAAAATTCATACACTCGGAACCTATGAATGTGATCTTATTTCTTCAAGAGACCTCAAAATAGGAAACAGGGAATAAGCCTCCTCAATCTTTAGCTCTTCCCACCTAAAATTAGCCCCACATCCTGGGACACTGATCCAGGAGGAAAGTCAAGACTTGCGCGTCTCACATTGACATCCTCTGCTTCTGCTGCTTCTTTCTACAGCCTCGGGACTGAAAGACACTAGCTTTGCCTACTTTCCACATTCATCATAGCCTTGACTTAAAGAAAATCCTAACATTCAAGTCTCTCAGCTTTTTGCTGCATTAAAGAAAGATTAAGAAACTCATCAAACACTTCCTCCATTTTAAAGGCTGCTTTTCAATAGTCTTGCTGTGGACACAAACATCCTACTTTGGATATCAAACACTTAACACATTGATTCCACCTTTCTTTTTGCATTTCTGTGTAATAATCCTAATCCTCCCCAAGGCAAGTAACTGCCCCTGGCAAAATAGGTAGAACTTCACAGAAGCACTAAAGGAACAAGAAAAGCAGAGATATGTTCATAAACAGAGAAATAGTTCCATGATAGAGATTTTATGTAACCTTCTGATAGGAAGATAGAAAATTAATTCTACTTCTTAATTTTAAGTGAATTAGTTTTGAATCTAGTGAACTTTGGAAGTTTTTAAGAAACTGAATTATTCAAAAGTATTAAGTCCCCAGATACTACACTTACGGAATGTACAAGCTCTCTGGGAGGAAAAGCTATGAATGTACAGAACAAGAGCACCAATCATTAAAACACTTACATGTCCTGCCCATCAAAGCAAGGCAGAAACCAGAGATTGCCGGCTGTGGGGTTGCCGGCTGTGGGGTGTCCAAAAGTAGGGAGGGCACGAGTAATAAACAGAGGCAGATTTAGAGAGGCAGAGTAGGAGGAGGAAAGACAATCTGAGCAATGCTGCCCAGTCTCTTTCAAGTCCTGGCACATGAAGAAAGGAAATACTGGCTTAGCATAACTCAAAGAGGTGGAGGGAGGGTGGGATTTATATAATATCTAGAGGGGGAAATGCCACTTTTTAACTTTATATATTACACTAAGAAAAATGTCAGCTCTTAAGGGATATATTAAATATGAATTTACACAAATTTCAAATAAATCTTTTTGATCTTTTTAATGAGAAATGTGAGCTTACATGTAAAAATATAACTTTTTATAACAAGTTAAGCCACAATGATAAAAATGTCAACCTTTTAAAGATGATATCTGCAAATTCTTTTCCTTTTAACATCTTTAAACTTTTCATCTGGACTACTTTTATATTTGGAAAAGTACTGTGAGATAATAGGGGCGGGCTTATACACCTTCCCCTAGCTCACCTCTCCTTAATGAGCTGCATCCCCATGAGTATGTTAGGCTGAGGCCTAAGGCATCACCAAGATCAATTTATCAAAATTAAGAAATTACCTCTGATAAAATACTGTTAATGAAAATACATGTTATATTCAAATTTCATATTTTTCCATTAATATCACCTTTCCATTCCTGGATTCAACACAGGGCGCTGTTTTGCCTTTAACTGTCATGTCGTCTAAGTCTCCTCACACCTGTGACAGTTTCTGTCTTCCCCTGGCTTTCACGATCTTGACTGCTCATGCTGGTTAGATGTTTGTAGCACACACATCCTTTGGTTTGGTTTCATCTGATATTTGCTCATGCTTTTACTTAAGTTATGAATTTTGGTTGTTTTTTTTTTTAAGAATATTACAGATACGATGAGTCCTCATTGAATCATATCATGGAATGTATGATATCAATTTGACTTATTTCTGGTGATACTTACCTTAATCACCTGGTTGTGGTCTCAGGTTTCTCTATAAAGTCATTCATTTTATCTTTCCATATCTTGTACATTAGAAGTCTTAAAACTCATCATCAGTGAGAAACTTTGCACAAATATGTGCTAAAGTGTAAAAACTACTTCTATGACTCTCAAAATTATACAACAGTTGAAACTACATTTAAAAACCATTCATATCTTTATTGATAAATATAGTATTTAAATGTCTTATGAGCACATGGATTTCTAACTGAATCAGATCTTTCAATAGACAGAATTTCAAAATAATAATGAAATTCTGGTTTTTAAAAGATTTATTTTTATTTATTTATGCATGTAAGAGCTGGGGTGCAGGCCAGAGGTGTGTGGGGGGGAGAGGTGAGAAGATTCACCAGAGACAGAGTGGGGAGTAGAACAGGCAGATGAACCGAAACATAATGCTGAGGGGAGCAGCAGACAAGACAGGAGAGGTCTGCTGCGCCATGTTGGTCACCTCCCTGGCCAGGGATAGAACTTGTGCTGCAGTGGCTGTGGATGCTTCATAATGCGGTGCTTAAGACCTTGTTCCACCAGGGAGGCCCCTCCTGGCTAGTTCTTGAACAGGATGGAAGGATTTGAAATTGGAAATATAGCCAGGTCCTGGCCAATGCTCTGGTCAACAAGTTCCATGAAGACCTGGAGCAACAGAAAAAGACCCAGGCCACAGAGAGCTATGCCACTTCTGGGAAGTGTCAAAGGCCAAAAGCCAGCACACCAAAACCACAGGACACCATGGCTGTGCTATAGCTGTGTCCAAGAAGAAACAAAGTTGAAGAAAACAGTTGCTCGTGGGCATCCTGTAACCCACGAGAGGCATGTATGGAAATTACAGTGAGAACTTCAAGTCCAAAGGCTTGAGAACCCATTGAGCACATGTGTAGGGATGAGAAAAACGCCCATGGCCCTGAGTGGAGGAAGTTGAGAGGAAGAAGAAGGAAAAGCAAATAGACTGAGATCACCCAATCCAGGGAATGTAAGTCAAGGAGCTGGCATGAGATTTCATAATAAAGATCCACTAAATGTTATTTTCCAAAATATAAGTTGTGCTGTTTAACACAATAGCCACTAACCACATGCTGTAATCTAAATTTAATTCCTTCAGATGAAGTAAAAATTTACATTTGCTTCCTTAGTCATATTTCAAGTGTTCAGGAGTCGACATGTGGCTAGTGGCTCCCTTGTTGGCCAGTGTCCAGCTGGAAAACTAATAACAACTTTGCTCCTTGGGGCAGAGCTGTTTGGGAAACGTTCCCTCCTAACTACTGATACTGACTTTCAGCTTCTAAAAATGATTCACCTCGGGCCTCCCTGGTGGCGCAGTGGGTTAAGCAACGCACTGTGAAGCAAACCGCAGCCACTGTAGCACAAGTTTGATTCCTGCCTCTGGCCAGGGAGGGGACCCACATGGTGTAGCGGACCTCTCCTGCCTCACCCGCTGCTCTCCTCAGCAGTGTGTTTCAGTCATTCTGCCTGTTCTGCTCCCCACTCTGTCTCTGGTGAATCCTCTCACCTCCCTGGACTCTCGCCTGTACCCCAGTTCTTGTATGCATAAATAAATAAATCTTTTTTAAAAAAATAAAAATAAAATAAAATAAAAATGATTCACCTCATGCTTTCTGCAACAAGTTTGGATGATAAATTCACTGGTAACATTTCTTTTTATTTCCCTTCCAAGTCACCCTGTTCACCTCTGAGCTCAATGTTAGACTTTCAGGGATTTTGCAAGTCGTTGCCAACCTAACCTTTATTAAAAATTAAATTATATAAGCTTACAATTAAACAAATTATATTTTAAAAGGTAATAAATATTCAAGCTTATTACTTCCTAATTATTTTTCTGTATTTCGCCATGATCTATGCTGAGGGCAGTTATGTCTGCGGTGTCTGTAAGGGAGAGTAGTGCGTGCTATGCTCTGGTTGGTGTGCGACGGTGCTTCATTTCCCAGCTCCACCTCGGTAGCCTGATTTTGGCCACAGCTGGGACACAAGATGAGCCCGGGAAGATGGGGCCTGGTGCCTAACTGCCCTCAGGACAGGCCATTGGTGTAGAGAAAACAAATGTTACCTGACTTAGGCCAGAGAGCGCTGGTAGTGCCAGCCTTAGGTCCAACCATACTGGCCAATTTCAGGGTCTCCTAAGTCACTGACTAGCTGTCGTTTATTCACAAATTCACTCATTCAGCACAGACATACTGAGCAGGTACTGGCTGGCACTTAGTATGCAAAGAAAATAAGTCAGAAGGCTACCGGGCAAATGACAAGGAAACTACTTTCATGGAACAATAATTGCTAATGTTTATTGAGGATGCACTTTGGGTCAGGCACTATAGAAGTGCTTTAAGTGATTTAACTCCTTCAATCCTCACAACAATCCTAGGAAGTGCTATTCTATCTCCATTTCACAGATAAAGAAATTGAAGGCCACAGAGCTTAAGTAACTTGCCCCAAATGGAACAGCAGGTAGGTGGGGGTGGGGGTAACACGTATTCTTAATCACTAGGCTGTGCTAGTCCCTCTTGGGGGAAGGTGAGAAAGAAAATAAATGAATGGAGCCAGAAATTACAGTTCAGCTATGAAACTAATACAGACTCCTAGTACGATTCTACACCCTTATCTTAGGAGTCAGGGTGTAACCCCACTCTCTGTTACTTACCTATCTCTCCCCCTCCCCAAATAGCTTGATCCAAGAGGACACATACATAGTCATTGCTTCACCAGCACCCTTGCTAAGAGCACCCAGGTTTTCCTTTGAGGGAACTCCAGACTTCCTGGTGGCAAAACCCTGTGTTTGGGGTGGCATGGGCCCCTAAGCCCACGTCTAGGGAAGGCCCCATTGGCCCAAACCTGGCAACAGCATTCCAGCCCCCTACCCAGTGATGGCTGCAGAGATGGGTAGTAAGCAAAGTCTAAATCAATCAGCCTTTCCTTGGCCGAGGTGATTGCACAAATACATCCAGGCAGCAGAGAGGCCTAAGGTAGACTGGAAGAGGCAAAGCTGGTTGGAAGGCGAGGCATACTCTCGTTGACTCTCTCTGAGGAAGCACACTGCTTCCTAGGCAACTGGCAACCACTTTACAACCCGGAGTGAAGCCAGTCTTGGAATAAATTGGATGCCACTGGAGGCCAAGCAGTAAGAAAGAACACAACCTTGGAGGTATCATTATCGTTGAACCTCTGGACCCAACCAGCTTAGCCCCATCTTGTCTGAGCTTTCCTGTTAGGAAAATCAGTATGTTTCCTATTGCTTAAGCGAGCTTGAATTGGGTTATGTTGAAACAGAAGGATTTTTTAGCGACTAAGGTCACCAGGAAGTCCTAGAACTAAATGCCCCTCTGAGAATTCCATCCCATCTTCTGCAGCCTCTGGCCCTTGGAGGACAACTCCAGACAGGAGTGGGTCATCCAACCCAATCTGCTTAAGAGTCACTTTCCCAGAAGGCTTTGGAGACTTCCCAGGGCCCATCGTGTGCCAACGCTGCCAACAAGCCCTGCTGGCTCCAGACACAGTCTGATGACGGCCTTCTTTATTCTAGTATTACGTTTTCCATTTTCTTGTTTGCAATTAGAATCATTTCCTTTTAATTTAGATAATTCCTCTCTTTTTCTTTTGCCTGCCTTTAAAATAGATCTGTACTGTGATGCTGTTTTAAAACTGCCCTTGATTTTTGTGTTCATTTGTTCAAGTATTGGGTACATTTGCAGCCAAGAAGCCTTAGGCTCTGGATCATTATGTTCCTCTGTTTTCCCCTTTCAAGTGCTCAGTTAAAACCCATGATGAAACCAGACAGGCAGGGCTTTGAGGCATTCTTCTGAAAGTCAAGCCCTTCTCTTCTGCACCCCAGTCAGCTCTTACTTGTACCTAGTGACTCCTAACAGAGAAGAATGCCGCCCTTCAGCATGCCCTTACCAAAGTTCTAGCCACACAAAACAGCAAATCCGTGCAGATCAGAGGACTTTTCTTTAGAGAGTCTTCCAAAGTCTCAAAAGCAGCAAACAATAAAAACTTGCGATGCAATTTGCAAAATACAGAGAAGCAATCTTGCGGAGGTGTGCATGCCCCACTGTAGACAGGAGCAAGGGAAGTACTTTCATTTAAGTCACTAAGCAAGGATATTTGATGGCCATGAGTGCTTTGATCTCCTGATCCTCTTATCGGATTTCTTTCTTTCCTTGTTCTTGTGGGGATCGGCATTGGCTTGAATCACTAATACTTTTTGTGGTCTTGGCTTACACCTATTTGACTAAACACACCCTGGGGAGATGGTGGCTGACTCCTGCACGCTTAGGAAGCATCAGGGTGGTGGGAGTTCACACAACCCCCCCCTCCCAACTCTGCTCAGTATCACAGAGGATTCTCTGAAAAGAAAAAATTATTTTGATTCCAACCTTTAAGGGATACTGAGCCACATGATGGAACTGTTTTCATCCTGATCACCATACTTTCAAAATAAAGAGGCAGGAGTGTCAGTCCCAATTCAGACAACATGCAAATAACAAGAAACCCCATGGCTTGTTCCTGTTGCCATGGCCACTCGAGGCTGTCCAGAGACTAGTTCAGTCCAAAAGAGCACCTGGGATATTTAGCAGAGGCATAAGAATTTTGAAATCTAAAAGGCCTTCTCTTTTGTGAGCGGCCCCCCACTGAAGGCAGACAAAAAAAGGGAAGGAGACTATAAAGCAGACTATGTCTTATTAACCTGGCACACATGCCTGGTGATCGTGGCTTAGCTGGCAAATTGCAAGGACCTTGGTAGGAGATTCAAAACTCAACAAGTGACTGTCACTATGGAAACAGCTCAAATGAACCCCAAGAATGAAAGACCTCGGCTTGGGGAACACGTCAGTAGGGGATGGATGTTGCCCGGAATCTGCCATCAGCTAAGGGCTGCACTAGAAGGAGATTCAACTGATTGAACAAATGACTCCAGGCCCTGAAATCAACACAAGAACTTTGCCCCTGGGTCACAGGATTTAGAAATGACTGTGTTCTGTCTCCCCTCACAAAGGGGACCCACACTGCAGGAGTGGCAGCTGCCTCCTGGCCACAGCTGGCTCCAGGTCTGTTGCCCAAGGGGCTGCTGAAGGAAGTTGGCCTTGCAAGGCCCCTGATACCAGTCTGGAAACCCGGTTGGAATGAGGGGAGGTAAAACTCATGTGCAATAGGACACCTAGCTGGGGCTTTAATTCAAAGCTGTGGCCAGTTAAGTACAGGGCTGGGTATTCTCTTAGGAAGTCATCAGATTCAGGTCATATTTTTTAAAAGAAATTACCCCAGAAAAGCCTCATTAGCAAGATAAGACTTGTATCTGAGCCTGTTGGTTGAGCTAGGGGGTACGGGGTTGGACTTAATGACATCTGTCATTCCTTCCAGCCTATGATTCGGTGATAATTGCTGGCGAGTGTAGTGATTGCCACTATGGCATGATTACAAGACGTTCTTTAAATGTACAGTGTAGACATTCTAAATAGCATGTTAGGAGACAATTACCAGACAGGAGATTACACAAAAGCAATAACTAACACAAGATCAGGGTACTTCTCCAGCTTCAGGGGCAGAAAAGGTCATAAGAGTTCCCACAGCCCCTGCACTGGGTTTTTTAAGGAGATGGCAATGGGTTATCTGCTTTGGATCCTTAATGGATGCACATCTTTAGTTCTCTATTTGGTACTCTTGAAATAATAATCAGGAGGAGAATGAGTAGAGGAAGAAGAGGGGGGAGAGGGAGAAGAATACTGAGACATTATTCTAAATACTTTTACACACATTAACCCATTTAATTCTCCCATAACTCTTGGTTTTTTTTTCCAGATTCTTCTGTTGAAGAAACTGCTGAGTCTTATGCTAAGTTTATGCACTGGTTGGGGTGGAGACACATTTACTTCGCCCTTTCTCTCAGCTGAGGTGACCCCACAGGCCCAGGGGCCCAGAGCAAGAGGTGTGGGGAAGCTGGGAAAGTACCACAGAAAGTGTCTCTCATCTACTCCAGAATGGGCTCCAGGTCAGACAGAGGCCTCTCTCCAGGGCCTTTAGGCGACATGTGGACATTGTGTAAGGGGCTGGAGAAGAGGCATTTGTGGGAGCTCAGCCCCAGGAATGGACAGGGCCTTGTAACCTACAGGAGGGCCTTCCTGTAGGAAGGAAGCAGGATGACTGCCTTCTGCAAGCACTGTCCTCCACTCCCCTTCTCGCTCTCTCACAGCATTGACTCTCTGAGCTCTTGAAAGGTCAGCAGCACTGACCTCACATTCATTCCTAAACCAGACACTAGCAACGAGGCAAGACCCCTAGGACTGGCTGGGCCTTTGACCAACCATGACTCAGCCCCAGCATTCAAAATCCACCTTCCCACCCTACATGGCCACTCAGAATAGAGTAGAAATTAGCAAGGGAGAGGATTGCATTTGGGGTCTACAAACAACTCACAGGTCACTGTAAGAGTTTAATAAACTAATGTATCCACAGCAGTGTGTATGGTGACTAGAATATAATAACTGCTGATAGGATTTTGGCTATCATATCACTATTGAGTAATAATTACACCTAATTCATGTTTTGAACACTGCCAGAGCTGATCTTCTCATAAAAATGTGGAAAATCAGCAGATTCCCCAGGCCCTGCTAGAAGCAGAGAGGACACTCCTTCCCAGCTGGCTTTCCATGAGGGTATTTCCAAGATGTCTTAGTCCATGGTACCCAGTGGCCATCCAGATCATCCGAGGATGATAACAACTAACAACAGGGTGATACAAAACCCCAAGCTGACGGGCTGGGCTCAAGCAAAGAGAGAATGCAGATGAATATTCTTATCAAAGCAACCTCCTTCTTTCTTCCAGAAAGAAGAGGCTAGTGCAAGGAGGTGAGATGACCCAGATAACACATTGCAAAAGCTTTGGGTTTCTTGGGAAATATCCTCGATGCACACAACACATGTGGTTGCTTTTATCTTCTTCACCTTCTAAAGACTAGGTGTTTAATATTCCAAAGCAGGGGAACTTGTCAAACAAAGTAATGAATGTTCATGGTTAAAAATACACAGCAATACCAGAACATTTTGACTTCAAAGGTTCTGTTCTCTTTCATTATCAAATATGACTAAGTATCAACACATCAGGATGGAACCCACAGCTCATTAATGCTGCCTATAATTACAGAAGGCTGTCCATACAGGCTTTTCCACTGGGCTGAATCTGTTGTTTATCAAGACTGGCTGTAGGGAATGCATTTGCATAGAGGGAGAGCAAATGCCTAATAGAGTCAAAAAAAAGAATTGCCTCCAAGGTGGTAGTCCTCCCTCCCACCCTTGGTTTCCAAGTATGACTCTGCTCTCTTCCATTCATCCCACTGTCACTGGCCTCCCACAGAGCTAACACTAAAAGGTGCTGAGACCTCAGCTAGGACAAAGAGTCAATGTACAGTGAGTAGCTCATGGTTTGTAATCCGTCTCTACCGTTAATGTGCATGAACCCCATGGAAAATTACAATGAGAAGATCGTCAATGTCTGAAACAGATTACAATATCTTTCTAGTTGTTATCTCATACATACCACACTGTACGTATATGCCCAAACAAAACTCTCTAGAATTCCACTGAATCGTGGCATCATCTGGTGGACATAAATGATACTGCAACTCCCCTACAAGTTTTTGTCACCCTTCTGTGAAAAATATTAATTTCTTAATTGGACTAAATTGCTCAGGAATTATTAGAAGCTACTGAAATTTCATCTCTGACATTTCTTCAACTAACTGTACATCTCCAAATTTGTAAAGCAGTGATAATCTGTTACATCAGCTTATAATCCAATAGCATCTGAGTCTGCTTTCCACGCTTTTGTAGTGGTTTGGTGTATAGGTCTTCTTTAGTATTGAAGGCAAGACTTTCAACTCCCATATACCTTATGCTTAGAACTGAATAAGCTACATAACATACATATTATGTTAAGACAAGAGCTGTGCAGTGGAAAGGGTATAGAATTTGGAGACACAACTCAGGGCTCTTGTTCCAGATCTTCCATGTGATAGCCACATTGCATTGAGCAATCTCTAAAAGTTGGCATCTGAATCTGTACAATGGGTATATTAATAGTCCCTCACAGCACTATTTTGAAGAATAAACAAAATCATCAGAATGAAAGGGTAGTGTAAACTGTTGAGTCACCTGTTAGTTGTTCTTACTACCCTTTCTAGTCATCCTCCCTTGAAGGTTCCATATACATTTTTGCTTTCAGTTATTGTTATTATTGCTATTGTGGTCACTCTACCATAAAGTTGCAAGACAAACTCTCCTTTTAAGTCCAAGATTACATTGGTTCTCTCTCTTCTTAGGGATGCAGCATAAACCAAATTTCCTTCTTGTTCCTTCCCTACAACAAAATAAACCAAAAAACCAGAAAGAGGAGATTTGACTTAGCAGCTGCACACTAAAAACAAATTGAGTTATTTATTGATTGGAGGTCAAATGATGGAATTTGACAACCACAACCAAAGACAGGATGGAGTTCACCAGCTTTGGACCAACTTAATAGAAGGGTAGGTTGTGGGGGAGGTGGAAGTTCCTCCAAAATCTGCTGTGAATGGATCACATCCAAGACACAGTATGCAGCACTGAGAACTAATCTTTACAGCTGAATCAAGACAAAGATCCAAAACAAGTAAATTTCACCCTTTGTTGGACAGCCCTATCCAAGAGAGAATTGACTTTTTCTGAAGGAAAATAAAGACCACAGGAAAATTCAGAGAAATAGATTTAATTTCTGTGAAAGATTAAAGATTTTTCTAATAGTTCTTTAAGGAGAACAGAGAATTCTCTGTCTGGGGTACTTTGTCCCACTGGGTTAGGCAGAGGAGTTACGCCTCATCAGGCTAGTAGAACTTGCGAGCCTTTATGCTGCAATCCAGTTGAGATGCTGGAGTTGCTCTGTGACCCTTAGGAGGGGACAACCCCTCCCTGTGCCCTACAGCCTCTACTAAGATTGCTCTGTGGCCCGGCAGTGACAGTTCTGCAAGGAGACACAAGACCACCAGGCAGAGAGCAGAGCATCCCTCAGGATGCAAACTCTAACCAGGCCAGGGTGCTACTAAGGGTTTCGCGGCCCCGCCAAAAAGGAGCTGCCTGCTTCTGAAATCAAAGTTTCCCTGATGTGTTCAGTCTGTCTCTCCACATAGCTGAATTCCTCCTTTCCCATTCTCACCAACACCCCTTCCCTGTTGCCAGAATTCGCTTACCCCACCCTGCTGGCAGTCCCTGCTTGCATTCTTTCTACCTCCCCTCCCCCCAGGCTAAGGAAGACAGGCATTAATCAGCTCCAATCAGCTCCACCACCTGAAAAGCATGGCCTTGGTAATCCTCTCCTGTTGAGTAACTTGCTTCTAACCAAAAGAAAAAGGAAACATGAAAGCAATATGATTTCCATGACTAGACACCAAAACATTATTTTTTTCATTTTGTTAAAATATTCTCTTGCTAGTTTTCAAAGCAAGTTGCCAGATTAGAGAGGTCCACCTGGCAGGAAACTAGTCAGAATATGACCAGAAGTCAACAAGAAGGCAAGGATGTCAGTCCAGCAGCCCTGAAAAATACAAATCCTGCCCACAACCATGTGAGTTTAGAAGTGCATCCTTGGGCCTCCCTGGTGGCACAGCGGGTTAAGCAACACACTATGAAGCAAACCGCAGCCACTGCAGCACCAGTTCGATCCCTGCCTCCGGCCAGGGAGGGGACCCACATGGCTCAGCAGACCTCTCCTGCCTCCCCGCTGCTGCCCTCGGCAGTGTGTTTCAGTCAGTCTGCCTGTTCTGCTCCCCACTCTGTCTCTGGTGAATGCTCTCACCTCCCGCGACTCTGGCCTGTACCCTAGTTCTTGTATACATAAATAAATAAATCTTTAAAAAAAAAAAAAAAGAAGTGCATCCTCCCCCAGCTGAGTCTTCAGATGAGACCCTATCTCGGGTCAATATCTTTAGTACAGCCTAAACTAGTCTCCAAAGTAAGCCATGCTCAGATTATAAATGTGCATTTCTTAACCCATTTAAGCTTTTAATGAATACATCCACTCTATCTCCAACTGAGAACATTCTCTGGCCTCAAAAGCATAACTGATCCCAGCAGATAACACTAAAAGAGCAACCACTGTTGTTGGATTTATTTCCCTACCTTTCTGATCTTAAATATATTGACTCCAAATGCACAGTCTCTTAGGGTATTCCTAGAAGCTTCCAAGAGAACATCACACATGAACGCACACTTTACTAGCTTTGCCCCTTCCTTCTCACTTCCCTATACTCCTCCATTATGTTTCCTGAGATCATCTCTGATGAAACTACTTGCACATATATGTTTGTCTGCTTTAAGTTAGGACCTAATCTAGTAGAGATCCTTCACTCCACCTTTCTAGACTTCTAAATAGTTGAACTCTTTTCCCTGAGTTTCAGAGTCCTACTATTGTGATCCATGCTATGGGGGTGGGGGAGGGGAGAGAAAGGTTCATCTCACATCCATGCTCTACCCTGACTGGGCCCAAGCAGTTTCTCATGTCCTTGCCATATGACCCACGCCACTTCTTAAAGATTTATTTATTTATGCATACAAGAACTGGAGCACAGGCCAGAGGCACAGGAGATGAGAGGATTCACCAGAGACAGAGTGGGGAGCAGAACAGGCAGATCCACTGAAATACACTGCTGAGGGAAGCAGTGGGCAAGGCAGGAGAGGTCTGCTGCGCCATGTGGGTCCCCTCCCTGACCAGGGATCGAACTGCTGTGCCACGGATGCTTCACAGTGTGGCACTCAACCCACTGTGCCACTAGGGAGGCCCATTCTTAGAAATCTTCTTTAGGGAAACCTCTTCTCACCAAAACTCAGCTGTGAGAACTAGGTAGTGTGCTGCCCATGGCCTGGGGCCAAGGTGCCTAGTATTTCACACAAATTTTTCAAAATGGTTTGTGCCCATATGAAGCAGAACAAACCCCTGTTATTCACTTTGCTCCTAGTTCTGTTCTTTATTCATTCATTTATTAATGTAAGCACGTGTTCCACAGCATCATGGAGGAGTTCAAGTCTAGTCACCATCTCTGAGTGGGTTCAGCTTTATAGCTCACAAGCTGCCTAAGGCATCTAAAAGTCTGGAGGAGGGCGGATGGAGGGGGTGGAAGTCATTGCCATCAACTTACATATTCTTAAAAACCATTAAACTGTCAAGCCCTGTCAGTTTCCTCCTCCTTCCTTATTTCTATAGCAGCGTGTCTGCATGGACAAATCCGCTTCCCATACTTAATTCAAACCACTAACAATTCCTTCTGGGCTTTTATGGATGCAGGATTCCCAGCCACTCTCATTCTCTCCCTACTTGGCCTTGCCATTGTGGTCACCTTTCCCCACTGGTGAGTGGAAAGGCACTCTGGTCATTACCAAATATCTCATTCTCAGCAGTTTCAAGGATTAAAGTGCCACATGGAGTTAGTGGCTACAGTATTGAACATTTTCATCACCACAGAAAGTTCTATGGAAATTTCAAAGATTCCATGCCCCAGAGTAAATATATCTGATTTGCTCAGAATGGGGATCCTGTTATGGATTTTTTGTTTGTTTAATTTGGTTTATATGTTCCCTAGATGGTGCCAATGTGCAACAAAAGTTTAGAACCACCACCCTGCAAACTCACCATCTCTAAACCTGAGTCCTGGATGCATCCCACTCACAACTGTGACTACAGAGACAGGGTCAGATCTTCAAGGGCAAGATCTACCTCTATCGTTAGCGATCTCATGAACCTTAAGATGAACCCCGGTAAGAAAAGGAGCAAGAGTGTTGCTCAGTCAGCCTGGGACAGACTGTTTTATTAGCTGGGAAGCTGGAGAAACATTTAAATGGACCCTGCTTCTTACAGCATTAGTGGTTACCAATTGATCAACTGGTTTTTACAGAGCAATTGCAGAATGCAAAACGCCAGGATAGGTGCAAAAAAAAAAAAAAGAGGAAAGCAAGTTTGTGCCAGGCTGGGTGCCGGAGGAGTTTTCACAGTGCCATCCCATTTAATCCTCACAGCAACTTGTAAAGTAAGAATTATTCCTGCTTTCAGGGACAGGAAGGGCACAAGGGACTACAGTGATGGTGCATGGGTGAACTGCTGGTGGAAATTCTATGGGGACTACAGCTAGAAAAAAGCAAACATTGGGGCCTCCCTGGTGGCGCAGTGGGTTAAGCAACGCACTATGAGGCAAACCGCAGTTACTGCAGCACGAGTTTGATCCCTGCCACATGGTGCAGCAGACCTCTCCTGCTGTGCCCGCTGCTCCCCTCAGCAGTGTACTTCTGTTGATCTGCCTGTTCTGCTCCCCTCTCTGTCTGTGGTGAATCTTCTCACCCCCTCACACCTCTGGCCTGTACCCCAGTGCTTGTATGTATAAATAAATAAATCTTTAAAAAAAAATTATTAAAAAAAAAAAAGCAAACATTGTAAGAAAAATAAACTTAAAAATTAAAAATAAAAAGGAATTATTCCTGCTTCATAGATAAAAGAGTTGAGGTTTGGTGAGTTTAGATAATGTGCCTTAGAACCCAGTTTGCTAACAGTAGATTTAGAATTTAAACACTGATCTTTCACACTTAAAAACCTGTGCTTTTTCTACTGACCTATGTAACCAGTATCTCTCCTGCCACAGTGGGGCCAGTAGTGTAGATAAAAAGGTAAGACACACACAGAGAACAATCAATGAACATGAGAGTATTATTGATAGAAGTTCAATAAAACAAGATGCTATCTTGACCATTAGGGCAAGTGGAAAGAGTCAGACCCCCTGCAGAAAGCAGCCTTGAACTGGATCTTTAAAAAGTGACTTCCATTAAATCAGTGGACAAGACATTAAAGACCATCCAGGCAGACTATGTTAACGTGCAAGGCCCATAGTTTCATCTTCAGAGGAACACTTCACCGCAACTAAAAGAAAAGGCAAGAAGCAGTGAACGACAATAGGTGATATTAATAGATGGTAATGGCTTTTGAGCGCTGAGTTAAGCCAGCACATGCTTTACCCCACTAATCCACACAATATTATTGATCCTGCCATTATTCCCATTCGACTGGTGAGGAAACTGAAGCTCAGAAATGTTAAGTCTGCACCAAGTCACACAAGTGAGTTATAAATAAACCCTCATACCTGTTGATGAAAAAGTAGCCCGAGGCACGAGAGACCCTCACTCTCCCTCTAGTGTCAGGCAGTCTCTGCTCACCTGACAGTGCCAAGATTCTCTCTAGGAAGGTCGTCTCACTTGTAAAATGGGAGTAATTATAGCACTACCTCATTGGAGGGTTGTCTTCATTAAGTGACGAAAGGCATGTGCTGAGGGTGAGTAGTGAGTGCTCAGCAAATGTTCGCTTATTATTATTAAGAGCCTCTGGGTGATGACTGATTCCCTGAGAAGTTAATTCTTCTCCACCAGAGAAAATGCTGGTTAATGTGGCAAAAATATGTGGCCTCAGGGTGTGTGGGCCTGCTCAGCAGGTCTGAAAAGAACCAGGGCAATCTAACAGTGGGCCCCAGCCACTCTCAGTGAGGAGGATCTAGGCCCACAGAAGCCATAAAGCCAGAGCTGGGAGGCGCTCCCCAACAGTCTGTGCAGCCCTCCACTGCGGGACTCTCAGGCAGGGACCCTTCCTAGCAGAGACGTTCACTTGTGGCAGTTAAAGGTACACGGTGGCCTTCCTGGTGGTAAAGGGGTTATGTCTCAGTGCTGTCGTCGCCATGGCCTGAGTTCGATCCCCGATCAGGGAGCTAACCCACTTATTGAACAGGAGACCTCCCCTGTCTCACCCCTGCTCCCCTCAGCAGTGTATTTCAATAGATCCGCCTGTTCTGCTCCCCACTCTGATTCTGATGAATCCTTTCTCACACACACCCTTGGCTTGTACCCCTAGTTCTTCTACAGTTAAATAAATCATTTTTTAAAAAAGTTAAGGTGTAAGGGTGTCCATATGAAAATTCATTTGAGTAGAGAATTTTGCAAAGAAGGTGACAAAGAAGAGAGAAAAAGGAAGTTTGAGGAGCAGTGAAAGGATAAACCCCTTCTTTTACAGATGTGATGATCTGAGGCCCCAGGACAGCTAGATGATATGCCTTGGGTTCCACATCCATTGAGTTCGTAGCCAGGCAGTGATGAGAAGGCCTCCTCTCAGTGCAGTGGCCCTTCCACCACAGTGGCCTTTCTGACCCAGGGCCTCCTCCAGGGGGCGCTATTCCCATTGCGTTTTATGTGACCCTCCTGAGTCAGTCTGCAACTCCAGGGCCCTGGTCCCTGGAAAATTGAAAACCCAGACTCCAGCCAAAATAATCACAGTGGTGAGGAGGTGCCTTCTGTGTGTGTGTCCTGCCTTAGTGTTCACATTGGAGATCTGCAGATTATTTCTGTCAAAGCCAAATAGTTAATATTTTAACTTTACAGGACATTTCAGTCATAGGGTTTTCAGTGGTAGATTCTCACGCTGCCTTGACAACACAAAGCAGCCACAGACAACAAGCAAAGGAGTCTGCGTGGCTGTGTCCAGTAAGACTTTTACGATGGACACTGAAGTCTGAATTTCATTAATCCCATGTCACAAAATATTTTTTTTTCCAACAGTTTTTAAAAAGATCAAAATCTTCCTTAGCTTGCAGGCTGCACGAAAACAGGCACAGGCCGAATGTGTTGTCTGATTCCTTCTAATTCCCATCTCTCCTGAGCTTTGTAAGACTCATGAAAAGAAATGAAAAAAAGTCATGAAAAGTTAGGACAGTAAGTACCCACTTCCTACACACATAAATGGACCAAAACTCAGAGAGGTGAGATACCTGTCTGGAGAAGCCACAAAGACTCTGCAAGACCCTAGAAGGAGCCAGTTTTGAAATAACCTGCTTGCGACTGTCTGGACACCAGCCATCCTCTCAAGGGCTTGTTCAAGACCAAGGATCAACCCCGGTGATACCCCTTCAGTAAACTGGCATCAGCCTGGGCTCTGGAAGATAGAGAGCAGGCACAAAATTGACTCTTCTAGGTGTGCAATTCTCATTTCTCCATGTGAAATTGATCCCCCACACACTTCCATAAACACCAAACCAAAAGACTGGAGCTCAATATTAAGTCTACAGCATGGCCCCAGGCATAAGAAGAAAAAACAACTCTAAGGCCACACAGGAGTTGTACTTGGTGTGGAGACCCATCGGGGAGAGGAGGGAGGCATTCTAGGATTTCCGGTCTGAAGTAGCATGAGGCAGACAGGAGAGCGTGTAGCAGGGGCCAGTAACTGAAACAAGTGAGAAGATAGTTGGCAAGAAGGTGTAGGTGAAGAACTGAGGTCCTCCCAAAGTTGAAAAGGGACTTACATAAGAAGCACTGTGGGTTTGGGGAAGGAAGTAATCTGAATAAATCGGGGAAATGCATTTTGATCAGGTGACACTGTATAGGATGGTAAAGAAAGAGGCAGAAATGTCCACAGTCAGGAAACTATTAGAGCCTTCCGGGGTGAGCGGAATCAGGGGCCCTTGCCCACAGAGGTGCTCAAAGTCACAGGAGAAGGCCAGAAGCAAATGTTCTTCCAAAGGAAGGGTGGGGAGGACTGTGGTTCACTAGACCTGGAGGACTGACGAATGAATGGGGGCGCCAGTAGACAAAGATGAGGTGCTGGGAGAAGCAGACTGTTCCTTCTTCTCACAAATAATCGATTTGTCGTGACTAATTATAATTAGTATAAATAAAGCATACCTCCAAAACTAAATACTAAACACTCAAGTCAGTATAGCCCCTTTTCTTTTTTTTTTTTATTAATAAACTTTATTTTTTTAGGTCAGTTTTAGGTTCACAGCAAAACTGAGTGGGAAGTTGACTCCCCTACACCCCCTCCAAAGACCTCAGTGTGCCCACCCAAGTGGCACATGTGATATAATCACTGAGCCCACATTGACACATCATTAGCATCCAAAGTCCACAGTTTATGAGGGTTCACTGTTGGAGTTGTACCTTGTACAGGCTTAGACAGATTTACTTCTCTGCTATACGTTTCCCCTTGTGTAATATCACACAGCATCATTTCACTGCCCTAAAAGTCCTCTGTGCTCTCCGAGTTCTCTCTCCCTCTCCCGACACCCAGCTAACTACTGTCTTCACAATTTTGCCTTTTCCAGATGGTCATAAAACCCTTTTCTTTTTGAAAAATAAGTTGTTTTATTTTTAAGTAATCTCTGCAGTCGTACAACAATCAAAAGATAGGGTTTTTTAATAACAGAAAAAAATAGAATTTTGCTCCTTTTTTCCCTCTAACTACCAATTTCTACAGATTCTCAGGTATGCAAGAATGTGTGTGACTGTTAAGGGGAAATGTAGAAAATTAGGTGCTAGCGAGACAATTAAGTAAGATATTGGAAGCATCTGAAACAATGGAGAAGGACACCAGGCTAGAAACGTGGAGACCCAGCCTCTGCTCCTGGGGCGAGCAGGCAGTGGGAGTGCTAGAGAGCCCTGCCTGGGGACTTCTTCATTACAAATATTTCTTAAAACCTACTGGAGTGAGGCCCTGTGGGGAGCAGTTGGCCTCAGGAAAGATGCAGATAAACAAAGCAGCTTTGGTCAACAGGTTGCAGGAAAGTAAATACTGTGGAGTCACAAAGTGAGGTTAAGGGAAAAGCTAGACAGAGGGAAGTCGTGCCTTTGCCACTGGTTCTAGAAGACAAATAAAAAGTTAGGAAATATGGCAAAAGGGAGTAATAGTGAGAACGATTTTGAGTGGGGGCCTCCCTGGTGGCGCAGTGGGTTAAGCAACACACTCTGAAGCAAACCTCAGCCACCGCAGCACCCAGTTCGATCCCTGCTGCCAGCCAAGGAGGGGACCCACATGGTGTAGCAGACCTCTCCTGCCTCGCCCGCTGCTCCCCTCAGCAGTGTAATTCAGTCAGTCTGCCTGTTTTGTTACCAACTCTGTCTCTGGTGAATCCTCTCACTTCCCTGTACTACCCCAGTTCTTATATGCATAAATAAATAAAATCTTTTTTAAAAAAAATTGGGGGTGGAACCTGGGCGAAAAGCCAGATTATTAATTATCAGGGAACACACAGTGAAGAAATGGAAGAAAACATATATAATGTATCACCCTGTATCCAACACCTTTGCAGTCTGATGTGTTTCAAAATTCAGAGCTTTGGGGATTTTAAAATGGCAATACAGTGCGTATAATCTATTAGATTAGACGTCACGTACTCAGCGGAGTCTGGGAGAAGACCCCATAATCAAACATAATAATTCTGTGGTGAATCACACAAATATTCACAGCAAGTGGGATAAAGATAAAAATCATAACGTTTCAGATCCATCTTAAGGAAATATTTTTTATTTCCAGAGCTTTTATAGCATTAAAGCGAGAAGAGACAAGGGGCCTGCACTTAATTTCTTTCCAGCTTTTAGGTAGAGTAGCATGGGTTTATTTTTATACCTGGAATAAAGTCTTATGCTGCCACTAATAATGAAGGTCCCCCAGGGGTTCCACATGTGCTTCATTCTTTCAAACTGGACAAGTGACTGGAAGACAGAATCAAGTCTGATTGTCTTTGGGTTCTCAGCATAGAGCTGGCACATGGTACATACCCAGTGATTTTACCTGCACTGATTTCTGACCACTAATAATTCCTGTTGGATCACTGTCCCAATTTTCTGTAGCCCAACCTCCAGCCCTCATCTGCCCAAGCTCCAGAATTACTCCTCTATTGATATGCAGTAGACACAGCCTATTTCTCTTCTTAAATCCAAACCCAATAGCCATCTGTTTGTTCTGGTATTCTAGCACTAATTGCCATTCCTGATTTTGTTTGATATGTTTGACCTGGTATTTTAGAACGAACTCTTAATTGTGTTTTTATTTAATATGGATAGCACATATAAAGCAAGAGCATAAGGACTGCTATATAAATGCAAATTTTATTGTATTTCACTCTAGACCTCAGAGACTTGCCAAACTTGGTTCTGTGCTGAAGAAGTTTTCCCCTCAAGGGCTTAGGGAGGTTTCCTCTCTTTCTCTAACACGGTTTCCTCAAAGCTGGGCAAGTGAAGAGACCAGATACCCATCACACGCAAGCCAACATCTCACCGATTCACCAGCAATAAGGGTTTCAACATTCTACTGAATTTTGCATAAAATTAACAAATCCAGGCCTCCTTGGTGGTGCGGTGGGTTAAGCAATGCACTATGAAACAAACCACAGTTTCGAGTTCAAGTTTGATCCCTGCTGCCGGCCAGGGAGGGAACCCACATGGCTCAGCAGACCTCTCCTGCCTCGCCCACCCACTGCTCCCCTCAGCAGTGTGTTTCAGTTAGTCTGCCTGTTCTGCTCCCCACTCTGTCTCTGGAGAATCCTCTCACCACCCGCACCTCTGGCCTGTGCCCCAGTTCTTGTATGCATAAATAAATAAATCTTTTTAAAAAATTAACAAATCCCACACTAAATTATGACATTTTTATCCCACTTTTGTAAATTGATTGAGCATTTTGCACTTACAAAAGCACCATCCTAACTAGGTCACTATGACTTTTTTAAAAATTTTTTAAGTTTGCAATGTGGAAAGAACTGTTTTAATTTTTTGCTTTTTGAAGAGTAGAGTCACCCCTACAAAAATGTGCCATTAGCCAGAGATAATTGGGACAACTTGTAAATGTCCACTGAAATTTTTCAAGAAAAACTATTCCACTTCCAGGAAGTGTCAAAAGTTATTATCATAATGAGACTTCAGATCCCATAAGAATTGAGTGAGGAAAGCATCAATCAACATAGCAAAGGAGTAACTCTGGTAACTTGTGAACCATCTCATTCAGGGGCCACTGAGTCACCACAGTGGTCCCTATGCTCTAAGCAGCCAAGCTGGTCCCCACACCACATAAGGGTTTAGGGCTTCCACTGCCTAGGGTCGTAACTGTGAACTTCTCACCCTGACCCATCCCTCAGGTCACATTCCATGCAGCTTTTGTGATTTGACTTTTTGC
Source organism: Galemys pyrenaicus (assembly GCA_019455555.1). Lineage (NCBI taxonomy): Eukaryota > Metazoa > Chordata > Mammalia > Eulipotyphla > Talpidae > Galemys > Galemys pyrenaicus. Next base: position 767,144 of record JAGFMF010011694.1, on the reverse strand, counting down.
ATCACTTCTCACCCTTCCATTTCGGGCTTCCCTGCTCTTTCCACTTGGACCTCAGATGCTCTTCCTAGAGATGACGTTGTCTCTCTCTCAGCCTATCTACGACTGGATGAATGAATGGATTTTATTTTCTATTCTTTCTTGGTCAATGATTCCATCCCAATGTGTTCTTGAAACAGGTCACTAAGTTATACACGTCTGCAATGTGAATAGCATATTCGGTTTTCATCAGGGGAACAGAAATACTTGCCATTTCAGGAATCTTTATAACTTCAATGGTTTTTTTAATAACATGCTTTTCAGCCCAGAGCTGGTCATGGAAAATTACTAACATTCTCCATCTGTGGGTCATGGTCAGGCCAACGAAATGCGACCAATATTATTGTGAAGTTTTCATTGATATTATATATGAAGAGAAAAGCCATCTTAAAAAAGATTTGCTGTTGTTTTCTGTTATCTTGCATGTGTCACCATGTGGTCGAATATTTCTTTTTTTTTTTTTTTTCGAATATTCCTTTACCATTAGTTGCAGCAGATCAGTTACGGAGCAGATCATTCCTTTAGCAGATCAGTTGTAGACGACAGCTATAAACATTACAGAAATTATATGGGAGCTGAAATTTTCTTCTTTGTTGACCCAGGGATAGAAGCAGCAGTGATGAGAGGCCTCCCTGATGGCCTAGGGGTTAAGTCTCAGTGTTATCACCACTATTGCCTGAGTTTGAACCCTAGCCAGGCTGCTGACCCACATAGAGTGCAGCAGACCTTTCCTATCTCACCCACTGCTCACATTAGCAGCATACTTCAGTAAATCCACCTGCTCCGCTCACCACTCTGTCTCTGGTGAATCCTCTCACCCCCCCACACTTCTAGCCTATACCCCAGTTTGTCTATGCAAAAAGGAACAGTTTTACAAGCCCTTTAATTATACGGTCCACTGTAATATATTTTTATTAGTTCACTTTGTCACTAATTTCTATCTTAGAATTATTCAAACATACAGAATTGTTACAAGAATAGTACATATACCTAATATGCCTGTCCATACCCTATGCCTTATCAGTTTTTAATACTGCTTTCCATAGTGGCTGCATCTACTTGTATTTCCACCAGTTACTAACTAATTTTAATATTCGGAATCTAGACCAGAGATCAGAAAAACCTCAGCCTGGAGGCAAATGCAACCTATTTTTTTTTTTAAGATTTATTTACTTATGCATACAAGCACTGGGGTACAGGCCAGAGGTGTGGGAGGTGAGAGGATTCACCACAGAGAGTGGGGAGCAGAACAGGCAGATCAACTAAAGTACACTGCTGAGGGGAGCAGTGGGTGGACGAGGCAGGAGAGGTCTGCTGCACCATGTGGGTTCTCCCCCTGGCCGACAGCAGGGATCGAACTCGTGCTGCAGTGGCTGCGGTCTGCCTCATAGTGCGTTGCTTAACCCACTGCGCCACCAGGGAGGCCCCACAACCTATTTTTTATTCCAATGAAAATGCTAGTCCATTTGACTATTTTCTGTGACTTTTTATAACATAACAACAAAAAACTGATAATTGTGACAGAAACTATATGTTCCAAAAAGCCAAAGATCCTTACTATCTGGTCTTTACAGAGTTTGCCAGTCCTGTCTAGATTTATTTTCTCCTAGCCTAGTTCTTTTGGTCTTGACCCTCATTTGTGTTTTGTAAGCTGCCTCAGATCCGTTTTGGAAGAAAGGAGGTTGTAAACAATCTAGCATTAAAGAGAGGCCAAGGGGTTCACCCGCTTCACTGTAGTTCCCAACTCTAACCACCACCTGCACATGGGCACGCTCCCCCACACATGCTACAGAGACGCCTGCGGGACACTGGACCCGCCCCAGCATTTGCGCAGCTATCCCTCCACCCTAATGAATGGAGTTAACAGTCAGAGCAAAAAGAATCATCACATCCCCTCAGACTGGATTTTAGTCCTTGATCTTGCAGATCCTTGTCTCCTAGACCTCATTAAAGCTGTTTTTCCCTTAAAAGATTTACTAAATTCCTCCAGATAATCAGTTTTCTGCAGATCTCTCTAGAAGCCAGAAGAAACACTGGACAAAGGGAAGAAAAGGATGCTGTGGGAGGCTGCCGAGGCTGGGCGAGCAGAGCCCCTGCGCCTGCCTGCTCAGCACCAGGCTCGACAGGGAAATTGGATCATGATGATGACAATTATGAGAGATAAAGAAACTGATTTTTTTCATAATTAAACCCACATGCAGTTGATAATTGCTATTACGAGTTTAATGCCCAGACTTGTTTCTCTTCCAAAAAAGTGAAAAATCAGTCAGGCTCTAACTTAGTAATGCTCTTAAGTCAGACTTAATAAGGAGCAAAACATCTAATTTTCAAGGGTATTTGGCGTTTGGTTCTCTCTAGCTGAAAGCGGTTTTATTTTTGTCTCCAAACAGGATATTTCTAGGGAGCCTTTTATCAAAAACAACCAGTTTAAGGGTGCATGTTTATTTTGTGTAAGATTTACATGTTTTCCAAGATCTAGCATCCTAACCAACAAAGCATCGTATGATCTTACCTGGCAGAATCTTGAAAATGCAAGTTGGCCGTTCAAGTACAACCCAGCGTGTCGCTGAAACTGCATGGCGATCACCACCTTAGTCCCCTGCACCCCCCAAAGTCAATGCAAAAGGCTGTATTAGGAAGACAATTACAGCTTGGGTTAAATTAGACACCAGGTTCCTGAGAATATACTAAGAAACTAACTTAGGAGACTTTTCGTCTTCAAATTGTTCACACCTTAAGCAACTGCAACTGTCCATTTTATCTTACAGTAAATACTGTCTCTATGCTCTAAAAAAATCCTCATGCCTTTCCTTTTAAAAAGGATGTTCTCCCCCTCACCCCCTATTTACATAAAGGAGAAATCAGTGCTGTACATTGTCTGGTAAAATCACAAGGAAAATAATGAAGGTTCCTATCTTTGGAAAGAAAGGCATTAACAGCATCAAAGGTAAAATTGTACATTGGCAGGATCTAACATTTTATTGCTATAGCGCTGAGTTGTGTTTCTTCAGAACATAAGAATTTGAATCACTGACATTCTTGGCTGTTTACCCACCCACACAGGGAAACCAGAGGAATGCCGGAATCAAAGGAGCTGCATTCCTCTTTGCCACCAAGTGCTGGCCCTTGGCAAATGGCACAGGTTTGGGTCATCATTTTTAAGTGATAGCCAAGCAATGAGAAACTCAGGTCGAGCGCAGATAGCAATCCCCATGGTTCTTTCTAGCACCAACTTTGTCTGCGGAGTCGACAACAGAGTATGTTGCAGGAAAAACTCCAAATTGCTGCGCCCAGAGGGGAGGCGTTCATTACTCAGCAACTCCAGGCTTGACACCGTGAGTAGGACACAGTCGTTTGCTTGGGCGAGACTTTGATGTCCCTTTAAACGGTTTCTGCATCTAGTCCAATAGAATGAGTGTGGAATATATTTATTGCAACCACAAGGATGTGCAAATTTATTTATAGTATAAACGGGCCTTTCCACAAGTCCTAGCTGTCAACAACTCCTTATTTTCCTGGAGTGCTTTAGAAGCCAAGAATGTTTTGTTTCTTAAGCTTGGTACCTGGAGAGCTAAAATAACAATCTTGTTAATGAGAAGACAATGGGGCTAACTGCTGTTTTGTAGTGTTTGCACCGCCATACCTTTTAATTGCTGAGCGCTGGCAACTTAACAGACTGTAATGAGTACATTGTTCCTCTTTTTTTGCACACAGCCCCTTAAGCGTGTTAGAAACTGAGTTTGTTTTGTGTACAGAGCAGAGAAGTCTCTTATTAAAAGCTGACGGAAGCATTTGGAATGAGGAGTTTATTTTGACTGGTGAGGTATGTCTTGATAGTTTGCATTCAGAGGCAAGAGGAAAAAGAGATAAAGTGGATTAGCCTCAATCGTCTGGGAGATGACATTTCTCGCCGTGTTTGAAGTATTTTATGAATTAGAGAATGGGACTGATTTTGAAGCCTAAATTAATTTAATCTGTTTGCTTTTGTTTGATGCAGCAGCTGCAACGACACACCCTACTTCTTTGAAAATCTTCAGCTTCGAGGGTCTGGCGTTGGAAGAGTGAGTGAGTGCAGCGAAGTGGCAGTGCCTTCCTTGGGTGGGGAGAGGAATCAGTTTTCAATTTCCCCTGGCGAACGCCTGGCATTCTCAGATACGGTTTAGTCTCAAACTTCAAGCTGGACCCTCTCACACTTACCCATCATGCTTTTTATTAAAGGCAAATTTGCTGGCCAAAGCCAACAGAGGGAAAGAAAGGAAATTATTACCCCAGCCCCCTTCCCTCCTAGCACAGTTTCATTAGGGGAAAAAAAACCTTCAGTGTGAAGATGAAAGAGGCAGAATAGGTTCCCATTGGTCATGGCCCATTAACAGTGACTGACACCCAGTGTGCCACACAGCCAGCTCTTCGTCCGTGAGACAGCAGTGTGGCCCACAAATGGTGCTGAGAGAAGCCTGTCCCTTCAAGACTGCAATTTTTGTGATCATGCATTTATGTCCCAGAATCTTCCAACTCTACCTTATAAGGTAAGAACTGCGCATTTCCAAGCAGGACAGAGAAGTGTCTTTGCAATAGTACTGAGTGTTCAAAGGCCACTTTCCCAAAGACTCATTAGGTTGCATAAGAGACTAGGTTAACTTGGTTCACCTCAATATGGATCATTCATCAAGTCAGGTTTGCTCTTCACAGACTGATACACTGATGAGCATAGGACTGTTCCAACATTGAGGGAAGGAAAACTGAAATAAGCCTATCACAGTACTTATGTTCTCACAGGAGAACATAATTCACCCCCAGACTTGATCTGAACAACAACAAAAAGAAGAGGCTGGCAGACTTTAGACAGAGAAGCAGTTGCAGAACTCAAGAAGGAGCCAACAACTGTCACACACAGTGGGCAGTCTCTGGGGGCAGAACACTATTACAAGTCCAAGGGGCATTTGTGGTTTCACATCTGAGGACCTTCAAAATTGTGAGATGGAGGGAAAAACTTAACTCAGGTACCAGAATGGTTCATCACGTGCCAGCTAACACTGGCCTGGTTTCTGGGGTCTGCTACCAGAGCAGGACAGGGCCAGGTCCCTCTTTCCCCTCTGGAGCAGCTGTTAGAATCATAGCTCTGTCCCTTCCAACTAGGCCCGGGAGAAGCCCAGGAATTTAAGTGAGGTTAAAGGTGATCCCTTTTCTCCAGAGCAATTCAGCTCCTCCTGAGAAGCAGTGTCCTCCATGCAAATAAGAAACACACTCCATCAGCAGCCTCCCCCTTAAAATTTTCTCTCACTGTTTAATGCTGACTTGGAAAAAAAAAATCAGTACTTATATCTTTGCAAAGAAATGATCATTTCCAAAAATTGACACAAGCTTATTTTCACAAGCCCATCCTTTCTAAGGTACACATTTATTTTCTGCTCAGACCACATGGCACAGAACTTAAAAGCAAAAATACATGACTATTTGGGATAAACCCATCAGTATAAACACCTCCACCAATCTAGTGTTCCTGGTGTGAAGGGTAGCAAAATATGTTACCCCAAAACATGATAAGCATTTAGGACATACCACTCCCAAATTATGCCACTTCTGAATTCCCCGTCTCTTCCTAAAGCTAAATCCCGTAAAAGTTACCTCAGTTATCATATGATACCATAGTATCATAGATAATCATAGTATTATCCCTGGAATATCATATACTTCCCTAGAGTATTATCAACCAGGGAAGACTGACTTGTGAAAGGAGAGGACACTAAACAAAGCTTGTCATGAACAATCATACCCCCTATTTTTCTAGGGACCCACTGATCTTTCCTAACAGCCATTCACTCTCCCCTAAGAGGTCTACTCTCTCCCCTTTCCTTATTAACAAGACATTTAAGTCTGAACTCTGTGTCACCTTGAATTGTTACTCATCTTTCTGTGCGTCTCACGTGTAAACTTGAGTATGGATGGTAGTCAACTTCTGTTTTTCTCACATTAATCTTTTATTACAGGGGTATCAGCCAAGAACTCAGAAAGGTAGAAGGAAAATCACTTTTTCTTCCCCACAGGGGGCAGCTTTATAATACTTTATTACCAAGAATATTTCTATGCAGTGAATGGGGAAGAAAACAAACAAGAGTGGTAGAAAGAAAGCAAGTACATCCTGGTTATCAGACACTGAAAATAACCGGGAAGCAGGAGCATCCTGCCTGCCAGGCTCTGCAATCCTGGTTCCTCCTCTTCCAAGGGATTATTAGAGCAGATTTTCCCTTCAAATGGAAGCTGTAGCAAGTAATCAGAGAGAATGTCCCCTGGGATACAATCTTCACATGGATGGAGCCGACTGGGGCAGCTACCCAAGATGCTACCACCAGTTCTGCCCCATGCCTGTTGATAACCACCAACCTCCTTGCCCTGTTAGCGTAACTTCAGATCTGTTCCGGTGCATTCAAGAGCAGTAGTAGGTTTTAAAGGCAAGACCCCTAGAGCCTGCTGTCTGCTTCTCCAGCCTCAGGTCTGAATTCACCTTCAAGATATCCAGGGCAGGGTGCACCTGCCCCTGCTTTCTTCCCCTTCCAGCAGAAGGTGCTGGCTTCCTGCAAATGACTCTTTACTGGCTGAGCAATCGCTTTATGACCAAGAATGAGGTACTCTGCCTCCACAAGGGATCCCTGGCAAGAATAGCTCTACCCTATATGTACAAGTGTTCAGGATTTGGATTTAGAAAGCTGTTCTTGCCATATGGAGCTGGACAGCCTCAGGATCCCCATCTTTTTGAAAGGCACCTTGAGCCTAGAAAGCTTGAAAACAATTATAAATCTCCTTGACCTGGACACATTCTCTATGAATTGACTAAACAATCCCAATGCTGCAGAAAAGGTACAGAGAGGTTAACGGTCTTAGGCCAGCAACTGGAGCAACTCCCAAGGGAGTCCAGGAGGCATTCCAGACCATTCTGTAACTCTTCTTTCAATTTTCATAACCCTCTTTTCCTCTTCCATTTTATGGAAGTAAAGTTTTATCAAGTAAAGCTGTACAGTCTCTGGGTCATGGTCCTTACACTATTTACTGGCACACATCAAAGATATTGTAGGTTCCAGTCCAGACCCACTCAAAAAAATGTAATGATCACAATAAAGTGAGTCACACAAACTTTTGCTTTCTCAGTACATATCAAAGTTATGCTTATACCATACTGTATTCTATTAAGCATACAATAGCATTATGTCTTTAAAAAGAATGCACATACCTTAATTAAATGTGACACAGAGACATAAAGTGAGCACATGCTATTAAAAAAGGTACTAAAAATATATTCATTAATAATTTTTTTAAAGATTTATTTATTTATGCATACAAGCACTGGGGTACAGGCCAGAGGTGTGGGGGGTGAGAGGACTCACCACAGAGAGTGGGGAGCAGAAC
>JAGFMF010011694.1:723105-757089 GCA_019455555.1 Galemys pyrenaicus | reverse complement strand
AGCGGGGAGCAGAACAGGCAGATCAACGGAAGTACACTGCTGAGGGGAGCAGCGGGCACAGCAGGAGAGGTCCGCCGCGCCATGTGGGTCCCCCCCCTGGCCGGCAGCCTGGATCGAACTCGTGCTGCAGTGGCTGCGGTCTGCCTCACAGTGTGTTGCCCAACCCACTGCGCCACCAGGGAGACCCAAAAAAGTTGAAACTTCTAAGGCTATAGGTTACTGACTTAGTCAAGGAGAAGTTTCCTGATAACATGTTTCCCACCCCTCGCGGAGATATGGGGTCTCGGAAGACCGCAGCGAAGGGAACCACATTGTAAACATGGTTCCCTGACATGGTGCCACCTGTCAGGGCACCATGATGGGCAGAATGTGGAGGTAGAGCCCCAGGAAGGCCAGGGTGGAGAAGCACTGGTAGCATGGGTGGGAGCAGGATGAGGCTGGAGAGGAAAGGGCTGGTCAGGGACTAGCCAGGTGGGCAAAGACCCTAGTCCTTACCCTTAGGGGAACAGAAAACCACTGGGGTGGTTTTATACAGTCTGTAAGCTGGCTGTTTTACAATATCATGCTGTGCGGCTGTGAGAGGGAACAGATCAGAGTGGGGAAAGGTAAACAAGTTTAGAGGCTCTTCAAGCATTTTCAGGGAGAAATAACCGTAGCAAAAACTAGAGCAGTAAAGCAGAGAGAGAACTGGAAAGACCCCAGACAGCGGAGGTAAAACCAGTAGGAACTGATGATGGATTAGGTCTGGGGATATGACAAAGAGGGAGATGTCAAAGTGTCATTTTTAAAGGAATATTTTTTTCTACCTTAATGACATTCACTTAAGTTAGTTAAATATATGTATAAAGCAGGTGTCTAGTTTCATGACTAATAACCCCTAAAACAAATTGTGCCGGGCTCTTTCTGTGAGCCTCAGGGAAGTTTTCAGATGTGGAATCCGTGAAGTGCTCCAACCGGTTTTGACAACTTATCAGTGTCCGTTTCCCGATCCTCCAAAGTCTTCTTTATTTTGAGGCATGATCATTCAGACCCAACTGGTCCTTTCATGCTCTAAGATTACTATTTCCAGTATCTAAGCTTTAATAGCATATCAGTTTACAGAGACATAAAACAGCGTTCAAACAGAAATTCATTAGAATGCCAATAAGTCACTTTTGAAAGAGAAAGATGAGGTGTATTAGCCCCTTCTACTGGAAATATCTTTATGCTTTAAAGTATGGAACTTTAAAGCTTGAAAGCAGAAATCAACCCAATTGCATGAAGAGAAACCCACACCATGAAGTGAATACCTTTTATTTCATTCAACAAATATTTTTTTAAGTTAATGCCTCGGGAAAGTAGCATTTAGGGTCTAAGTTTCCACATTTGTTTAAAATAGATACTAATAGAACCTGTTTTATAGGATTGTTGTAAAAAGCAAGTGAGTTCACAAAACACTGTCTCTAACTGGTGTTGTCAGGGAAGGAATAGCAGGAAAAGTCGTAGCAGTCAAAGGGCTCTGTCTCACACACACACACAGTTGTTAAGTATGTTTGTGTGTGCCTGTGCACACATACACACATTTCATATGTATACAAGTCAACGGGGCAGTTCTAACGGGTAGAGGCAGTGTCTATATGAAATCAATATTTTAATAGGAACATTAGACCCTCATCCATGAAGTAAACACTATTTCCCTCTGTATTAATCTGACCTCTATAAAAATACTATATCCAGTTGTGGGGCTTTTTAATGCAATTGTTTAATTTTAAGGAGCAAAACTCTGCCCCCCAAAATGTCTGTTTGGCAGAGGTTTATTTCCCAGGGGAAACTCTAAAGGCTAAATGAAAGTTGTTTTTCTAAATACATTTACATGTAAACCTCTCTTTGTAAGGGAATCTCCTTACTGTACTGGGAGGATCTAATCTCCTCCCCCTCCTTTTTTTTTTTTTTTTTTTTAAATAGAGAAGGCAGCCCAATTTCACTGTTTACTGTTTACTATCCCTTCTTTGGTGAATTCTCTGAGCTTAATTTTCTCAACCCAATCTCCCTTAAGTTATTTAAGGTGGCATCTGAAGTCATGTGATGAGTTATTCAGTTTCGGTGGTCTCTCCCGTGCATAAAGAAGGTATACATATTTTCATTATTCTTTTTTTATCAATCTGTGAGCAATGCTTGCTCAATTATTTGCCAACCTACAAGGACCTAGAGGAGTAAGGAATGGTCTCCTTTGTGAGTTGATAGAATATAGTAGGAAGGTGACAAAAACATATACCATAAATTATACCATGCTTTTGTTACAGGACAGGGAGAGGGGGACCCCAGAACCCCCAAATCTGCCCTCTCTAAATGGGTTCTGCCATCTGTCGCATCAAGACAAACATATAAGGCCTTTAATGGAAAGGAACTTTAATACAATTGGGGAGTAATACAGAAAGGACAAAGAACATAGTTACTAAGTTAAGCATCCAAAGTTACCCATCTCCTTGAGGGTAAAAGTCCAGCCAAATAGGATTGACCCAAAGCAAGGCCCAAATGCCTGCCACAAGTCTAAAGGACCTTTCAGTGGAGACCCATTGAAAAGGGTTAGAAAGAGTCAGACAAATCCAGGAGGAAAAGAGCAAAATCAAAATCAAGATGAAAGCTGCCATGTTAACCTCCCCACAGGTCTCTCACCCACATCTGTTCCAACCTGTCCAAGACCAAAAAGCAAGTGCAGTTTCTTCACATGTCCCTCCACGTGCTCCACGTGCCTCCGCCAGGTGTCCTTGCTGCTCTCCATCCTGCTTCCTTCTTCCTCCCTGCCCACCGTCCTCCTCTCTCCTCTCTCCAACATCTTATCCCTGCTCAGCACCACCCACTTAGGGCCGAACCAGGATTCTGGAACTTCCCCCTTTCCTGGGGCCCACCCTGTTACACTTTTACTAAAAGCATGAAAAATGAACCCTGTTAAGAACGTTTTAAGGACTGGATGAAGGACAAGATTAGCAAATGACAAGTGCCTCCCTTATAAGGAGATGCCATTTTAGGGGGTGCTTGTCTGTGGAAGGCAAAAGAAGACAGCTGCCTTCTGCAGCAAGACAGACCATTTTTAAAATACAATACACTGAGCACTGGTTCCTAGTCTCTAAAGCATCTAGATTGTCTTTTCTAGAATTTAGAACCTGCCAGCCCTCAATTAGAATATTGGCCCTACCAAGATTGTGTGTTGTTAGGCAAGTAATTAATCTCTCTAAGTCTCAGTTTTCTTTTCTGACAAATAGGAATATTATCATTGAGTAAAATAATGTTAATTTTAACAATTATTAATAAATTTAAAATATTATCTTTGGGTAAAAGAGATGATACTCTGTTCCTGGCTTTGAGTAGCAATACAATTCCTATCTTACTCTCCTCAAAGTTGTTCAATCAGTATTAAGAAAAAATTTTTTAAAGATTTATTTATTTATACATACAAGAGATGGAGTACAGGCCAGAGTCTAGGGCAGTGAGAGGATTCACCAGACAGAGTGGGGAGCAGAACAGGCAGACTGACTGAAACACACTGCTGAGGGGAGCAACGGGAGAGACATGTGAGTCACCACCTGGCCAGCGGCAGAGATTGAACTCGAGCTACAGTGACTGCGGTTTGCTTCACAGCGCGTTGCTCAACCCACTGTGCCACCAGGGAGGGCCAGTATTAAGAAATTTTGATCAAGAAATATTTTAATTTTTTATGGGCCTCCCTGGTGGCGCAGTGGGCTGGGCAACGCGCTGTGAACCAAACCACAGCCATTGCAGCACAAGTTCAATCCCTGCCGCTGGCCAGAGAAGGGACCCACATGGCGCAGCAGACCTCTCCTGCCTCACCCACTGCTGCCCTCGGCAGTGTGTTTCGATCAATCTGCCTGTTCTGCTCTCCACTCTGTCTGGTGAATCCTCTCACCTCTGGTGACTCTGGCCTGTACCCCTCCTCTTGTATGCATAAATAAATCTTTTTAAAAAATAAATATTTTAATTTTTGCATAAACTTTATATAAGAATCACTGAGTGAAAAGAATGTTATGTCCTAACTGAAATTAATCTGCAAGTACTATACTTGGAAAGAAAATGGAGTTCATTTCAGAATGATCATTTTAAAGAAAAACAAAAGGCTTAAAAGTATAAAGGCACCCTTGACAGAAAAGTTGTCATCTACAGGGTCAAAAAAATGTTTAAGCAGACAGGCTAATTCACACGGGTAACTGACTGGGAGAAAGAAGGTAGACAAGTTAAATTTAGATAGAAGAAACCTGACCATATTGCACCAGACATTTTTTGAATGATACAGTTAGGAAAGATGTATGCAGGTTTTGTCCTTATCTGTTAAGGAAACCTGAACAAATGGCACATTCTTAAGGAATAAAGTAAGTGGTGATGAAACTCGCGCTTTCCTGTATGACCTGGAAAATCATTGTCAGTATTGGCAATGGAGCTTCCAGACCCTGGGAGGAGCCATAAAATTGATGTATCAAATCACAACTGATGACAAGTGTTGATTTGTTTCCTTGACGTCAGTGGTATTATTCATGCAGAATTCATTCCTTGGGGTTAAACAGTCCACTGAACTTGTGTAGCTATCCCAACGCATTTGATAAATTCTCAGCATTGCACAAACAGGGAATTCTAGTTCAGCTCTCCAATTCAAACTATATTGTCCAGCAAGTACTTTCCAGCAAGAAAGGAAAGAAAAGAATAAGACCCACTCTTTGACTAAACTTCACTCCGGTTCTTCTGAGCCTTCTGCTCAGTTAGGACACCCCATGTCCATCTTAGCATGTCCCAATTGCAGGAAAAAAACCCTAAGGGAGTTTAGTAAGAATCCCCACTCTCAACAGCTGATCAAATTCTTCATTCTCTGCCCCTGGTGCCTGCTCACCCTGGCCTGCCTTCAGGGAGAATCCTATTAAGTGGGAATAGCCAAAATCTCCTTCCCCATTGTTTCTCTTTCATTATTTTCCATCCAGAGACCCCATCCTGCTCCTTAGCTATGAACCTCTACTTTCCCCTGGAATATTCAAATTGAGTCCAGTTCTATGTTGAGGTTTGTCCTCCCCTATTGCAGTACTTCCTGATTAAAATCTATGTTTAATGCTTTGGTTTCTCTGGTTCTGTTTGTTTTTTCTTTCTTAACACTTCCCAGTCTGATCTCTCACGTATTCATCAATCTTAACTTCAATTACTTCTACCTCTTCCTCAAAATCAAATACACCCTACTGATAATCATTATTATTTTTAGTTCTATGTGATAGGCTTAAAATACAATACCAAAGGAGCCTTGTGGAAATTTTCACATTGTTTGAACAAATGATCCCAGGTGATTGTTTTAAATGGAACAATAATTATTTATTTCCATTGTTTAAAGATTATACTACTTCATAGTCACAGCTCTTGCACTCATTAAGTAAATCACAGAGACATTGTACCCAATGACTTGAGTTGACTGGGTTAAGGGATTTTTACCTGGGCTATTTCCAGTTTGACGTCCTAGCTCACTTTTGCAGACCACTCATCCACTAAATAAAGTTGTTGTTGTTTTTAAAGCTCTTTGGTCTCTGAGAAAGCAAAGTTCTTTCTGCATGAGTTCTGCAGTTCTTCTTTTCATTTTCAGATCAACCATATTCCAAGCAGCTCACCAATATTTTTATTGGCATATCCTGGAATCACAGGTCTCAGTCAGTCCTCTCCCTTTCCCTCTACCTCTCTCCCTCCCTCTTTCTTCCCTTATCTCTCCACTTTTTTATTTCCTTGAGCTACCTACTCCCTATTTATACTTACCTCTTTCCAAGACTTCCCTCCTGCTTCTTCCACCAGCTTGTCCCAAAGTCTGATGAGATTTCTTAGTTTCTGTTTGAACATCTGTCCCTCTAATTATTCAATAAGCCTTCTTATTTATCCATCCCCAGTCACACACCTGGAACCTCAATCTCAATCCGAGGATGCTGAGCCCCCTTAACTCCACTCTCAGGTCACTTCTAACTCCATCCCTCCCTTCAACTAACAAGGGTTCTGTGAGGCATCGTTATTTTAAACATTTTTTTTCCTTAATTTTTCTTTCCTTTCTTAAAAATGGATTTTTTTCACCATAAGCAATCTGGATTTAGATTGCCTATTCTGTCCAAGATGAGTCCAGATGAGACAATACAGAGGCAAGTCTTACAAATGCCAGGCACTGTTTTCTGTCCAAGTGAGTCTGCACTGAGCTGGGCCCTCATGCTCTTGGCCTGTGGTCAGGCCCATAAGCCCACTGGTCTCTCCACAGGCTGCTCAGCCCTTAGGCAGAGCAAAGCTTCAGGAGCCAGGGCCCAGCAGCCACCCAGTCAATGGAAGCATCAAGGTCTGTGGTAAGGTGAGAGGTCTGTCAGGACGGATACATCTAAGACTCTTCTGTTGTTTTCCTTCAAATAACTTCCAAAGAGGACTATCTTAGAAAACTCTGAGAGCATTCAAAGAACAAAGATGTGAAAAGGACTGGAAAATAGGACCCATGAGGAATGGGGAAAAGAAGCTATGATTCTTAGTTTGAGGAAGAGGAGCCTAGAGGCCATTTAACAATGACCTGCAAGGTTTCAAAGGCTATTCCTCCGAGGATGGAGACCAGCTGTTCACTGTCTCCAGTGAGAACAGAACAAAAGGAAATGAGCTTCAGCTTCCACATGAGTGATTTAAGCTGGAAAGTAATCTCTGCCAATGAGGATATCAGACCTGGAATAAGTTATCAAGGGAGATGAGGTTTCTCCTCTTCTGGAGTCCTTCAAAAACCCAAGGGGCAATTTTCCTGGGCAGGTCAGGAGCAATACGATGAGCAGGCAGAGGGGAGGAGAAGATCCAAGAGTGCCTCCAACTCACATCCATACCACCCTGTCCATGACTTCCCTTTACAGAGAGCTGGTACTCTCGTCCTCACAGTACATCCAGTGGCCTAATAGCACTGTGGACGCTGACGGTAGCAGAGCTGAGTAAGCATCAATGTAAAAGAGGTAAAAGCGAAAGCATGCAAGGAATGAGGAAAGGGGAGAGAAGTGGATTCATTTCCCATGGGACAGAGGGAGAAACTGCAGATAACTAAATCTAGGTCTTTAGTGACTTCATATCTGAAGCAAAAATCTCTCACTTTTTCATATGGAAATTAGCTTCCATATAAACATCCTAATTGGCCATTCTTTTCTTTTCTTTCCAGGCTTCCTGGGCATCCCTTTGTGTCTTTTGTATTCCCCCCTCACACCTCCAATATTCTGCTGTGGCTGTTTTCTGCACGGTAGAGCTAAAGACAGGTTTTTACTACTGAAACCAACACCCTACAGATCCCAGGCTCAAATCTTTGGTTTGACAGTCCCTGAGTATTAGACTCAAATCCAGCAACTAATTCCTAGTTATTTTTCTAATTTTTACTCCCTGGAGAACTGTGGGCATCTCACTAGTCTCCTGCCTTCCTCATTGAGTCCAACATGAAAGGTTGACTTGTGCATCCCCAGAGACAGTGGCTGAATCCCATGCACAACCAGGCCCACTGAGCCCAAATACCCAGTGTGGGATCCAGCTCCCCAAAAAACCCAATCGGTTTTTCTCAATATATCCAGAGTAGGCCTTTTCAATCTGTCACCTTGGTATGTGGAACTGAGGTCAGTCAGGAAAGGCCCTGTGGGCCTCAGCAAGTCTGTTAAGATTTTTTTGAGTTAAGAGCAGCTAAGGCCCTGTAGGCTTTGAGTCTTTGCCTCACTCCTTTGCCCTGCCCTAATTATAGAGAATATCACTCCCTAAGCTTTTTCTCTTTTCCTTATCAATAAAGCAATCATTGGTCCCCTTCCTATGACCAAGAAGAAGAATGTAGTTGGGGGAATATCATGCAGGTGTAGGTATATCAGTGAAATATCCTCCTTGTATGAGAATCTCATGATTTTAACTCTGAAATAAAAGATAAAATTAACTCCTCCTTATCATGTGAAGTCTTCCCCTCCTTTTGACTCCCTAGGTTCTTTAACACATTATCTATACCCTTAGTTTGCCCCCATTTTACTTTAGAATTTACAGTCACATAAATATTCCACACATATTTTTATATTTCCTTTGCTAACCCATCTGATGCTATTTTGATTACTCTTCTAAAACAACAAAAACCCATAGAGTTAGAGGGTTTCTCCTGAACCACAACACCCAAACATTCCTTTGTCTGTGAGTCCCATCCACCAAACGTGGTCGCCCTGGAAGTGGCCACCCTTCAGGACCACTTCCTCAGGTTGCTACAGTTGCAGGCTCCAGACTGTGAAGCCCACTAGTGCTGGGGCTTCTGGTCTGTTCCCTCTGGTATCCCTAGTGTATATTGCATGCCTAGAATAGTTCCTGGCACATGGTAGGAGGATATATAATAATATTCATGGCTGAATGAGCAAATTCCCCAGCAGGAATGGGCCCTGGCGATCATCCATTCCAACCCCTCATGCCAGACAGAGACAGTTCAGCAAGAGTCCTTTCCCAGACCTATCACAATGCTCAAAGACCTATTTGTATTGTCTCAGTTCCTCACTACTGGAAATACCTTTCCACCTTTTAGACGATTTCATCCATGCTAAAATACAAATGGGTATTAATGACTTAATGCATGTGTTTGTGTTCTTTCTCTCTCTCTCTCTCTCTCTCTCTCTCTCTCTCTCTCTCCCTTCCTTCCTACCTCCCTCCCTTTCTCTCTGTCTCTGTCTCTCTCTTTTACACACACACACACATACACACACACGACTCTCTAACACTAAAACTGACCTCCCCACACCAGACTTTCTTGTATAAATCCTGCCCTTGCACATTCATCCCCAGATACAGAAAAGAAAGGAACCTTCACCCCTCACCTGAATTTTGAATTGATGCCAAGACATAGTAAGCTGGAACAGAATCAGTTGAGATGAGAGTTTCATGCATCTGCAAGGACAGATTCTGCTGACTGCCCGGCACATAGCTTGCTCTAGCAGAGTGAACACAGAGAACGCCCTCCAAGATGAAGCAAGAGAATAACATTCAGGGGTCCCCAAGAGCCCTGTCACCACCCAGCCCAGGACTTTAGTAAGCCCAAACTCCAGGGGCCTGGCTGTGCAGCCCGAGTCAGTGCTGGGGCGTGAAATAGGGTAAAATCAGTGCACTGCTGGTGTGTGCCCAGAACTGTCTGGGAGCTTTTTAAAAGCAGACCCACCATGCCTGGCCCAGAGCTCCCAACTACATCAGTTCACAGAGGGTTGGTCCGAGAATGTTTTTTAAATGCTTTAAGTGATTCTGATGTCCAACCCTGCTTGGGAATAACTCTTAGAGTTTGGTACTCCTACATTTTCTGCCTTTTTTCCTGTAGTTCTTTCCCCGAAGGGAGGGAATCCAAGGCATCAAGTTACACCAGTCGACTGTCAATGTCACTAAATGTGTCCTGTGACTTCCAGGATGACTCTGTGCTCCTATGGGTCACATGTGAGCAGTAGTCCTGAAGCAGAACCTCTGCTGAGAAACTGACACGAACTTGACTTTCTTTCTCTTACGAGATAGGAAATGAAAGGCAAGTGGAAACATTTATTTATTCAATTCCAGAAATCATAGCACCCTCTCTAGCTTCAGAGGGGTAGCGAAGATGAATAAGCCACTATATTTAATCTCAGGAGCTGGGCTTCAAGGTGGGAAGCTGGATGTGTAAAACACCTGGACAGGAAGGTGATGTGATGGCAGCTGCGGGTCGTGGCTAGAAACAGTCTTTGCCAGGCCGTGCCCGGGAGGACGATGTTCAGTCAGAACCTGGAACACAAGACTGTGCCCTGCAGGCTCTGGTCCCAAGCATGTTCCAGGTGAGTGGGCCTTTAAGACCTCTCAGGTTCCACTGCTCTTCTCCACCTCCAGTGCCTGTTCGACCTAGGCTGGGCTCTTCGCTAGCTGATGCCATGGGATGGAGCCTTGCGCTTAAGCTTCAGTCTGGGGGTCCGAGGCATCTCTTTTTGTGACAAAGGCATTGTTTTGAACCGTGCCCCTGGCTCTAGTTCCTTTTCTGGCTTCTCTCACCCTGTCTCCTGCCCCTGAGCCTAGTGTCTGTGCCTCATGACATCTAATCCACTGCTAAACTTAATCTATGGCCTGCTGCCAAGTCCCTCTGCCACCATTCTCCCCATATGTCACACCCCACCTGTTGCCTCTTGCTGACTCTCCATGATCCTGGTCACCTGCTTGCAGAAACAACACCCTCCTGCCATTCCCATCTCCACTGCCATACTCTGCCTGCCTCATTTCCTCCGGCTCCTTCATCCGTCTTTCCTCCTCCCTCAGCCCTTATTCCTTTTACTCTTATTATAATAGGAGCATCTGATTATATGAATCATAAATTGAAAGGGCATACTTAGAGGATTTTATGTTTGAATGACTATTTGTCTTTATTTACTATCATTGGCATGCAATTAATTGCCTTTTAAGCAATGTTTCTCCTAAAATAATGCACTTTTTTAAAAACAATATCCTTTTAATGTTTTCGTCTCCATAAAATTTCTGTTCCTTAATAATAATGGCAGTTGATGCTTCTTTTATAGACCCAAAGAGTTAGAGAATGTTCACTTATTGGAATTCACAACCTTCACTCTGCCTCATAATTACTGGAGTTCCTTTTATAAAACACAATACCTCACCTCCACCTTCAGATATTTCAGTTCAATTGGTCTGCAGTTGGGATTTGCATCAATATTTTAAGCATACTTTCCAGGAGATGTTAATGTGCAGACAGTCTTGAGAGTCACTGATTTATAGGAAAGTCATTCGTGGTAAATGTATATTCAAATAGTCAGTCTTGGAAGTCTTGATTTAAAGCAGTAGCTCCTGATCATATTCTTTTGAGGGTAAGTAAAAGATCTTAAAGCCCACTCTGCCTCACCCATCCCCAATTACCTGCAGTAAAGAACTCTGAAATAAAGAATTAGAAGACAGCACATGATTTAATATTTTAAAAATAACCCAGAAAATTTATAATTTGCTGGTGTTTTATAAGTGATTTAAAGAACGCAAATCATGGGTAGCCTACCATCAATAATCTGTCCTCACACAAGTAAATTGTAGGGAGTTTATATAATCATCAGCTTCAGCAATAGGCATATGAATGGATGGCACTAAAACAATAGCACATCCATATTTACTGGAACATAATAGGTGAAAAGCACTGTTCGTGAAAATCTGCTCCAAGAACGCATCACCATCAGCAAATATCACTCATGCTAACAGGAATTCATTACTTAAAAGCATGACTAGCCACCATTTGAAATCACAGTCATACCCACACAAGTGATATAAGGCCTCCTTCCCCACCACCTACACAGTAGTCGCTTCATAATGTTACCAAGCCTCAAAAGGCAGCCAGTCTCTTAAAATCACTGTAGTATCATCAGTACATGCTAGTAATGAAATAGATTTAATATTAAACATAAACACTATAAATTAAACATAAAAATGAAAACTTAGAGGCCTCCCTGGTGGCACAGTGGGTTAAGCAACATTATGAAGCAAACCACAGCCACTGCAGCATGAGTTCTATCCCTGCCGCGGGCCAGGGGGTGACCCACATGGCACAGCAGACCTCTCCTGCCTCACCCACTGCTCCCCTCAGCAGTGTATTTCAGTCAGTCTGCCTGTTCTGCTCCCCACTCTGTCTCTGGTAAATCCTCTCACTGCCCCCGCATCCCTGGCCTGTACCCCAGTTCTTGTGTGCATAAATACATCTTTAACAAAAAAAAAAAGAAAACTTAAGAAATTGTACCTCAATAGCCTGAAAGAACCCACACCCTGCCACCCCACCCCTCACTTCCCACCCCCGACAAAGCACAGGTTTTTTTAATCTGATTAGCTCATAAGGAGAACACTGCCAGTCAACAGCCATGCTGTGAGATCCCTGTTTTTCAGAGAGATGTAATGTACTGCTTTCGTAAGCTGGTGAGAAGTGCTCTATTGTCCTTTTTTAAATCCATAGTCAAGTAAAAATATGCCTAACCTGGTTACAAATACCCTCAGAAATGAGCATCTTTTTATTCTAAAGAATGTATTCATTGATGCACCTGATCATTAAGACAAAAAGAAGAGTCTTTAGTAACTGAGGAATATAAACCAGATGAGGAGAAATGACAAGAAGACTGGGAAGTTTTTCAAGTGCAGGTTTGGCAGAGCCTGAATGGCTTATCCCAATCTTTGAGAGAAAACCATCCTCTCCCCAAAATAGCAGTCTTTAAGGATTAATAGAAAAAAATCAACATAAATGTAGGACTTTTATAAACTCAAATATCCAGATCAAACAGGACCAGTAAGATTTAAAAATAAGAAAATCCAGAAAACCTTAGAAAAATTTGGTTTCTGAGGCCCTTCCCAAAGCTACTGAGCTTGAGGCTAAGCTGAAATGGAAAAACAAAAGAGGCTTCATTTTTGCACATTCTTATTCTCTAAATTTCCAAAAACAAAATAACTGCAATCCAGTCCTGGAAATTTAGGAACTTGTAATTGTGCATAATGTGTATAATATATAATACAATATAATAATATAATAATAATGTAATGTAATAATTATAAGTGTAAAATATATCCTAGAAATATAAGATATTTTAATCCTGCAAGTTTAAAACTAAGATAGAAAGTTTTTGGAGTTTTTTTAGCTACCTTTAAGTTTCTGGAGAGCAGGAACTTCATGTGGATTTTATCTCAGGCCTTCTAATATCTGGCACAATACTTTTCTTTTATAATTATTACCAAAAATATATTGCTTCAACTAAATGGTGTGCCTCAGTGCTTGTGGAGCAGAGACGATTATAAGCATAAGCAGCCCCTCCAGAGAATCACCTTCCAGAAGTGACCATGAGCACACTTCTTAGAAAGGAACGCTATCCCTTGTGTTACGTGAGAGACCCTGTAGTTCATTATCAGCGCTTTTATTTACAGGGAACTTTACCTCTAAGCTCACCAGAATAAGAACCCCTTACATTTTGGGGGACTCATCTCAACAACCACTTTCCAAAGGGGATTCTGAGTTACAGCAACAGAAACCACATCCAAAAGAATGACCCTCACATGTTGCTCCTTTTCTAAAGTTACCATATTCTCACTACTCACAAGTATTTCTCAAATGTCATAGTTGGCTGCCATAGAGTGGATGACTTAAAAAACAGAAACTTGGGGCCTCCCTGGTGGCGCAGTGGGTTAAGCAACGCACTATGAAGCAAACCACAGCCACTGCAGCACAAGTTCGATCCCTGCCGCCGGCCAGGGAGGGGACCCACATGGTGCAGCAGACCTCTCCTGCCTTGCCCGCTGCTCCCCTCAGCAGTATATTTCAGTCGATCTGCCTGTTCTGCTCCCCACTCTGTCTCCAGTGAATCCTCTCACCTCCTGTGACTCTGGCCTGTACCCTAGTTCTTGTATGCATAAGTAAATAAATCTTTAAAAAAAACAAAACAGAAACTTATTTTTTCAAATTCTGGAAGTCCAAGATGAAGGTGCCAGCTGATTCAGTTCCTGGTAAAGAGTCTCTTCTGGTTCATACGTGGTCACCTCCTCACTGTGTCCTCTCATGATCTTCCTTCTGTGCGTGCACACAGAGAGACAGTGAGCTCTCTGGGACCAAGTTCTTATAAGGACACTAATCCTATCAGTTCGGGGACCCACTCTCACAGCCTCATCTAATCCTAATGATCCAAAGCCCCATCTCCAAACACCTTTGGGAGTCAGGGTCTTACCACATGAGTCTTGAAGCATGGGTGGGACACAATCATTCACTCCATAACACCAAACTTTTCTGACCACTGTGAATCCCCTAAAATGCTCGTCAAAACCAGAGTCCTGACACCTGCCCATGAATGTCGCAATTTCAGAAGCTTGAAATGGGTCCTGGGGGTCATCCAAATTGATTCAGACAAGTTTTGGAAACAATGTGAATGGACTGTCTCTCCATCCAGACTCCTTAATGCCCTGCCTTTGCAAACACACAGGTTAGGCATTTTGGACACTATTACCTGTGGGCTCTGACAGTTTAGAGCCAGGCAGTGGATTACAGATGGAGGATGACCATCCTTGAGAAGAGTCAACAGGCTACCTGCATCACCCAAACTTGAAGTTTTCTGGATGGGCCGGAGGAGTCAACAAGCTAACACAAGACCTACAGAAGAGGCACCAGACCGGGAAGCGCCACTGAGCTTGCTCTGTGATGTGCACAGCCCGTTAGTGCAAGAGAGTCACTAGGAAAGCAGTACTTTGTAAAATGACAATATTGGATGCTTCTTTTTCTTTTTTTTTATTCTTTTTTGACATTTTTTTAAATTGTGGTAAAATATACGTAAAGTTTACCATTTTTACGTAAGCATACAGCTCCGTGGCCTTGAGTCCATTCCCACTGTTGCACAGCCATCACCGGAGCTACTGCAGAACTATTCTATCTTCCCCAGCTAAAGCTTGCAGCCATTAACACCAACTCCCATCCCCACTCACGGGCAACCATCAAATTCATCCTCTCACTATGAAGCTGACTGCTCTAGGTACCTCATAAAATGCAATAAAACGTGTCCTTTTGTGATTGGCTTCTCATTTAGTCTTCAGGGTTCATCCATGCTATGGCATATGTTGTAGTTTTTTTTTTTTTCTCTTTAAGGCTGAATAATATTCCATTGTATACATATACTGTATTTTGGTTAGCCATCATCTACTGATGGACACTTGGGTTGCTTCCACCTTTGGGCTATTGTGAATAATGCCATGAACATGGTTTGCAAATATCTGCTTTCAATCCTATTGAGTATATACCCAGAAGTGGAATTTCTGGACCATATGGTAATTATATGTTTAATTTTTTGAGGCATCATCATAATGTTTTCCACAGCAGCTGCATTATTTTGCATTCCCTCCAGCAATGCACAAGGATTCCGATTTCTCCACATCCTCATCAACATTTGTTATTTTCTGGTTTTTTTTTTTCTTTAATAATAGCCATCCTAATGGGCATGACATGGTATCTCATTGTGGTTTTGATTTGCATTTCTCTAATTATTAGTAAAGAGTCTTTCTTTTAAGGAACAAGAAAAGGAAATATGTAGCTCCAAAGATTTAAATTGAAAGATGGTTCTGGGAAATAGAGGCAAACATGCAGACTCACAACAGAAAAAGAAAATGACTTGGAGATGCAGTTCTATAAATGCTAATCTCCAAAATATTCTTTTGTCTTAAAACAAAATCAGGACAGCTTCACTGCCCCCAAGGAATAGTAAGAAACTAAATTGCCATGAATAAACGTACAACACACATAAAATACTGTGGAAAATCAAGAAATAACTACAGCGACATTTCTTCAGAATAAAAAAAGGATCCATTTATTCATTTGCCACTTAAAAATTTCAGAGGAAATTCAATCTACCGTGAGATTGCTTTCTTAGTGATGAATCAAATTGATAAAAATCTCCTAGTCTGCTAGAGGATAGAAACAAAAATTCCTTATGTCACTTTTAAAAAATCTCCACCTCATGTTTTGTCCGTCAACATTCTTTGCCCAGAAGACGTACAGATTTGGGGTTAGGCAGGACCCTAGGAGAGAGGTCAGGACAAAGGATTAGCAAAAGGAAATTTGGTGTTAGGTGACAGGGTGTTTGGAAAAGCATCAATATCGGACTTCCTTCCTGAGAACACAAAAATAGTCTATACCGATCAGATGACCATCAGCTTTAAGAACACAGACTATGTTGGGTTTGTTTTTTTTTTATGCATACAAGAATTAGGGTGTAGGCCAGAGGTTCAGGGTGTAAGAGGATTTACCAGAGACAGAGCGGAGAGCAGAACAGGCGGATCAGCCTCAGTGATTGGCGATATCTGGATAGCAATGAGACTTTTAACCCCTGTGCCACCAGGGAGGCCCAGAATATGGACTAATTTAACCTAACAGATAAGTAAACACACTCAGAATTGGCATATGGAAACTCACGCTAAAGAGAACTAATTTTGCACAAAATACAATAAAAAAACAGTACTCCATTAACTGATATCCACAACATCAACATCATTATTTTTGTCGCTTCTTTTATTTCTAAAATGCAATCGTTTTGCAATATGTCATATTACTTGGCCAGAAATGTAATTCTTGTGCTTTCCCTCCCTTCTTAAATCACACTTTTTATTTTTTTACATTTTAAAAGGACAGGTTTATTAGGAAATGGAAGGAAGAAGACGCTTGCACAGACACAAGCAAACAGAAAGAGCCGCCTCAACTCATACTATTGTTTTTAGAGGTCAAAAATAAAGCCTTCAAAATATTCTGGGGTTTGCATTTCCTGACAAATAACTGGCAAAAGTTCCAGACAAATCATCATTAGTGAGCTCAGCAACTTGGTTTCACTCTGATGTTAATTCAAAGTTCTCTGGTTCCAAAAGGCTGTCTGCTGAGGTGCAGGATCACACACCTGTGATTAATCTGGCTGAGCTCAAGCTGCAATTGTTTCCTCACGTGGCTGCAGCTGAAACAGCAGTCATGTCAGTAAAATTAGTGTAACCCCTTGACTGCCTGGATGGGTGGATCCTTACCAGGGGAAGTGATAAGGGAAGGTCAGATCCAGCCCCTTGCTAGATGAATGTGAAAAATCAGGGAAGAACAAGAACCTCCCCATACTGAAGGAAAAATAAGAGATTTCTCATTTCTACACAAGCATTAGAATTCCTTTGCCTTCATCAAAGCTAGCAGAACATTTTCTGCCCCCGGGGTTCCTTATATGCACACTCCTCTACAACCAAGATTTCTGTGGGATAAAACCTCATAGCCCCAATGATAGTACTGTTGCCAGAGCCCTTTAACTGCACTTTGCATGCCTCAGTGTCACTAATAGTGAGCAAAAGGAAAACAAAATAACTGTTTATTGTAGTGCTATTTGAAATGCTAATAATTTAGAGCCTATGCCTTTATTATTAGAAGTAGTTAATAAATGATATTGACAGAGTGGGTAACCAACAAAATAGCCCCTCATTAAGATGATTCAAGAGGAGGCAATATACCTAATTTTGCCTTTTCTATGTACCGCAGTCAACACCATCTTCATTATATAGGATTACCCCTTTTCAGATCTGTTTTTTAACAATTGCTCAATGGATTTTTAACTTAAGACATAACAGAAAAAGCAAAAGGGTCCCAAGTACTAAGGCTTCCCATAAACATTTAGATATAAGATAACCCACCCTAAAATCAACTCATAATGGATAAAAGATAGGTACGTTCTCTCCCAAAATAAAAATCATCAAGCTTTTTGTTCATTAGACTCAAGTGATGTGTTAGCTTAAAAATCAGGCTCCCAAACACTGTCGCTCTAAATCACCTGGAATGAAATCCAGGAATCTGTATTTTTAACCAGCAACCAGCTCACCCATGCAACATCAACTCTGATCTTATTTTAAAAAGTATTCAGAAGCTTACACTGTGAGAAATACTGCCCTAAAAAGATGGGATGATTCCCACACCTGCAAAGTTGACCTTGCTCTAACTTGGGAGCCTGTGTTTGTAAGACTGTGGGGATCCAAAGGATATTTTAAAAATTTAAAAAATAGTGAATGATAGAATCAAATCCTGGCGGTGGCCCTTCAGTCTGGGCAAAGGGAGAGGCTTTATCTCACCTAACAGTCTCCCTTACCTGGGAGGGTAGAAGATAGCCCAATGTGGAGGCGGACACATCAAACCATCTTAGCCTGGCATCATGGAATGTCTAAATTATAAGACATTCCACTGCCACCACTGCCTGGTGGCACAGTGGGTTAAGCAACGCACTATGAAGCAAACCGCAGCCACTGCAGCATGAGTTCAATCCCTGCTGCTCGCCAGGGAGGGGACCCACATGGTGCCGCAGACCTCTCCTGCTGTGCCTACTGCTTCCCTCAGCAGTGTACTTCCATTGATCTGCCTGTTCTGCTCCCCACTCTCTGTGGTGAATCCTCTCACCCCCCCATATCTCTGGCCTGTACCCCAGTGCTTGTATGCATAAATAGATAAATCTTAAATAAATAAATGAATGAATGAATGAATGAATGAATGAATTATAAGATTAACTGCCCCCGTCCCAATTGCTGCAGTTACTAACTCTTAACTTATTCTAATGGACTTTGACTGCCCATGTAGTCTGTCTTTACTACTGGCCAAAGGCTGCCAGTGCTCAACCCCCACTGGCCCATTTAAAAATAATAGGTTGGCTGTCACTTAGGTTTCCCTTCATTTTCTGAGGTCGGTTCATGTTATTCCACCCATGAGAAACATTCCACTCTCTATAATTCATGGCTTGATAAATTAGGTTCCTACACTTCTGGAGCTTCCAATCACTCTCTCAACTGTGGAAAATTTTCCAGTGAAATGAAAAATTCTCAGATCTCCAGAAAACACCTGACAATACCCAACCTCATTAGTGACCATCCCCTGCCTACTGAGACCGCCTCACCAAGAAGATTTTGACAGTGATCAAACCAACTTTGGATAAAGAGTCTCTGTGCCATTTAGATAAACTACAATCAAGGGGCCGATATCACAAAAGTTCAGGTATTAGTCTCCCATTACCTTTCACCAGAACCGGGTTAAGAGGCAGGTCAGTCAGGTAGGCAGGTGAGAGGGTAAGTGTCAAATTATCACATGAGCTCTGCTCCTCATTCACTAATGGATGGAGCCCACTGGGCCAGCATAGCCAAGAGAAAAGGCTGTTCACCCACCTCAGACATCGTATTCTCTGCTGCTTAGTTTGGATATAGCTGCATGTCTTCATCTGGCTGCCCTTTGCTGGCTGCTATACTTGCCAATGGGATCAGCATTCAGCCACATACTGAGGGAAAGGGGCTAGGGAAGTAAACCTCTTGAGTGGCAAAACATTACTTTCTATCTTGATAGGATCATAACTCCTTTTGGATAGGACCATTAAGTGTTCCCCACCAATCCACCCCCCACCAAGTCCAACAGTGTAGGATAGGTGGAAAGTGTAAGCACATATGGAGAAAGTAAAGCACATTATCATTTCCTGAAAGCACTGATGTCTCAGTGGAAATGTTGAAGTCCTCTCTCTTATATAAGACTCCCCATTCCAAGCAGACAGCCTAAGGGCACCTCACCAGTTGGCACAAGGCATTTGTAACTTCTTGCTTTCTCTTCACCTCCAAACCTGGAAATGGGTGGAAGAGGTATGGAATGGAGATGAGAGCCTGGGAGATTTGTTCCTTCATTTCTGCCTACTTTCCGCCCCCACTCTGCCTTCTGTCTTCATGTGGGCTTAAAGCCCCTCTCAGAGTTTGACTCTTTGCTCAGGCCTCACTCTTGTTGCTGCCCCCATCCACTTTCCTTTCCTGTTCTCAAATCTATACATACCTTTGATAATCGTCATAAAGGCCAATGTACTTACCACAAGCCTGCCACTCTTTTAAGTGCTTTGCAAGTATTAACTCATTGAATCCTTTGAGAATACTATCATTTTCTCCAAATTAAAGAGACAAAAAAAACAAGCACAGATGTGTTACGGCTCTTGCCTGGGGCCACAGAGCTACCTCTTCTCAACAAGAACATAGAAGAACCTCCTTGTTCAAATAAACAACCAAAATGTGATCATAAAGGAAAGACCTACCTAATAATTTGTAATGGCTCTAATCTGCTACTCTGGAGTTTGGCCCCTGTTTGAATAAGTCATTTTGAATTTTTGTTGGGAGGCAGGTAAAGTATGCATGGACTTTGAAGATGAAATAACTGTAAAATAAAATGACACGACAATCAGCTTTGTCCATTTATAGTATAACATATTGTGCCTCTCTCTCTCAAATTATACTAATCAGATACTCTAGTTTTTAGGTCACTTATACTCCCAATTTATCTACCCCCTGCTGTATTCCCAGGGGCAGGAAGCAAGTTTACTCCAAGATGTATTATTGAATGAAAACTGTAAAAAGAAAGATTAAAAAAAAAACAGATAAGAACAATACCACTTATTTGTATTTTTAAATATTATATGCGTATGTGCAGATCTATGAGTTCAAAATTTTTGGAAGGATAAACAGGAGTCTATTATCAGGATTTTCCTCTAGGTATGAGTGGGAATGAAGGAAAAACCTCTTCTGGTTTTTTTTTTTTTAAACTATGTCCTGTATTAAATAATGAAAAAGAAGTAAAATGAAAATTATATGTAAGATAATATACAAATATTAAGATCACTAAGCTGAAAATATAGCTCAAAAGAAGAAATATGAGAATCTTCAAATTTAATCCAACTGACCAGGTATAGGCAGCATAACCAGATGGCTCTAACAGGTATATGATAACCTGCCTTTCAGTAATTAAGAACATCCATGTTCACGTAAGACAGGAGATGCTGACAGCAAAGGCCATGAAAGGAATGAAAAAGAGAAGGAAAGAAAGAAACCTGCCTTGAACCATGCTCAGGAATCCTGGTGTAGAAAGAGGACAGTGATGGGCCGGTGGGTGGCCAGGAGGACAGCAGGGCAGCATCAATAGATTGAATAGCAGCCCCTGACTTAAGATTTCAGGGTTTGTCAAAGCAAACTGAGAAGTCGCCTGTTAGCTAGTCAGACATCATAGCATTGATGCAATGGGGGTTTTCACATCAGAATGTTCTTTTCATCCTATTTTGTTATTACTGTATCATCAAGAGTAAAGAAACAGCTATATCCCTACCTAGTACTCATGGTTATTGGAAGTAGTAATGAAGAAAACAAATAAAATAAGCTTAATGTGATGTGACACTTCTAATTGATTTGTATTGCTTTTCTTGCACCCTTTAGATCTAGACACCTTGATATATGCAGAAAGAAAAAGAGCAATATCGATCTCTACATCCAGTGAGTTCATGCCTTCTCCCATGTCACAAAAGCTTCTCTATTTCTAAATTCACAGTATTCCCACCAGCCTAAGGAAAGTTACAACCATTCTTGTATAGTGTATTCTTCCTAAGACCCTTAATATCTACGTCATCAAGCTCCTCACTTCATTGTCATGGGATCTGAAAGACAGAATAAACTGTCTTCCTAGTTTTCAGACTGAAACATTTCCCCCACATGGGAGAAATTAGCAAACAGAGAATGCATGTGACTTGTCCAAAGCAGCAGGGTCAGTTACAGAACCAGAATTCACAACTTGTCCTTTATGCCATGCCTACTAAGAGATCTGATGCAGAAAAATGTTAAATGATACAACAAAGAAACCCAATAAATCTAGGGATCATCATTAGATAGAACAAATGACCTGGTTTTATTAACAGATCAATGAAAATATGGAAGAAGAACACTGATAAAGAAAATAAAAAGTTGACAGATATAAAAAATTTAATACAATGTGGGTATTTTGGATATTTATTTTTTAAAAAATCACATTTTTTGAAAATATGACATTTTAGGAATGATCAGGAAAATATGGATATGAACAAACTACTACTTTGTGGCATTTTTAAGAAGACATCTTTAATGTTTGGGATATAATAGTATGGTACCAGGGCATGTCTTTAAAATTCATTCCAGGGCCTCCCTGGTGGCGCAGTGGGTTAAGCAGCGCACTATGAAGCAAACCGCAACCACTGCAGCACGAGTTCGATCCCTGCTGCCGGCCAGGGAGGGGACCCACATGGCACAGCAGACCTCTCCTGCTGTGCCCGCTGCTCCCCTCAGCAGTGTACTTCCGTTGATCTGTCTGTTCTGCTCCCGGCTCTCTGTAGTGAATCCTCTCACCCCCCACACCTCTGGCCTGTACCCCAGTGCTTGTATGCATAAATAAATAAATCTTTTAAAAAATAAATAAATAAAATTCATTCCATACCTAGAAAAGCTTCAGCGAAGCAGAGTTGCCTAGGCTGGAGGGGAGGGAGCAAGGTACAGAGAGCCTTGCATGCCTACAGGCTGAGCAAATGCCCTGTCCTTAGCTAAAAGATGACCACATCAGATTATCATTTCAAGGAGCTCATCCTCCTGCCAAATAGAGGATGAGTTTGAAAGCAAGATGCCAAAGAGGTGGATATAACAAGAGTTTAGATAAAAAACTGAGGCACTCCCAACCTCATGCCATAGCGTTAGATGGGATGTACAGAGAAGGAGAATGAAATGCAGTATGTTTAGAAGAGAATAAAAAGAGGGTCTCAGTGATTGTTAAGTGTCTCTATATCTTGCTCATCTAGCATCTAGCATCTAGTATCCTGGTTTGCCCCAGGGATTCCAGGTAGGTCAGTAGGAATTCTTCAACACATGGCTTCCAAGATTGCCCAAGCTGTGAGCAAGTCAGACTGCAAAGAGCATGGGAGAACTGAGTCCAGGGCCAGAGATCTCCTCTTCAGTCAGCAAATAAGAAGTTACTCCTGACATTCTGGGCATATTCCAGTAACAGCCACATCACGTGGTCACACTTGGTGCAGGCCCATGTCTTTAGGGATAATGGCTTGATAGGTAATACCCATCAAGAGACTTTTCTTTCTTCAAAATAAATTACCGAGCTTATTGGTAGACTAGTGTTTATTCCAAATTATAATTAAGATGTAAGAATTGAGTAAGTACTTTATATGATGAAACTCACCATTATTTTGTTAGGGTATAATCTGTTTTTTAATCGCCTAGCATAGAATCTGAATGTATTGATACCATTTTAATTTATTATCATGTTAACAAACAAGCACTGATAGGCTGTTTTATATTTAATATACCTTTCTTATTCTTCCATCATAGACTATTTAATTCTTCAAGTGTGTATGTGAGTATATGTGAGTATGGGAAGAAAACTATAGTAAACTACTACAATCATATGTGTGAGAGAGAGAGACAGGAAAGTATTGCCTTTATTAAATTGTTAACCAATTATCCTCAGTGGTAGGATAAGGATATTTATGAAAAACACTTTGATAATGCCTCATTTAGTTGAACTTTAGATTTCTGTGTTCTTATAGTAATTCTACTTTTTCTCTTTCCTAGCATTTTTCTTTTATGTAACTCAAAAATTATTTTCAAATATAAGGTTGCTTTGTAGAAATACCTACACATTGGGGTGGTGGTTAAGTTTCAGCACTATCACCCCAATGGCCTGAGTTGAATCCCCAGCCAGGGAGTAAATCATATGTGGCACAGTAGGTCTCTCCTGTGTTGCCGGCTGCTCCCCTCAGCAGTGCATTTCAGTAAATCCACCTGTTTTGCTCCCCTCTGTCTTCGGTGAATCCTCTCACATCCTACACCTCTAGCCTGCACCCCAGTTCTTCTACACAAGATTTAAAAAAAAAAAAAAAAAAGTACCTATGCACTGTGTTAGATAATCATCATCATTTTTCTCCACTACCTTCTTATCAAATAAAGAAAGCCAGGAATGATATAGCAGTTGCTAAAGGAACAAAAGTCATCTCAATTATTTCTGTGCTGGGATGGCTTATGACTTACCATTACTAAGAGCAAATAAGATATACCCAAGGTGTTCAGCTGTTGTTGCTTAGTTGGGAGGTATATCTGAGGCACATACAAAGTTCAAGGTAACCTTCAAGGAGAACACACTGTCAGCATCCTTCCATGTCACACATAAGGGAATAAAATGTATAATGATAGTTAAAATCTTTCTTCCCCACATCATTTGTTCCACCCCTGTCATAAACAGAAACAATACACAGGAAATATGTGGTCCTTTTATCAGTGGTTATTACCAGTTCCTTCCTAGTTAATTGCCTGAGTTTCTGAATATTTCAGAGACCTCATTATGAGAAAAGATCTTTGCAACTTACAGGTCAATGAAGCAAGCATTGTGCAGGCCCAGATGTGAGCAGGTCTCTGTTACACACAGTCTGGCTAGTTAAACAGGCTCTGTCTTATCCGTGGGAGCAGCTAAGACAGCCCGGAGCTCACCCCAGCGCTGGGAGGCCCCAGAAGCCATTCTGGGGGAAATGTTTGAGAACAGATGTGGAAGGTACTCCCTAACCCATAATGGTATCATGTCAGCTGTTAATGAGATAAACCTAAACTCTCTGTGAACTTACTTCACAGATATTGAATTGAATTCCCTGACATGCGGCGCTAGATGCCCAGGATACAAAGATGAACAGGACGCAGTTCAGGGAGGAAGGCAGTTATATAGATGGATGATGTACCCGGGGAATAGTCTAGGTCAGATTCCAGAGAGAGTCAAGACATCTGCCCCAAGAGCAGGACAAGCTCCCAGGCACCTGGGGAACAAAGAAATTCCTCTAGCTTACACTGACCCCAGAAAATAATGAAAAATTTGCATGTGGCACAACTAAAAATTTATGAATGAGAAGAATGGAAGGGAAGGAAAGAGGATGGGAGGGCAGGGAAGGGAGGTAAGTCAGAAACTGAGGTGAAAGAATTGGACTTAGAAAGGTGTTTAGGCATAAAGAACAATTGGATGGTAATTGAAGCCATGGGTATAAATGAGACTTTTCAAAGATAGTGTGTAAAAGACAGAATCGTGCTGGGGGGCAAGTCAACTTGGAAGTGTAGGGCGGAGAGAGGGAAAATCAGCTCAAAGTGATTGAGAATTCTCAATAGAGAGGCAGAAGGTAGTCCAGAGAATGAGACCTCAGGTCTCAGTGAGGAGAGGACTCCAGAGAGTGGAAGAAAATGATCTCAGCTGTTAGAAGAGCCCTAAGACAAAAACAGGTACAGTGCGGGTCTGTCCAGCCAGGGGTGCAAAGCTCATCCTACTCCTGTCTCTGATACATAATTTTCTGATACAACATTTCTGATAAAACAAAAAAAAAGGGGGGGATTTTTCTCTGCTTTCAAATTACCTTCTTCAAAGCTCCTCGTAGACTCCATTAAACTCCCTGAACAATAGTCATTTGTCAATGAACCCTCTACAGCCTTTGACCCTCAAAGACCACCTCTGCTTTAAGAAACTCTACTCTCCTTTGGCTTCTGTAATTTAGCCCTTTTGTGTTCCTTCCAGAATCCCTTGCTCCTCCCCTCCCCCACCTTCCTCCTCTTCTTGTCTCTCTTACCCCATCATTTCTCAAGACCCATGTTCTGCCTTTCTTGTTCTACACTCCTGGAATAATTCTGCCAGACTGATTTAATTTCCTTCTTCAGTTATATTTTTTTGGCTGATATTTCCTAGAAATCACAAAGTGTTGCTATGTAGTTGTTCAATATATCATTGCAAGGAAAGAACTGCTAGATGTATATGTCCTACATTCCGAACCACAGAAACAAAGTACTGCACACACCTCATCCATTATTCCCCTATTCTTTTTTTCTATTATTATTTTCAAGTAGCTCTAGGCAGCTTGGTGCTTCCAAGCTTCTGGGACAATTGGCAGGAATAGTAATGACTTATCCAACTGCAGTCACAAATCCAACCACACAAGCCCTATTCCTGCAAGTGAGTTGAAAATTATGAATGGCCCTGCCTGCTAGACCTCACCCCTGAGAATGTGGTAGACCCGCCAAGAAGTCACATTGTCTGCGCTGCCCAGGCAAGTGGGCTACATAGCATCAGCTTCTTTTCCTATAAGAAGAGGTTCTACAATTTCACATTTCATCAATTCTAAAGCTTACATACTTTTAACATTATAACTTCTCAGAAATTGAGCTGCAACTTACAGTTAGCAGCACTTTATTATCAGAACACGAACTAATGATGTGTCTCACACTCTATGGTGTTACAGATTTGATGGAATTTGAGTATGTGAAGAGTAAGATGCAAAAGTAAATTCATTTCACCCAAGGAGACAATAAGCACAGTGATTAAAAGGTGGGCTTAGAAATCTCAGAGTGGGGGGCCTCTCTGGCAGCACAGGGGTTAAGTCACAGCACTATGTAGCTATCTGCAGCCACTGCAACACCAGTTCAATCGCTAGCCAAGGAGGTGACCCACATGGTGCAGCAGACCTCTCCTGTCTCACCTGCTGCTCCCCTCAGCAGTGCACTTCTGCCTGTTCTGCTCCCCATTGTATCTCTGATGAATCCTCTCACCATCATCACCACCTCTAGCCTATATGCCTGTTATTGTATGCATAAATAAATAAATCTTTTTAAAAAAAAGAAATCTCAGAGTGGGTTTAAATTTCATCTCTGCTGCTTACTAGGTCTAATCGCTTGGAAAAGTTGCTCAATTTCCAAGCCTCCACATTCTATTGTGAAAAATTAGAAAGGGACTAACAAAATCTCCCCATAGGGTTTTGTGTAATTTAAACATCATTGTGTGATATGCTTACCCACTGTTTGATACCTGGTAAACACTAAACGCATCTTCTACATTCCACTCCTGCATTTTCAAAAGGAAAAGCTATACAAAGCATAAGGACAATATTGGATTCTTATTTTAATTGAAGCAGGCAAACAACTCTCTCTTCTCTACCATCAAAGAGAGGAAACATAAATAGCCTGCAATTCAAAGTCAAGTAGTAATAAAATAGGCTGAGCACATTCTCATACTCACACAACATGAGCAAAATTTCTACAGACAGAGATGGGTCAGTGCTGCTGTGGCTTCCCTGCCCACACCTTCAGAGACAATAGGTTGCATATAGACTCAGACATACCCACTAGGATCTACCTTCCTTCTGTGAGACCCCAATCTGGCTTCTGCAGTTACTGAGGGAGTCAACTTAGTCCTTTGTTTTTTAAGTTGTTTTTATTTATTTATTTTGCATACAAGAGCTGGGGTACAGGCCAGAGGTATGGGGGTTGAGAGGATCCACCAGAGAGAGGGTGAGGAGCAGAACAGGCAGACTGAGTGAAATACACCACTGAGGGAAGCAGTGGGCAAGGCAGGAGAGGTCTGCTGTGCCATGTGGGTCCCCTCCCTGGCTGGGGATCGAACTCACTCAGCTCTGCCATGGATGCAGAGCTCTCAACCGCTGAGCCATTTACCAAGATACTTGTTTTTCTTTTCAGGGGAAATTACAAAACTGCATACAATGTAATCTGATTTTAGTAAATATACATATAATCAAAGAGAAAGTACTGAAAGGCTACATACCAAGTTGCTAGCTGGATAGTACAATTACGATACCTCGTTTCCATCTTTCTAATCTATTTTAAAATTTTTCAACAACAGAAGCAAATTATTTTTCAAAAAATAATTTAATCTTTATATTTTATAACAAAAAAAGCTGACTTGTTTTCAACAGAACTTAGGACTAGCTCTCTTCAGTCAATGACCCAGAGGTTGCTGTTATGAAGTTAAATATACGTAGGAGATATTATTTCAGTATTTCTTAGCAAAACTATCAAGGAGACTCAGTGTAGAAGAGACAAAATGATTAGCTTATATGGATAAAGTTTGTAATAACAACTTACCTTTGGAGTATGTAGCAGAAGAATCTTGTTTTTTAAGACTTAACTGGTAATATAAACCGGTATTAATAATGTCTGACATATCTTACCACATAATGATAGTTGAAACCAAGAAATGAACTTCTTTCCTAATGTCGTCTGTGTATCAATCAGTTCATATTTAAGCTAAGCTGCTATAACACAGGGCCCTCAAAATGACCAGTTTATTCCCCTGGTGGAACAGGAGGGTGAGGCAGCTTGCTCCAGGGGGCCATTGTGGCTCTAAATTTCCTGCAGAACAGGCAGATTGACTGCAATACACTGCTGGGGGAGAAGTGGGCAAGCCAGGAGAGGTCTGCCATGCCATGTGGGTCACCTCTGTTGTATGCATAAATAAATAAATCTTAGGAAAAAAAATAGTAGTGAGAACTCAGACAGCCCCACCTGCTACAGACAGGCTGGGCACCCCCATCTGTCCTGAACTCTACCTGGTCCAAATGTGGACTGTAGTCCACCTATTAAACCTGGGGCAGAGGGGTATACACAGCTAAAGGAAAAGGGGGTTACTGGTTCCTAGCAGATAGTTGCAGTTTCTGTTCCAGAGTGATTTTTAACAGCATATTTCTGTCTTGAAATTTTGCCTTCTTTTCTGTCCTCCCACTTTCAAAATATGATTGATAAACATTTCAGGTGCGGCAGGCCCATGGTGCTGGCAGCCACAGCACCTCTTCCTTGCTGTGGGAAGAAAGGAACGATTTTCCCCCAGAGCCCGTGGAGGAAGCGAAGCTCTGCCAACACCTTGGTCTCAGCCCAGTGATCCTGATTTTGGACTTCTATCCTTCAGAACTGTGAGAATAAACTTCTGTTATTTTAAGCCACCCAAATGTGGTTTTACAGCATTCACAGGAAATTAATACAGTACCGTTGTCTTTAACTTTAGTCTTGAAAGTTTTCTCACAGCTGTAGCCCTTGGCCAAAATGTTCCACCCTGATTCTAACATTACCTATAAAACGGAGTTAGCAATTTGAATTTATCTGAGCATTTACCTAAGAAAAATAAACCTCTAAATCTCTCTAGGCTAAAGGAGTGGGGCTGTAACCAATAGAGTTTCATAAAAACTGGTATAAACGAGAGTGTCCTATTTGGGGAATTTGGAATTGAAAAGAAGGAAGAAAATTCCCAAAGTTCATTTTCACTCATTAACTCATTCCGTAAATATTCACTGGACACTTGCCATGGGCCAGGCACCATGCTCAGAACTGGGGAAACGATGTATAAGATAAAGTTCCCCAAGGAGTTTGCAGTCCAGTTCAGCTTATGATGAAAGAGAGAAAAATAAGGCTACAATGGAATAAATACATTTGAGAAGCCCACTTTATAAGATGCAGAAAAAACGTGAACTACTTCATAACACTTCTCTAAACATTGTTATACTACCCAGTAATAAAACAAATGTTTTATGAAAACAAGGACGCCTTCCTGAATGTGGAAGTAAGGCCAAGAGGAGTCGTATCAACCTGACACCAAAGCAGTCCCTGGGGCAGACAAAGAAATGAAACATCCCAAATACAACACATTAAGAGGGGAAACAAAAGCAGAGCAGATGCATTCGCTTTTTAGTATCTAGTTTTGCAAAGGATCCCAAAATCTCATAAAAGACAAACACGTAGAGAGATTCACAATTTCTAAAGCTGTACTCTCTTTAGTAGCTAAGTCAGATGAATAAAAACTAAATGACTACATTCATCTCCATCTACATAAAACAATTTTCCTATACTTAAAGCCTACTGTAATCCAGAAGCTACTATGGATTTAAAAAGACTGAAGCTAACACCATTATCTTCATATACAGAGGGGAAGGGAGCCATAATAATCTAGGGGGCAAATCTGAATTGCCCTGGGGAACTGACCACATAATCAAATTATCCAGTTCAAAGGGCAAGTTATATCATTCAAGACCATAAAGGAAAAGAAAGCCCTCCTGTATTGCTCAGTAAGTTTTCTGTGGCTTACTATCTTCCTGTGAAACTGGCTTTATTCTTCATTTTATTTTGCATTTTTAGACACAATCAGTGGGAATTTCTTCATTGGCAAGTGGTAAAGTGACAAGCATTCTTGCTAAAGAAATCTAATATCACACATCCTGACAAATCTCTTTGGACTTTCCTCACTTCATTCAAAGATCCAGAAGTGTCTGACAGACTAGTGGGGCAGGCCAGCAGGAACCTCATTTGCCTGAGGGCCTGAATAGCTTCCTGGGAAATTCTACCACCCAAGGGAAGCTCTGAAAGGTCAGATCTAAGCTGGCCCAGTCACAGTGCCTCCCTGGTCCCAGAGGAAGGGGGGTTCTGAGTGCAGCCTGGTCTATGAGTTAGATTTGCCCACCAGCCCAGCCCCCATGGACTCAGGCCAGAATCCTAGAGAGGGGCATAAAAAACTACAATAGCATTTTTTTACTAAAATTTGCTGATCAACTGTAACAGCACTAAAAGGGAACAGTCAGACATTATGTGTCTCTTGATGAGAGGCATTAGGAAGTACTCTACACCAACTGTGAAGTATTCTTGCCCCCAAAAGATCATAACAGCAATAACTGAAGCAGAATCTATTCAAGCCTCTATACCGCATTATTACCAATTCCCAGGAGGCACAGGGAACAGAGGAACATTTTGAAATACGCTGGGATGATATAATCAGCCAAATCCAGAGTGGAAAATTCCACAGGACAAATGACCAGCTTCTTTTAACAAATGCATAGTTTTTAAAAGGAGTTGTGGGAATTATTATAGGTAATAAGAGACAAGAGACAAAACCAAATACATGTGTAGACCTTCTTTAAGTCCTGATGCAAGCAAACCATGTGTACAAAAACATTATTTTTTAGAGAATTGGAGAAGACAAACACAACCTGGAAATTAGATAATATATTAAGAAATATTCTTTTTTTGAAGTTTGATAATACTATTGTGTTTATATTGGAGAAGTCTCACTTTTAAAGATAATACTGAAAAAATACTTAAGGGTAAGATCATAAGATATCTGGGAATTGCTTTAAAATATTCCATGGCTGGGGGCCTCTCTAATGGCACAAGAGGTAAAGGCACAGCACCATGAAGCTATCTGCAGCCACTGCAGCGCAAGCTCAATCCCTGGCCAGGGAGGTGACCCACATGGCACAGTAGACCTCTCCTGTCTCACCTGCTGCTCCTCTCAGCAGTGTGTTTCAGTTGATCTGCCTGTTCTGCTCCCCACACTGTCTCTAGTGACTCCTCTCACCTACACATCCCCCTGCCCCACCCCCCACTACCACCCCATACCTCTGGCCTGTATGCCGGTTTGTATATGCATGAATAAATCTTAAAAAAGAAGAAGAAAAGTTTAAATCAATGATCTATACTTCCATCTTAGGAAGCTAGAAAAGAAGAGCACATATAAATAAGGAGAAGTTTGAAGAAAATGAAAATAAGAACAGAAATCAATTAACTAAAAATAGATGAGTAAAATCAAAACTTGATGTCTTGACAAGTTAAATTAAGTAGATTAATCTCTAGACAGACTGATGACCAAAAAAATAAAGTAAAACACAAATTATCAGTACAAGAAATGAAAGTTTATGGTGCTATCAATTCTACACGTATCAAAAGAAAAGGACTATTATAAACAATTTATCCAATGAATGTGACAACTTAGATAAAATGAAAAGATCTTCCTGAAAGTCTAAATTGCCAAAACTAATATAAAGAATTTGAATACAGCTGCAGCTGGTTAATATCAGCAGGCAATTCATTATGCTATTCTCTAAGTTTAAATATGTTTGAGGTTTCCATAATAAAGTTTTCAGAAAGTATGTATGTATACATCACAGATCTGTATTTTAATCTACCTTCTAGACCTTGCTTATGGATGGTCTTTTGAGATAAGAAGGATCATGCTCCCCTAATCTGTCCTCCAGACACACCAGCTGGGAGGACTGGCTGTGTCAATTCATGCTGCCTAGGCAAAATGTCCAGTGAATCAGTATTGGAATTTAGTCCTCATTGCTGAAGACTCATTCAAATTGCCTGCATAACAGCTTTCCCTTTTTCCCTACGTTCTGTGATCTTCTCTACCTGCCCCATCATTTCCTTCCCCAACTTATGGATCTCTTTAAGGAAAGTCACCTAATTTATTTTTTTTAAGATTTATTTATGCATACAAGAACTAGGGTACAGACCAGATGGAAGAGGGCGGGGGAGGAGGTAAGAGGATTCACCAGAGACAGGGTGGGGAACACAACAGGCAGATCAACTGAAACACTGCTGAGGGGACCAGCGGGTGAGGCAGGAGAGGTCTGCTGTGCCATGTGGGTCCCCTCCCCAGCCGGCAGCAGGGATCGAACTCGTGCTGCAGTGGCTGTGGTTTGCTTCATAGTATGTTGCTTAACCCACTGCGCCACCAGGGAGGCCCCAAAGTCACCTAATTTAATTCACTTTTTAATCCCCCTCCAGACCTGACAAATGCTTTACAAAAAATGTAATCCCATGTTATTTATTAAATAAAAACAGGAAAAACCAAAATACTGAGATCAGAAGAATTATCATTGCTATTTCCTAAACCCATGGCTGGTTTCACTGAATGTGGGTCAAACACTGTCCTGATCACTTTACATGAGTATCTCATTTTGTGTTCCCAAAACTCTATGAAGAGAGAATTGTTTTTACAATTAAGAAACTGAGGTTTAGCAAAGTGGTATCACTGATCCAAGGTCACACGAGGTAGTTACTTTAGAGACTAGCTAAAATTCTATAACAAAAAGACAAATACACAGTGACTTAAATAAGGCATAGGTTTATTTCTCTCACACAAAACGATCTGGAGGTGAGAGGCGGATTTGCTTTCCTCAACGTATAATTTTCAAATATGCTCCAGTTGTTGCCACTGCCCAGTCAGCAGAAAGAACCTAAGAGAATCAGAACCCAGGATTATTAAGATGAAGGGAGAAGAGGGCTAATAATCTCAGAAGACTAGGGCCTCCCTGGTGGCGCAGGGGATTAAGCAACACACTATGAAGCAAACCGCAGCCACTGCAGCACCAGTTCGCTCCCTGTCGCTTGGCCAGGGAGGGGACCCACATGGCACAGCAGACCTCTCCTGCCTGGCCCGCTGCTCCCCTCAGCAGTGTACTTCCGTTGATCTCCCTGTTCTGTTCCCTGCTCTCTGTGGTGAATCCTCTCACCCTCCCCCACACCTCTGGCCTGTACCCCAGTGCTTGTATGCATAAATAAATAAATCTTTAAAAAAAAATAATCTTAGAAGACCAACTAATGAGTAAAGAACTGTAAGAACCCCTACTCGTTTGCATCCAGAGCCCTCTTTCTATCTTAATCACATCAAAGTGCTTCTCCAAATACTTGAAAAACTTTATTTGGTGTCTGTGATGTTCTTCTGACTTCCTGCAGAGGTGGAAGATCTCTTCAGGTCTGGGGGTGGGGGTTGCACTCCCTCACCCTCTACAGCATCCTCCCTTCCTTCATTCTTTTCACTATTCTGCCTCCTCAAGTATGAAATTATCCTGTGGTTTTCCTATAGCCTGCCCACACCTTTGTAAACAATCTCTTTAATAAGCTTTCTGCACAGTCCCAACTTTGACTATGCCACCTGCCTCTCGCCAAGACTATGAATGAGTCTCCTGTTGACGCTACCGGTGCAGGACCCACGGAGGAGGCTTTCAGGCTCATGAGAAATAGCTACAAAACTTAGAAATGTCTCCTGCTAACATTGACCTGCCTTCCCCAAGAAAAAAATAAACTCTATCAAGGCTGTGACCCTCTCTCTTACTATTTATTCTTAGATTCCAGGGCAATGTGTGGCACATAGAAAGCTCACTAAATATTAGGTATGAATGAGTACCGAGTCATCCATTAAATCCTACTGAGTTCTTTGGATTTTCAGCCTGAAGTCTTACATAAAGTCGTCTCTCAACAAATGTGTGTCTGATGATTGATTGAATGACCCAAATCTTATTTATAAGGCTTTAAACAATTCCTTATGAAGTTTTAAAAGATTTTTTTAGAGCAAACTGTGTAACGTACTTTATTTAGCTATGGTGCTCTTATAATTTCAAATCCCCTTGTACCTTTATAACTTTTAATGCTTTCTATCAGTGCAACATGTTCACCAGATTTTTCAATACTCCTTTGTAAAGCTTTGAAGTAGAGTATGATTGAAGAACTGCAGACTGAACTTGAACACCGTTTGTAGTAAAGAGATAGCAGATAAATCCCTTTAAATGTGATCTTAGGAGATAGGAATTCATAAAGCACACGAAAATAAGAAATTTACTAATAAAATAACATGAGATTCAACTTTTCAATCTAAAGCAAATACTTCCACATTTCCTTACATCTAAGGGCCACTGATCTTTAGATATTCTATTGTGCATCACTAAAAAAAAAAATGGTACCAGTTAAATTCTGACACGATACTTTCTTATCATTTAGAAATATATTTTACTTATGGAACGAGGTCTTTTACACTTATGTAGTCATAGATTTTATTTGAATACTACATTTTAAACATGGGATTCAGTTCAATATTCAAGTATTTATAAGTAACTACTTATAATTAAATATTTATAAATAAAAATTATAATTACATAAATGCAAGTTTAGTAATATTGAATTATTATTTTTTTATTAGTTATATTTGACATCATTTGTAGTCCCCAGGGAGTACCCACCACCATTTCACCCGTGCACCATCACCTCAGTCCCTTGTGC
>JAGFMF010011694.1:709554-722786 GCA_019455555.1 Galemys pyrenaicus | reverse complement strand
CTCTTTTGGATCAGTGTTTTTGTGTCCTTTGGGTAGATTCCTAGGAGCGGGACTGCCGGATCGTATGGTAGTTCCATTTCTAGTAGACTGAGGAACCTCAATATGGTCTTCCATAATGGTTGGATTAGCCTGCATTCCCACCAGCAGTGAGTAATATTGAATTATAATTAAAATCAACTATCTTATAGTTCAAAAGATATAATTAAATTATATGTTTAAATATAAATAAAACTAAATATAATTAAATACATGCTTATCATTGTAAAGTACCGAGTTTCCGTGGGCACCCCAAAAGAACAAAGAGCAGACACAGGGTTGCAATGGTCATGTAGAGCTTTAGTTACGCCAGCATGCTGGGGCC
Source organism: Galemys pyrenaicus (assembly GCA_019455555.1). Classification (NCBI taxonomy): domain Eukaryota; kingdom Metazoa; phylum Chordata; class Mammalia; order Eulipotyphla; family Talpidae; genus Galemys; species Galemys pyrenaicus. The sequence goes on along the minus strand of JAGFMF010011694.1, from coordinate 722,425 downwards.
AACCGTTCAACCGTGACACGCAGGTCTGGCTGAGACAATCGACCCAGATAGGAAGTAGGATTGAGCTTTTAGAGCCAATTTCCCATTACATAGGTTGCAGCCAATAAGCTGAGAGATCAAAGCCCGCGCAATGTGCACAGCAAATAGCTTTAAAGAGAGACAAGATTCAAAAATTTTAAACTTACAGGAGATCCATTTTGGGCGGGCTCAGGCTTCTGCCCCATACCTGGGTGCACATTCTAAGATAACATTGTTTCATCCGCCCTGCCCTTAACTGTCCAGGAGAGCCTAAGGTATGGGATCAGCTGACCTGCTAGATACTAAGGTAACATTCTTGTTTCATCCACCCTGCCCTTAACTGCCCAAGAGAGCTTAAGGTATGGGACCAGCTGACCTACTAGATAAGGCCTGTAGGTCATTTTTTCAAGTTTCAGTCAGCTAAGTTTAGACAAACTGTGACTCTAACAATCATTAAATACATAAATATTTGTAGTTAAATATTATGAGTAGACATTGGACATTTTCTCTATATCCTTAGAACTTTGTATATTGGAGTTAACAAAGCTGAGTTCTCATTGTAAAAAATGGAAATGGCATTACATTCAAAGTTGCCTTATCTTTGTTTTGGGGTTGGGGTTAGGAGGACATGATTTTTTTTTTCAAAGTTGTCTTATCTTTGAACACATATGATTTTTGTCCCAAATTAGATGGATAATTTTCGAAATTCTTTATTTCACCTGCTCTTGTTAAATGCTCCCTTCCCCTTCAAAAATTATAACAAAGGGGGGCCTCCCTGGTGGCACAGTGGGTTAAGCAACGCACTATGAAGCAAACGGCAGCCACTGCAGCAGGAGTTCAATCCCTGCTGCCGGCCCGGGAGGGGACCCACATGGCGCAGCAGACCTCTCCTGCCTCGCCGCCGGCTGCTCCCCTCAGCAGTGTACTTCACAGCCGATCTACCTGTTCAGCTCCCCGCTCTGTCTCTAATGAATCCTCTCACAGTCCCGTCCCACCCCCATCCCCCACCACCACCACCCCCCCCCACACACACACACAGCTCTGGCCTCTACCCCAGTTCTTATATGCACAAATAAATAAATCTTTTAAAAAAAAAGAAAGAAAAATTATGACAAAGACTCTAAAGACAATGAGCATGAAATGATTAAACAGAAAACCACAAGTGATTTCACTTAAAACAGTTAATTATCACAGTATCCAGAAATCTGCCTAGTGCAAATCTTTTCAAAGTCCAAATCAGCCTGGAATTTTCATTACTCTTCAAAATAAACAACATATAACCGTCTCCCTCATGCCCCAATGTGGAACAGTCACTTATTCAACAACCACTAATCCAATGCCCTCTGTCAACAAGATGCCCGTCTCCGTGCTGCAAATACAAGAATGAACCAAGTGAAACGGGAGACTGGTCCCTGCCCTCCTGGCACTTTATCTGAGACAGTAAATTGACAACTGGCCACACAGTGAATTATTTCTTTACAGTATAGGCTGAGCACAGAGGGTATTTTGTAGGGTGTGCCATGAACATATGAACCACCAGAAACTAATACCAGGATATAGGAGACTGCATCTGCCTAGAACTTAGGGCTTTCGAATCATTTATAAAGTGAAAAGATGGAGTGTGAATATTAATGTACAAAAACCCTATTTAAATGAGGTCAGGAGGCTAGAAGAGAGTGCCTAAGAATGCACAATCAGCAAACCAGCACCCAGCATCTCTGAAGGGCAGTGACGTTGCGTTCCCCGCTTTAGCAGAAGGAAGAAGGGGTCCTCTACCCAGCCCGGGTAGCACCAGCGAGGGCTACTTAACCGGATGTTGGCTTGCTTTCATGCGCGTGTGTCTTGCCCTGAAACTGCACTTTCCTAACAGCCTTTTTGTGGTCGTTTCCGAATAAACCCATGTTGGTGGTGGAATAGCTGTTTTTTGTTTAAGGCCAACAACAAAAAAGCTTTTCCTGGCATAAAGTAGACAGCAGGCACTTAGCCACGCACATTGGAGCAAACCTAACAGCCTATGGCCAGTTAATCGGGGCTCTGCGATGTGAGCTCTAAAGGGAGCATTTTTGAGATATATGTTCAATTAGTAGGAGAAAAAGAAAAAGCCGGGGTCGAAATAACTGACCATTCCGGTGCAAACTGGTGCAGGATAAGAGTGGCCTGGGACATTCTGAAAAGGTCAGCAGACAAAACACAGAACCTAGCTGACAAAGAAGGAGAATAGGCACACAGCAGAGACCCTTCCCTTAGGCACACACAGCTAAAGGTTTCTCCAAGTCCCCAGCAGTGAAAGATTATAAATTAATAGCAGAACCACACTGCAAGGTATTTGTAGTTGTTATATATAAAATGGTGTTTAAATTCAGTGCAGAGTAAATTGGATCTAGGTCTCCTTCCACGTGTGGCTTTTGGCAATCTTAATTAATGCCTTTATTAGCTCCATAAAAATCCAAGCTAATGAACCCCTCCAGGTATTGTTACAGTCACATTCAGAGAACACCCCCCAACTGGCTATGCTGGTCCAGACTCTGGTGCCTCAAAGGGGTGGACCAGGTAAGCAATGTCCCTTTAGGTTGTGCCTTAATGTATATAATGCCCCTCTCTTAATAAGCTATCTCTGAGTGTGCTGTGTGTTACAATCACTTAGAAATACTTTTCAACTAATATTCTAGAAGAAAAAGATGGATTAAATCAAAGGTTTTCAGAGCTGCCAACTGTTAAGGAGGAATCTGTCATTTTCTAGATCTGGGGAAAAAGGGATATAGTAGCCTTACAATTATTTTAGTCTTCCCTTTGTGCTCCCTATGCTTCTGCTTAACATAACACTTCTCACACACCCCAGTGGCCTTTAGAGTTCATACAAATTTCCCTGACATTACTCAGCTCTCCAGTCCCCTATTATCATGCAAATTTACCCTATAAGTCCTCTTCTTTCTCATTCCATTCCTATTTTGAAACATAAAAAGAACACCCCCGCCCCATCCCCTAAGCCCGTGGTTATACCAGAAGGAGTAGAGGCTAGATGACCTTTTGTACCTTTTCCAGCACTAATTCCAGATCTAGTCCCAACTTGTTCCCACTAATGCTGCTGCCTGAAAACCCAGTTTGAGCTTTTTCACTGTCCTATCCAATGTCCTCAGCAATTTACTTTCAAAAAAAATAAGATTAAATATTTTTAAGTGTTGACTGCCCTCCTGAATTCCACTTCTGGCTCTAATAATGATTTATTTCCAAGGATAGATTTCTTGCCTCAATAAAGATAGTGATACCTCTCTAACTGTCAGGAATAGAAACCAGGTCAGAGCTCTCCAATACAAAAAAATTAACTGATGAGTTTAGTAAATTTAGAACAAACTACAATAAGGTTACAAGTTTAAAAATTATGTGCATCAAAACATAGTATCTAAACTGGGCAGACAATTTGAACAGATATTTCTCCCCAAAAAAAGTATAAAAAAGGACAAAAAGCAGACACTCAAGATTGCTAATCATTTGGGAAATATAAATCAAAACTATAATGAGATGCCATCTCACACTGACTAGAATGTTTATTTAAAAAAAAAAAAACAGAAAAGAACAAATGTTGGTGAAAATGTGGAGAAACTGGAATCTAGGTGCACTGTTGGTGAGAATGTAAAAGGGTCAGACTCCTTATGGCAGTTCCTCAAAAAAATTAAAAATAGAATTAACATGTGATCTACCAAAAACTCTGGGTATCTACCCAGAAGTATAGAAAACAGTCTCAAGAGCTATTTGTACCCCCATGTTCATTGGAACATGGCTCACATTAGCTACAAAATGGAAACAACTGAAATGTCTATTGGTAAATGAACAGATCAGCAAAATGTGGTATATCCATGTAATGGAATTTTATTCATTCTTTAAAAAGAAAGGAAATTCCAACATATACTTCAACACAGGTAAAACTTGGGGACATAATGTAAAGTGAAATAAGCCAAACACAAAATAGAAATACTTTGATTCCTCTTACAGGAGATACTAGAAACAGTTAAGATCACAGAAGCTGAAATTAGAATGTGGTTGCCAGGGAACTAGGAAGAAGAGAAAATGGGGATTTATTGTTTAATAGGTATAGAGTTTCAGTTTTACAAGATGAAAGGGTTATAGAGATGAATAGGAGTGATGGTCACTCAGCCTCCTGAATATATTTAACACCAATGAATTATATTCTAAAGTGATTAAAATGGTAAATTTATGTTAGTGTTATCTTAACACAATAAAAGTTAAAGTAGAATGAACTATTACGAGGCCTCCCTGATGTCATAGGGGTTAGGTTTCAGCACTACTGATGTCTTTTTTTGGAGTCATTGGGTTTGCAGAATGGGGTCCTCAGGTTCACCCTGGGAAAGGTTTCACCAGAGCTACCCTTTCAGCAGCATGTGGCAAGTTCCCCAGGAGAGTTTCTCCATGAGACAGAGATATTAGTTATATTTAAAGTGCAGATTTATTCGAGAAAGGGACAGAAAAGTAAAGGGCACTTGCATAGACACAAGGCAGCAGAAAGACCTGCACTTTTGTGGGGGCAGAGTTAGGTTTTATCATCTTCTTTTGGTAGGGAGGGGTTCATCTTTGTGGGTGGTTGTTTTGTTGATTTTGATAATCATGTAGAATCTGAAAGGGATGGGACAGTCTACATTGGCCCTCAATCTCTTCACATCTATGCTCCTGATACTCCCAGGAGCATCTGATACCTGCCTGGGTCTTATGCCTCATAATTGGCACACACCTAAGGGTCTTATTTTCTCCAGATGGGTTTACTGGCTCTGTTAAGCCCTTCTGCCCTCACCTCCTCCTTGTGAGGCAGGTTCTTGACCTTGTGGTATCTCCTTCTCTATTCTTTCCTCCACTATCATGCTTCCACCAGGGAGCTAACCCACATGGCACAGCAGACCTCTCCTGTCTCACCTGCTGCTCCCCTCAGCAGTGTGTTTCAGTCAATCGACCTCTTCTGCTACCCACATATCTCTGGTGAATCCTCTCACACACAAATCTGGCCTACACCCCAGTTCTTGTATGCATAATTTCTTTTAATGAACTACTAAAATTTTAAAAAAACAAATGAGAGAGAGACAAGTAAGAATTAGTCCAGCTGACTATTCTCATCTCACTCATTTGCATGTCAACAAGCTTCCTTTGGTGTCTGACAAATCAGAAAATTATAACTATAGCAAGGAACTATCCCAACTGGATAGCTGCTCTTCTCTGCATGGAAGGACATATGCCTGATGGCGAACACAGTCCTCAGATGTGTCACTGTTATACTAGGAACAGCTGCATGTGACTTTACCACTATGGAAATGGGAGTTTGTTACAAACACATGGTAGATATACAGGAAGTTCTTTAAGGTACCATAGGAAATGGCACCATATAATTTAAAAGGTAAATTTGTATGGATCATCATTTCTTCTTCTTCTTTTTTTTTTAAAGATTTTTTATTTATGCATACAAGAGCAGAGGTACAGACCAGAGGTGTGGGAGGTGAGAGGATTCACCAGAGACAGAGTGGGGAGCAAACAGGTGGATCTACTGAAATCCACTGCTGAGGGGAGCAGCGGGTGAGACAGGAAAGATCTGCTTCACCATGTGGGTCCCCTCCCTGGTGAGGGATCAAACTTGTGCTGCTGTGCCCCGATGCTTCATAGTGCAGCGCTCAACCCGCTGCGCCACCAGGGAGGCCCCAGATCATCATTTCTAAGTGACTTATTTGCAAACACATCTGGTATCTGATCTTTCAGTAACATTTTGAGGGGACCTTTTTATGTATCAGTTGTGTGTGTGAATATTCAATTTTCATCTCAGGTACATGGATTCATACAAACTAAAAGAACAGCAGGAAAATATCCCAGTCAATGTTAAAGATACCACTGCAAGATCTCAGGTTTTTATGACCAAGACATGGGAATCAATGATGAAAATAACCTAATCAGGCAGTCTCCTAACATGTATCTGTAGGCCCCCCCTAGTGATGGAGGATAAAGAATAGAGAAGACACCTCAAGGTCAAGAACCTGTACCACACAAGGAGGTAGGGGAGACGGGATTAAACCCAGTTATAGAAACTAAGACCCTTAGGGGTCAATGCCCAGATCAAGAAGTACAATACCCAGACAGGGATCAGACTGCTATAGAGAGTGTCAGGAGCATAGACATGAAGGTGAAGATATGGAGATTAAGAAATAAACCATCCACCCACAGAGATGAGTCACTCTCTACCAAAAGAAGATGATAAAAACCTAAGTTGCCCCAACAGCGGGCACCATCCTTCTGCCCACCTGTGAATATGCAGGTGCCTCTCTTCACCAACTCCCTCCTCTGCAGGGCAGCAGCCTTCCTGCCTGCCCGTGACCTGTACCAAGCCAGGACTTCTCTTCAATGACCTCCCTCAGTGAAGGCTGCTCAGCTGAAGGCCACCCGCCTACAACCATGCAGGCCTCTCTCAGCAAAGCTGTCCCTTTCGGGGCAGCTCCTCCTGCCTGCTTGTGTCTATGCAAGTGTATTTTACTTTTCTGTTCCTATCTCTAATAAACTTGCTCTTTAAATATAAACAACATCTCTGCTTCATGGAGAAACTCACCTAGGAAACTCTCCGTATGCTGTTGAACAGGGAGCTCTGGTGAAACCTACCCCAGAGTGAATCCAAGAACCCCACACTCCAAATCCACAGACTCCAAAAATGACATCACCTAGCTTTAAGATTATAGTGGGGGGCCTCCCCTGATGGTGCAGTGGGTTGGGCAACGCACTACGAAGCAAATCGCAGCCACTGCAACACGAGTTCAATCCCTGCTGCCGGCCAGGGAGGGGACCCACATGGTGGAGCAGACCTCTCCTGCTGTGCCCGCTGCTCCTCTCAGCAGTGTACTTCTGTTGATCTGCCTGTTCTGCTCCCCGCTCTCTGTGGTGAATCCTCTCACCTCCTACACCTCTGGCCTGTACCCCAGTGCTTGTATGCATAAATAAATAAATCTTTAAAAAAAAAAAAAAAGATTATAGTGGGTGTAGCTAGAAAAACTGATCTGTTCACCTATTTTCATCCTCCCCTCATTTATAAGGTATCCTCCTTAGTTGTGTAAATATATTTATTTAATGAATCATTCGGATGATTCCTCAAGAGGTAGGAATGACAGTGGTTCAAAATGTCCTTTTTGGGGACAGGAGGAGTAAGGGAGGGTGGGGTCGGTGGGGGGTGGAGGGGTGGTTTTGAGAGCATGAGAATATTCCCGGATAAGTAAAAGAGTAGAAACAACCACTGTCGTAATTCACACCAACTTTTCCCAGGTTGTTTAAGGCAAGATGGAAAGTTCAGGCAGTCAAAGTACCGGGCTCCTTTTCTATTCCACACCTCATAAATGAGCCCAAGGCACCCTGGCACAGAAACAACATGGACCATACAATGCCAGGGTCACTGGGAAAGAAAGAAAACATGAAAAGCCAACTATAGATTTTTTTTAAAAAACGCAAATCCAGCTTATGTTTGGACTCAACTATTTCAAAATATGACCTCCCAACCCACTAGCCACACTATTTGGAAGGGAACAATTTATCTCTAAGTGGCAGCATTCATTAGAATCAGTCTCCTCATCCAACCTGATGGTTTTAAAAATTGCCTCTGGGAACTTGCCTAAAATAACTTCAGATTCTGTACTTCAATAAAGAGTCCTTTGCTGAAACTTGGATCAGATGTTCATTTTTTTTACCCTCACCTCTTAATCAATTAAAAAATATATCATAAAAGCACATTCCTTATTAGAAGAAAAACATAGGAGTTATTCTCCTTGCTGTGCTCACAGCACAATTTTTCAAAATGAAAAGAAACTATACATGTGCACTGGGCGTAGAAATGCGCCTGCATCGTGGGGTAGCTCTGTGAAATATTATTACATTATCAGAATTAAACAGAAACTGATGGGCAGGAGGTACTAAGTTCTCTTTGCAAGTGTCAGCTCCGAGTGGGGGTGGGATGGAGTGTTCCAGAGATTGGAAAAGGAAGACTAGAGAACCATGTTTTTAAAACTGAACACTCGGGCCTCCCTGGTGGCGCAGTGGGTTAAGCAACGCACTATGAAGCAAACCGCAACCACTGCAGCACGAGTTCGATCCCTGCTGCCGGCCAGCGGGGGGACCCACATGGTGTGGCAGACCTCTCCTGCTGTGCCCGCTGCTCCCCTCAACAGTGTACTTCCGTTGATCTGCCTGTTCTGCTCCCCGCTCTGTCTGTGGTGAATCCTCTCACCCCCCACACCTCTGGCCTGTACCCCAGTGCTTGTATGCATAAATAAATCAATCTTCAAAAAAAATAAATAAATAAAACTGAACACTCAATAAGTAAAAGGGATCTTGATTTATCTGTCTTAAAACTGGGATGATTATGAAAGTGCATATGGCGATTTCTAAATTCCGTCTTCTTGGAAAGCTAATTACTTTCAAGAATGAAAGGCCTTTACCAACCTTCCATTCTTCTTGGCACATGGCAGTTGTGGATCCAGCCAGCTCCCAAATGCTGTTGTTGAGCCTTACATGTCACAGTCCAGGATGCACATTCCTCTCCCGGCTCTCCACACACATACAATCATAAAGAATGGAAACAGCTCTTAAAATCATGTACTTAGGGGCCTCCCTGGTGGCACAGTGGGTTAAGCAATGCACTATGAAGCAAACTGAAGCCACTGCAGCACGAGTTCGATCCCTGCCACTGGCCAGGGAAGTGACCCACATAGCACAACAGACCTCTCCTGCCTAGCTCGCTGCTCCCCTCAGCAGTGTATTTCAATTGATCTGCCTGTTCTGCTCCCCGCTCTGTCTCTGGTGAATCTTCTCACCCCCTACACCTCTGGCCTGTAACCCGGCTCTTGTGTGCATAAATAAGTAAATCTTAAAAAAAATCATATATTTAAGAATGTTTTATTAGGTGAGATGACCACATCCGCAGAGACTAAAGAAAAGGAAAGCCTAGACTGCAGAGAGAAAAGAGCTATCATCACAGAGGGGTTTATTCTCCCTAATCAGAATGTTCTGCTCTCCAAAATCAATGAGTGAGACCCTGAACAAATGAAAACAAACAAAAACTCGACGACAGCTTCAGACCACTTTTTTTTTAAGATTTATTTATTTATGCACACAAGAGCTGGGGTTATAGGCCAGAGGTTGTTGGCGGGGTGAGATGAGAGGATTCACCAAAGACAGAGTGGGGAGCAGGACAAGAGGATCTACTGAAACATACTGCTGAGGGGAATAGCAGGAGAGACAGAAGACGTCTATTGAGACTTACTTATGTGGGTTAGCTCCCTGGCCAGGGATTGAACTCAGGCCATGGTGGTATTAATGCTGAGATTTAACCCCTAGGCCACTAGGGATACTCATATTATCAATTAATCAATTTTATATAAATATAGAAGTACACTAAGTTGTTTCAAAATTATTTTCTAATTCCCATTGTTCTAGCTTTACCAAAACTAGCTTTTTTTTTTTTAATTCAGGTAACATTTGTTTACAGACCGTATATGTTTGAGGGGTACATATACTCCTAGAGGTTCACACCTCTTCAAATGAATGTTGCCCTATTATACCAACCACCAAAATGCCAATAACCCTCTACCACAAATCCAGTGGACCCTCTCTAACTCTTTGCTACCCACCCCTCCTCTAGTAACCTTAGTCAGACTCCAAGCATCTGATTCTGTCTTAAAACAGCAATATTTTGACATGTCAGGCTTAGCATAAGTTATCCCTCAACTGGACACATCAGTGAACATACATTAGGAGTAATACGGCACACTGATGTACCTTCTACTACAACTGGGGTTGAGAGCTGAGTATCAGGGAAGTTAATGTTCCTGCTATGGGAAGCCTGTATTCTAGTTTGGAAGGAACTGAGTAAGGTGAAGTAATTAAGCGAGGCCTGCTAATATATTACAGGGTGGAACTATGTACCCATCATAGGTGTTGGGAATTCTGATGGAGTGTGTTACAGATTGGGTTCCTCAGGGAATGAACTCTAAGGTGGAGATTAGGGCCCAGGATGTCCTTAGGGGGTGTTTTCAGGCTCCACATCCTTGGGGTAAAGGAAGGACTCAGACCTGGGCACATGGAAAATTTGTATTTGTAGCCCAGTCCCTTTGTGGGAAGCTCTGAAGCAGAAATGTCCCTTGGAAAGTGTTCCACACTGGGTCCTGAGGCAGCCCACGTATTCCCACTATTCAGTGGATCTGGTGTGTCCAGCAGGGAGTTCCTAGGTGATTTCTGGAACAGTGTGGTCTGACAGTTGGTTGTTCCTATGGGGCCCGAAGCAGCCCAGCAGTTGGGGAATAAGTTCTACACCCTTGAAGGGAGGATTTAATGGTACAGCATCCACAGGCTGCTGGCTCAAGTTGTGATAATGTCCATGCTCACTCATTAGGGAAGCCTGTAGGGTCAGAGAAGAACGTTCCTCCTACCCCTCTAGGTTCTTCTCTGACTGGTTGAGCAATGAAATTATCAGGGAGATGAGTACAAAAAAACCCCCACATTTCATTACATATGAACAGGAAATTTGTATGGATATAGATTCTAAAGCAAATGGGCTAAAACAACAATATATATCCTGAGTTAAGAAAGAGGCCTGGGCGGGGGCGCAGTGGGTCAAGCAACACACTACAAAACAAACCGCAGCCACTGCAGCATGAGATCGATCACTGCTGTCCGCAGGGGAGGGGACCCACACGGCGCAGCAGACCTCTCCTGCCTCGGCCGCTGCACCCCTCAGCAGTGTGTTTCAGTCAGTCTGCCTGTTCTGCTCCCCTCTTTGTCTCTGGTGGATCCTCTCACCACCTGCACCTCTGGCCTGTACCCCGGGGCTTGTATGCATAAATAAATAAATCTTTTTTTTTAAGATTTATTTATTAATGCATACAAGCACCGGGGTACAGGTCAGAGGTGTGGGGGCGGTGAGAGGATTCACCACAGAGAGTGGGGAGCAGAACAGGCAGATCAATGGAAGTACACTGCTGAGGGGAGCAGCGGACACAGCAGGAGAGGTCTGCTGTGCCATGTGGGTCCCCTCTCTGGCTGTCAGCAGGGATCGAACTCGTGCTGCAGTGGCTGCAGTTTGCTTCATAGTGCGCTGCTTAACCCACTGCGCCACCAGGGAGGCCCTAAATAAATCTTTTTAAAAAAGAAAGAAAAGAAAGGGGTCTGGGACTTCAAAGAAAGCGGAGGGGACTCACATGAGGACAAGTCACTATCCTATAATTACATATTTGTCCTATCATATAGATAGGTTTCTCCGAGGAAAGATTATATTTGGAGATAAGCTAAATTAGTGTAATCTTCATTTTTCTAGGTAGTTAAAAGTTTCTCTTAAGCCTGCAGGAGCTAGATTGATTTTAGCTCAAAATAGTCCCATACCAGAGTGACACATCTTGGAAAAATTTGTTCTCTTGGGGAGAACCATCCTTTAGTCCTCAGTGGTCCTTGGTCCTCACCCACCTCCACCTGGCTGAATGTGTTAATCCGGCTCAAGATTAAACACCCCAGTTTTCTTCCGACTCTTGAAACTTGATATAGAAGTAGAAAGTAACAGTTATTAAAGCAGAGGTTGTGGTCCACAGAAGAAATCTGAACATTTCTGCTGCGAGGACCCTTGGAGCGTCTCTTTCTCTGCCACCTGAAAGCCAAGTTTTCAGCTCTTCCTTCAGTTCTGTCAGGCTCTTCATGTATTTTCATCTGTATTCCAGAACTGGTTTTGTTAATTGCCAAAAAAAGTTAGCCTGATTAATACACAAGAGTTTTAAAGAGGGCTGAAAGAATCTATTACTATGTGTTTTTTGTGTGTTGAATGCCTAAACTATCATCCCCATGAAGGCAGGGAACAAGTCTGCCTTATTTATCATGGGATTGCCAGTAAGGATGGTGAATGGCATCACAAAAACATCTGATATTTATTTTTTCAGTGAATGAATCAATCAATCAATAAAGGAATGAAAATGGAGGACTTCAATGTAGGCTTCGATCATCAAAAGCATTGTGGGGGCCTCCCTGGTGGCTCAGTGAGTTGATCACTGCCCGCACTGTGAAGCGTCTGCAGCACAGCAGTGTGAGTTCAATCCTAGCCAGGGAGGGGACCCACATGGCATGGCGGACCTCTCCTGCCTCGCCCACTGCTCCCCTCAGTGGTGTATTTCACTCAATATACCTGTTCTGCTCCCTGCTCTGTCTCTGGTGAATCCTCTCACCTCCACACCTCTGGCCTGTACCCCAGCTCTAAATGCATAAATAAATAAATCTTAAAAAAAAAAAGCATTGTGAAGGAGATCTGGATCTTGATCTGAGCATTACATGGAAGGCTTACCTGAATGGAGCTTAGGAGCAAAGGAGAAATTTCCCTCTTACCTTCTAAGTTCTTCTCTGGGCAATCAGTTAATCAAAACAGCAGCAGATTATCAGGAGGAAAAAAAATAATTTAACTACACCCATATGAGGAATCTACACAGAAAGTAAGGATTCCAATTTCAGTGAAGGAAATGAGGGCAAACATATTACACTAAGGACTGGTATAGGGACCCAGGGCTTCAAGGATAGACAAAAGGGACTTGTTGGATGAGGAGAGGGAAACTTAAATGGCAAAGACCAGATGCCCTGTAATTAGATGTCTGCCCTGCCATATAGATCAATTTCTCCAATACAAAGGTTATTTCTGGAGATAACCCTAATTATGTATAATACCCCCAATTTCCATTCTACCAGGTAGTTAAAGAAATAGTAAAAGTTGGGCCTCCCCTGGTGGCGCAGTGGGTTAAGCAACGCACTACGAAGCAAATCGCAGCCACTGCAGCACGAGTTCGATCCCTGCTGCCGGCCA
>JAGFMF010011694.1:698411-709504 GCA_019455555.1 Galemys pyrenaicus | reverse complement strand
CTCTGTGGTGAATCCTCTCACCCCCCCACACCTCTGGCCTGTGCCCCAGTGCTTGTATGCATAAATAAATAAATCTTAAAAAAAAAAAAAAAAGAAATAGTAAAAGTTTCTCATAAGCCGACAGGGCCTCAGCTGACCTTGGCTCTAAATAATCCTCATGTTACATCTTGAGGAGGTCTGCTCGGAGCATCATTAAAAAGAAATGGAATCTGCCCGGTAGAGAGGAGACATTAATATACAGGCGAAGGAGACCAGCTGCTTGGAGTAGAGGGTACAGATCATAAGATTAGGCAAGACTGTGCAGTCTATTGAAAACCACAGGAAGGAGCCTCCCTGGTGGTGCAAGGGGTTAAGTCTCAGCACTATGAAACTATCCACAGCCACTACAGCATGAGTTCGATCCCCAGCCAGGGAGGTGACCCACATGGCGCAGCAGACCTCTCCTGCCTAGCCTGCTGTTCTCCTCACCAGTGTGTTTTAGTCAATCCACCGATCCCTCTCCCCACTCTTCTCTGGTGAAACCTCTCACCCCCAACACCTCTGGCCTGTACCCCAGTGCTTGTATGCATAAATAAACAAATCTTTAAAAGAAAACCACAGGGAGGAGGGCAAACTTCACGCAATGGACAACAGGAAGGTCCTATGCCAAGGATGGTTGGATTCCTCCTTAGCTTTCTTCCTTTCCAGTGAAAATGCAGACTGAGAGACAATCTAAAGCCAAACCCTCTAAGAAATTTCCAACCACCATTATTACCAATTGAATCAGGTTAAGAAACATATAACCAGCACCAGACTGAAAAAAATCAATCAGATCCACATTACCTCCCTCTGAGTCTACTTCATGTCTCAAAACTGAGTTTGGTGACTACTAAAAACAACTGAATAATGAGCTGTGAGGCAGCCAGGGTTAGATCCACATGCATACTTTGTATCTCTGCCAGAAAACTCAAGGCAAGAAAGAACAACCTATAGCAGTGACACAACAGCTCCTGGGAGACATAACCCCACAAGTAAAATTCTGTAGGCTGTGTCAGAGAGCAGAAAAGTCCAGGTGGTAGTCCTTTGTGGGGATGCACTCCACCCTGGTGGGTGTGGTCTGCCCTGGAGATAGCAGTTGCTCCTGTGTCCAAGTGACTTGAAGGATCAAAGTCAAGTGGAGGTTGGGACTTAAGTCCATCTAGAGTCCCACCAGATGAATCTCTTTGAGGACATGGTCCCAGCTTCTGTACTTACATGAAGTACAGAAAAGGGGAGAGGAGAGGGTGAAATTAAGATCTGTGGTGTCAAACAGAGACAAAGGAAAAAGAATACCCAGGAAAGCATACAGAATAAAAAAAGTCTCCAACTGAAAGTGACCCTATGCATGATCTAGAAAAAAATTAGGAGATGGCTTAGTATCTTTAATGCAATGAAGGCAAGAAGGTGCTCATGATCTATTTGTGAAAGTAATAAATACCTTAAAAAATAACAGGTTGAAATGAAAGCAAAAGAATTTATTATATTAATACTTAACACTTTTACCCCAAAACATAGGTAAAATAAAAGGAAGAAAAAGAATTTATTGCAAGAATATGGACAATTTACAGATCCCAGGGGCAGGAATGGAGCCGGGGACTCAGAAAAGGCTGGGCCAGGAAGGTTGTGAAGAGGGAAGAATGTTTTCTGACTTCTCTGTCCCTCTCCCTCACCAACAATGGATAAGATTAATATCTGTCATTTCTGTCACAATGATAGGAGAAACAATACTATCTCATTTCAATATGCATTTCTTTATTAGGGAAGTTGAACATGTTTTCATGTTTATCAATATTTCATTCAGCCTGAACAGCGCTGCTATGAGGAATGAGATGAGAGAATAGAAAAAAATGTTGAAAACAAATGGAGTCTGCTGTACTACTCTACTTTTGTAAAAAATGAACAGTGGTTTATATTGAATACATATTTCAAATAAATTCTGAAGTTCATCAGGTTTCTATTAAAGAAGAGCAATGTATGTGTACACAAAGGCCATTTTAGGTGATGAAACTGTAGCCAGGAAAATAAGTACTTGATGGTTAGATATGATAAAGTTCTGTCACTTAGCCCTAAAACAAACCAAAAGGGGAGGGGACAAGAAAAAGAAAAAATGGTAAACTAAAAGAAATTTCACATAAAAAGGCATCTTTTCTAGACTGTCTTTGATTTTTGTGGAACTTGGATTTCTGCAAGTGCATGTGTATGTACTCAGCTCTGAGTATAAGGCATTTTCCTCAAATTTTAACCCAACAAAATCAACATAACTGGTAAGAATGAGTTAAACCTCTTTTCCTTTTAGTTTTCTTAGTTAAAGAGTTGATCAATACAGAAAGAAAGGAATAGAAATTTTCTGCAGGGTTAGTTCTTGATGGCATGAGAAAGACGAACACTGATTTATACTAACACCATTGCTCATTTATAATGATGACATAGTTCTACAGTTATCTTCAAAAAAGATATTTTTCCACTTGGGCATGGTTTTTAGTATATTCCTTCACATGGTTTTTGAATTTTGGAGTAAAAATTTTATTTATGCATACAAGAACTGGGGTATAGGCAGAAGTGGGGGGGGTGGTGAGAGCACTCACCACAGACAGAGTGGGGAGCAGAACAGGTGAATCTACTGAATTTCACTGAAATACACTACTGAGAGGAGCAGCAGGTGAGACAGGAGAGGTCTTCTGTGCCATATGGGTCAGCTCCCTGGCCAGGGATCCAATTCATGGCTAGCAATAGCTTGTCAGAGCTGAGAATTTAACTCCTGTGCCATCAGGGAGGCCTATCTTTACATGTTTTCCCCCAATTGTCTTCAGTGTACAAACACAAAGAGTCACTGACTCTGAAGGGGAGAGGGATAGAGAAACAAAGAACTTTCCCCAATAAGGACCTCCTGGTTACAGAGCAGTCCCATGGCCCCCAGCAGTAGGAGAAGGGGATAATTCCAACTAAACAAAAGAAACCATTTTGATGGAGTAAATCAAGGGTTATTAGCTTTTCCAAAAACTCTGCCAAATGATTCATTATAATCAGAAAAAATGGCCTTTACTACTTAACAGTCTCAAGCACCCTACCTCCCACTGAAGGGTCTGTACATGTGTAAAAGAACACCCAACCAGACATTTATAAACTCTAAAATCTGCTTTTATTTTTTTAATCTAGCTTCAATTTTCTAACTCTTCACTCTAGAGGTACAACAAAGCAAATAGCACTAGAGGTTACTTCTACCTAGTTCCTCAGATGACATCCAAAACAAATCTGATCTGAAAAAGATTAAAATTTAAAATATAATAAAAAGATGGTATTTTCCTTTCCAGAGATAGCAGAAACAGGATACCTTATTCTAGTTCTGTTATTTCTTTTTTATAAAAAAATCTTTTTTATGCCACCAATAGAATTCCTATACTTCCTCTCAACCTGGGGAGTTATGAGTTTTCCATATTAATGATCAGTTTCTGATTTTGAAGTCCCAAGATACATGAGCACATGAGTCAAGTACCCAAAGGGAAGACTCAACATCAAACACTTCTAAAACTACGCAGTGCATGCTCCAATTCACTCGCTGTGGGGATACTTTAGTCATCTGTATAATATTTAAGGGGAAAAAAAACACTCTTTAAAGGGGAGAAGTAAGAATGAACAAACCATTTTTCACATCTGAAAATCTTCCTGTTTTAAAAACTTAAAACCATCAGAAACCCAACTGGTCAGAAAGATCTGAATTTATACTCACTTCAAAGCAACTTAACAAACCCTGACAGTGTTTCCTGAGGGGTCTCTCATGCTCCTTCTGTAGTTTCTCTGTAGGAATAAAAACTTCTCAGGTTTCCAGGGACTAGTCTTTCAAACTGTTCTTCTTAGAAAAGGAAGATGGTGTTCACACTTTCTAAGCATGGTTATTTGCCTCCTCCATTGTGCGCCCTTTATTCATACCAACTACATTTTTCAACGTGATATTTTTTCTTTTGTGCCTCTAGGTTCCTCCATGGATGGGAGAGTGTCCTGGGCTGTCACCTTGACCCAACAGGCTCGTTCTAATTCATATTCAACTGAGCCTAAACTTGGGGCATCATTATCCATCTTTGTTGGGACTGTATCACCCAAGTCCAGGAGAATCCCCAGCCCTCGATACCCAATCCACAGCTAATCAAATTCCTCATCCACCCCAGCCCCCAAGTGGTATCTGAACCCTGTTCAGTGTGTTTAACCAGCATCTCCCCTTACCTTTGATGTTTACTTTGAGTAATTTTCTATCCAGTGACCTCCACCCTATTTCCTAGCTACAAAGTCTCTCCTCATTGTATTCAGAATTGAGGCCAGTTCTATGCTGAGGTCTCTTCCTCCCCCCCTCCCCCCCCCCATTGCAATCATTCCTGAATAAAATCTGTTTTTACAGCTTTGATGACAGACTGTCCCTGACTCCCCTTAATAATAGCACAGTACCTAGAATACAGTCTTCACTCAGCGACTGTGTTAGTGGGGGCAGGGGGCCGAGATGGTGGACAGATAGGCTTCCTTGAGACTTTGCCCTCTAAAGGAATTCCAAGGATAAACATCCAGAGGAAGCACCCACATCTGAAACAGAGCTGGGGATATGAAGACCAATGTGTGAGCAAAGAGGAGAGCCAGGAAAGGTGGAAAGGGCAGGGAAGACTGAGAAACAGCAAGTGAGGAGTGGGGGTCAGTTCACTGGGAGGGACATCAACTGGTACTTCCCTCACCAACCCCCATGCTCCCCCACAGCTCCAGCCTAGAGGAGAGAGCCCCAGCCTCAGGGAGAGCAAAGCCTGCTGCACAGTTCAACAAAGGACAGCCAGGTGGCCAGGGAAGAACAAAAGCAAATATAAATGAGTGAGATTACATCAAACGAAAAAGCTTCTGCTCAGCAGAAGAAACTATCAGTAAAACAAAAAGATACCTTATGAACGGGAGAAAGTATTTGCAGATCATACATCTGACAAAGGGCTGATACTCAAAATATATAAAAACTAAATGAAAACATTAACCCAACCACAAAATAGGCAGAAGAGCTAAATAGACATTTCTTCAAAGAAGACATACAGATGGCCAATAGACATATGAAAAAAATACTCATCATCACTTATAATCCAGGAAATGCAAATAAAAACCACAAAGAGATACCATCTCATACATGAGAACAACTCATATCAAAAGGTCAGAATCAACAAGTGTTGGTGAAGAGGTGGAGGAAAAGTAAACCTGTACACTCTTGGTGGGAATATAGACTGGTCAGCCTCTATGGAAAACAGTGTGGAGCTTCATCAAAAATAATTAAAATATATCTACCATACGTCCTAGAAATTCTCCTCCTAGGTGCTGATGCAAAGAATGCGAAAACAAAACAGTAATTTGAAGTTTTTGCATATGCTCATTGAGTTCCTATTTACAATAACCAAGTTAAGAAACAACCTAAGTGTGCCAGGATGGAGGAATGGATCATAAAAAATTGTGATACACGGGGCCTCCCTGGTGGCACAGTGGATTAAGCAACACACTATGAAGCAGACCACAGCTACTGCAGCACAAGTTCTATCCCTGCCGCTGGCCGGGAAGGTGACCCACATGGTGCAGCAGACCTCTCCTGCTCACCTGCTGCTCCTCTCAGCAGTGTGTTTCAGTCTATCTGCCTTTTCTGTTCCCTACTCTGTCTCTGGTGAATCCCCTCACCCCCCACACCTCTGGCCTATATACCCCAGTTTTTGTATGCATAAATAGATAGTTTTTTTTAAAAAAAAAAATGTGATACGCACTAAAATACTAGTAGTTATTAAAAAAGAAATATGAACTCTTGCCATTTGCAACAACACTGATGGAACTGGAGAAGATAATGCTAAGCAAAATAAGTCAGAAAGGCAAATACTGAATGATTTTTCTATATGGAATATAGAGAAATAAAAGGATCAAAGCCAAACCAGTAGCAAACACTTGACACTGAACTGTAAAACTGAGGCAACCAGAAGGGGAGGGAATTAGGGTGGGAATGGGGGTGGTATGGGGCCAATGGAGCTTGGTAGAGGATTATTAGGGTTTTGGTGGTGTTCATGATATGAAAAATACACATTTGTAGAGGTCTGAATCTGTAAACACTAAAACAAATAAAGTGATGTTAACCGACCTTAACTCAGTAAACATAATTGGGGAAAAATAAATATTGACTCAAAAGTAAAAAACATAAAATAAAAATAAAAAACTATTAATTAAACAATGAATTAAACAGATAAGGGGCCTCCCTGGTGGCCTAGGGGTTAAGTCTTAGCACTATCAAGCTACTTCAGCCACTACAGCATGAGTTGGATCCCCTGCCAAGGAGTTTACCCACATGGCACAGCAGACCTCTCCTGTCTCATCCGCTGCTCCACTCAGCAGCAGATTTAAGTCAATCTGCCTGCTCTGCTCCCCACTCTGTCTCTGGTGAATCCTCTCATATATACACTTCTCCCACCACGTCTGGCCTATACCCCAGTTTTCTATGTATAAATAAACGAATAAATCTTCAAAAAAAAAAAAAACCACCAGGTAAGTGTATGGATGAATAAACAAATAAGTGAGTGGATGAATGAATAAATGAATGAAAACACAAGTGCACCTTCAGTCCACCCTGCCATCAAGGGCAGGAGAAGCAACACAGGGGAAACAACAGCCGTCATAAGTCTTTTTGTTCTGCCCTGGTGCAGATGGTTCTCTCCTACACAAATCCAGCAGGGAGGATTTCTAGGATTTATAGAACTTCCTTGTAAAGAAAAAGAAAAAAATCTTTTCTACCCATCTTAGGTTCTCCAGCTGGGGCCTTGTAAATTAGACTGACAAAAGATAGATTAATGAGAAAAAAAGCATAAAATTTCTTTAATATAAGTTTTATGTGACATGGGAGCCTTCAGGAGGAAATAAAGACCAGAAGTGGTTAAACCTAAGCATTTTATACTAGGGTTGATGAAGAGTAGAAAGTCATGAAAAAATGCAATATTAGGACAAAAGAATATGAGCTCAGGGTAGTAAATGGGGGAACTAAGCAAGGCCTGTTCTTTGGCTTCCTCTCAGCATGACTCTGCCTTCAGAGACAAAGATGTTCCTTCCCTTAACTCTCATATAAGGGAGACTCTCACCACCTGCTTCAGGAAATGGGGAAGCTCAGTGAGTCCTTCCATCTCCCAAATTCCTCAACCCTGAATAGTCAATATATCAAGGTACCATATTTTGGTACCTGCTCTTGTGTGGTTATGGATGCCCCGATGGGGTTTGAGAACTCCAGAGGAGGATGAAGTTTACACCTCAAGCACCATCAAAGCAGTAGGACCAAAAGAGAATCTCAAAATTGGGGTTCATTGTGAAACTTACTCTTATTTTATTGTCTATTATTTTGCATATTGTGTGTGTGTGTATGTGTGTGTGTGAGTTGTCCCTGTAAGGTCAAGGTCTTTAAAGCCCTAATTCACTCTACAATGGACAGATACCCACAGAAACAGAAACAGTTTTTGCACCTCTAGGAATCTAAGTAAAAGACCACGCAGAGGAGCACGAAGATGTCACTATAAAGGAATGGACTGTTGTGAGCAGCTTAGGAAAGCTCTCTCATTATTTCCTGGTGGCACTTTGGATATTTGTGAGAACACGTGTGATTAAAGGCTTGAGCTGAGTCCTCTTGTAATTAGCTCTGTATGCCCGGGTGTCCATGTAAATGTCTGTAGAAGCATGTGTACACAAGACACGGGTAAGTAAAGGATCCCAAATGGTATCCTAATCTCAAAAATGTTGGCTCAGAAGTGAGACAGATTGAAACAATCTATAAAAAGAATAAGAAACAGAAAGGAAATTTGAGTCAGAAGGAAAAACGCCAACATCTTAGTGAAGAGGCACAAATGCCATAAATTGAAAATAGATGTTTACCACCAGTTATAACTGTTTACCATGCTGCTGTGACGTTTACAATTTACCAGTTCCATACCATGGTTTAAAACACTGTTTACCAACCTCAAAGGTGAATGAAGTTTGGATCAATTTAAGAAAAAATTCTCTCATAGTTTCTAGTTTATGTATGTAATTTGTGATGTTTTCAAAATTGCCTTAACCTAAGTTATAATAAAATAGTGCATTACCTTAAAGAAGCAAGAGCTAAGGAAAATTATTTCCTTTTTATTAATTCTTGTTCATAGGAAAAAGTTAATTCTACTTCCTGCAGAGAAGTCTAGAAGACTTTACATTTTGATTGACTTTGCCAATGTAAAAATGAAGAAATACAATGTGATGTTTTAAATCTCATCCGCAGGTTTAGTATAAAACAAAGTGGAAGAGGGATGTCGATCTCAGCTGATTTCCCCCTGGAACTTATTTTCTTGAAGGTTTAGGTATTTCACAAATCTCCTGTACTTTTGTAACGATTTACCCTTTTTCAAAGGGTTTTTCCATTTCTGATCCTTGTTGAGCCTCAAAACAACTCTGCATGGTTTTGAGTATTAAGTGTGAGGAAAGTGAGCTACAAAGAGGTTGTGTGATTTATTCAAGGTATCAGAATGGGGAACTGCCTCCTGCAAGTAATTCCTATTCTCTTCCACTAGTAATTAATGCCTCCCTAAAATAATACATCAGATATCAGCACATCCATCCAAAGAACTATAGAGATGGCCATCAGATCATGTGAGAGTAAAATACATAGAGCGTTTCTTGTTGGGAAGAGAGACACCAAAGTGGCAGTCCAGACTGTGAACATTCATTCTGACAGTCGGTGCTTGGGCTATGATCAATGCGGGGGTATCACCTGTGATCACATGTGTAGGGGAAAAGACCCAGGAAAGTTAACTTTCTGGTCATTGTTTTTTTTAAAAGATTTATTTATTTACGCATACAAGAGCTGGGGTACAGGCCAGAGGTGTGGGGGGGTGGTGTGTGAGAGGATTCACCACAGAGAGCAGGGAACAGAACAGGCAGATTGACCGAAATACACTGTTGAGGGGAGCAGCGGGCGAGGCAGGAGAGGTCTGCTGCGCCATGTGGGTCCCCTCCCTGGCCAGCGGCAGGGATCAAACTCCTACTGCAGTGGCTGCAGTTTGCTTCATAGTGCATTGCTTAACCCACTGAACCACCAGGGAGGCCCTAGTCATTGTTTTTTAATAAGAATACTGTGGCCATCATCACTAACACCTGCTCTGTACTTCCTATGAGTATCTTGCTAAGTGTACCACATGCAGAAACTCCCCTAATGCTAATAGCTACCTTAGATAGTAGATAATCATAGCTTCTACTTTACTGATAAGAAAACCTAGACCCAGGGAAATGAAATAAGTTGCCTGAGCATATGTAGCCAATAGGGTGAATGGCCAACACATGAAATTAGCAGTCAAATGACAGATTTGTACTTCTGATCACTTTTGTAAAATTCATATTTTTATTATGAAGTGCTTACTTAGATGTGCTCTATAATTCAACGGGTCATTTACAAAGCTTTGTGCTTTAGTTCCACAATCATAAAACTGCTCCAAAGAGGTAGTTCAATCTGTTACTATATCAACCCCTTCTTTCTTCTCAGATTCTTCATTTGCCTAATTCTACAGAAGGTAGGCTTCTGGTCTGTCTGATGGTTCTCATTAACACATCAACAATTATTTTATTTCAGTGACATATTTTGTGGTTATAGTTCATCAGTAGATCAAGAAAACATTGCAATCTAACACATTCCAGTAAATAATCAGGACAAGATTAATGGTTACATTTCATGAAAACCATCTGTTTGTTAAACCAGCTTGCCTGCTTTCTTCATTTCTTTTCAGATTCCAATAAATTGTGAGTGTCTTGAATCTTACATGAGCCAGGCTCAGTGAACATAATTCTTTGGGGGTCATTTTCACCATTTAGAAATGCTAACCAATATCCACATGGTCTAGAGTTGGAAGGGGAAGCAGAGCCAACTGACATGCTGTTTTGTTGACTTGATGGCTACCAACAGGTCTGCTTTTTATGTCCCTCTAGTTTAAATGAGTTGACAAGTGTTTTCTTGGTGTGCAAGCATCACAGAATGATGGGGCCCAGACAGCTAAATTCACTGGTCTTACGGATCATATTTTACTCTCATCCTCAAAGCATGATGAGTCAATGTAGTACCAGGAAGGCGGCACAGAGCAGGTTCTGGATAGTTCTAGCAGACGGGGTAAAGGAAGGAGTCCTGGAGCTCTCAGTGGCTTTTATACTTTTATTTACAGAAGTGGCCAGGTATATGGCATGCATGGGTCCCAGGGGGGCCAGGAGGCCCGGAGGCTGGCAGACCTCCCAGTCCCTGGTGCATCTCACCCTCTTGGCTGCTTTGCTGCTTCTTTTCTTTGCTTCTACTGCTGGCATCCTGTTCTTGCTGCTGCTGCTGCTCTTGCTGCTGTTCTGCTACTGACAGTGTCCTCAAGACACTGCCCCTACACGCCCGTGTCCAATCCCAGGTGCGCCCACCTGCGCATGCCCACCCAGGCATGCGTGCAGCACCGCAGGTGTCCATCATTACACCAATGGCAGGAGGGCAAAAAAACCTGATAGTTTTTTCTGACCCTACAGTCAACTATCATAAAAATCACCTATTTGTCTAAAATGTCTTGTTCCTGCCTTAGAGAACTTTTAACCTAATAATTAGAGTAAAACGTGGGCCTCCCTGGTGGTGCAGTGGGTTGAGCAACGTACTATGAAGCAGACCGCAGCGGGGGGACCCACATGGCGTGGCAGACCTGCTGTGCCCACTGCTCCCCTCAGCAGTGTACTTCTGTTGATCTATCTGCCTGTTCTACTCCCCACTCTCTGTGGTGAATCCTCTCACCCCCCACACCTCTGGCCTGTACCCCAGTGCTTGTATGCATAAATAAGTAAAATCTTTTTAAAAAAATAATAACAATTAGAGTAAAACGTAAGTTGGAAGATGGAGCATGAAGTGAGGGGGAAATTATATCCATTTTTTTTTAAAAGATTTATTTATTTATACATATAAGATCTGGGGTACAGGCCAGAATGCAGGGTGGTGAGAGGATTCACCAGAGACAGAGTGGGGAGCAGAACAGGCAGATTGACTTGAAACACACTGCTGAGGGGAGCAG
>JAGFMF010011694.1:684569-698389 GCA_019455555.1 Galemys pyrenaicus | reverse complement strand
CTGCGCCATGTGGGCCCCTCCCTGGCCGGCAGCAGGGATCGAACTCGTGCTGCAGTGGCCATGGTTTGCCTCACAGTGCGTTGCTTAACTCACTGCGCCAACAGGGAGGCCCTATATCCATCTTTTGAAGATACCTCTCACAAGTAAATGAATATGTGCATTCAAAGTCTGGCGGGGCGGGGAGGGCTCTCTGGTGGCACAGGGGTTAGGTCTCAGTCTCAGCGCTGACACCGCCCCAACCTGAGTTTGATCCCAGCCAGGGTGCAGAAGACCTTTCCTATCCCACCCACTGCTCCCTCAGCATTGTACTTCAGTAAATCTGCCTGTTCTGCTCCCCACTCTGTCTCTGGTGAATCCTCTCACCACCACCCCAACCTTAGCCTACACCTCAGTTCTTCTATGCAAAAAAAAAAAGTCTAGTAGGGGTGTGGGGAAAAAAACCTAGAAGGATATTTAAAGACATTAACAATGGCTATGACTGATGTCAGATAAGTGATTTTTATTTGTTTTAAATTGCCCATTTGAATTTTCAAAATAGCCTTCACAATCTTTTATTACCAACTAAGTAGTAAATGAAAAGATCTGTGTGCTTTATTGTTAGCCACAATGAGGTCATTCCCTGGCTAATATTTTGGTGGCAAATTTACAGGTATGACAGTAATTAAGAGAATAAAATGTATATAAATTTTATTTAAGGGTTTATACCTTTATTCCCACTCTAAAAGAAAGGCAGATAAGGTTTACCTGAGGAAACCACTGTCACAGTTATGCTGGTGATGAAATTTTATTCACTTAAACTCTCCATTGTGGAAGGTCAAGAACACCTGACAATCTAGTTTTAAAACACACCTTTCTTACCCTGAAAACAATGTATCTGGAGGCCATCATTTATGGAACAACCTTGGCCAATCAGAATATAGCCTAGTACCATGAGAAACCAAAAGACTTCTGAACACTTAAAGGAAAGAAGGCAAAATATCTCAATTCAGAAGAAAACCACTCAGGACTTACCCTTTTTTCTTGCGTTAGGTAGATGGGTGGAGACCAGCATGCAGAAAGGAACCTGGTCCATTTGGCCAATTCTCCTGTGTCCATGAAGGTGTTTTGAGGTGGTACTGAGCCTCCATGTTCCTAAGGGCCAGGTGAGGTCATTCAGCAGTCATCAAAGTAAGACCCCTCAACCACACCACTAGCTCTCCACTAGCTCTCACCACTTGACTTGATGGCCACCAACAGGTCTGCTTTTTATGTCCCTCTAGTTTAAATGAGTTGACAAGTGTTTTCTTGGTGTGCAAGCATCACAGAATAATGGGGCCCAGACAGCTAAATTCACTAGTCTTACGGATCATATTTTACCCTCATCCCCAAAGCATGATGAGTCAACTATCGCTCAGGTGGGGAAAGGCAGGCAAGGCTCTAATGAGCATGGGGTTTGGATGGCAGCATGGGACACTCCTGGTAAAAAGAGCCAGCACCCTGGGGACAATGGAGTATAGCAAAAGAACTGGCAAAACATACCTTTATTACTGTTTTGCAACCATCCCAGGCCTGGTAGGTTAACTGTCAGTTCTAGAGATTTGAGAGAACTTTGGAGCTTTTGGCATCATTTTCACAGGTTTTAATGGTAAGTAGGGGAAACAAGCTGCAACTGGACACCCCTGTGAATCGCTATACACTCTTTTTTCTAATGGTCTCTCTCGTAGTCTCTTCTCACAGCTACTCCACTATAGCCGTCTCTGAGTAACTCCACCCTTATATCCCTGACCTCTAGGCTCAGGTGGGCACACTTGCACATGCACACACACCCATGCTCAGGTGTCCATAGTCAGGCATGAGTGCCCCACATCAACACACCTACATTAACAAGAGCAAGGCCACAGGTGATAGCCGTAGAGACCAATGGCATAAAAGTCTGACCAACCTCATTTACCCTACACTTATATTATGCAAAATGAAGATAACTCCAGGTAGTGTTCTGGAATAAAACACAAACACTGAGGGCTGGCAGGCTTTTCCTATGTCCCTCTTTCAGTTATCATTTGCCCCATAGCAAGTCATGCATGAAACTTAGTGAAATCATGTGACAAACCATGTACTTGTTTGCAATTCTGCAATTTGAACTGGGGTACACTGGCCCATTTTTCTTCTGGTCTCAGCTGCAATCAGTTGATAGTTAGCTAGAGGCTGGCCTGGGATGTACTTACATGTCTGGAGTTTCAGCTGGGATAGCTGAATGACTGGTACAGCTGTGTCTTTCTCTTGGCTAGTCTTTTATCCTCTAATAGGCTAGCCCCTATTTGTCTACAAGGCAGCAGTATTCCAGGAGAGTAAAAACAAAGTTGCAAGACCCTGTAAAACCTAACCTCAGAAATCACACAGTATTGTAACAGGGGGACAGAAGCCAAAGACTTTTTTAGAGGTGGAGCCCCTGCAGGGGGGTGAAATGTGAACAAAGTATCTCTGGGGGTGGAGACTGATAAGAAACAGACTACAGAAGCAGCTTTCAGGATTTCAGCTTTCAGGATTTCAGCTTTTTTGCATCTTCAGCAATTCTGGGGTCAGCAATTTCTGTCCCCAGGAGGGGACAGAACAGCCTTCCAGAAGGCTGTTGTGGGCCTATGAAGGACACTAAGCAGCACCCAGCAGCCAACCTCAGAGGAAAAGTTCATAGGCTTTGCAAGTAGCCCAGCTACTGAAACTGATCCAGATTTTGCTGCTGTTACAACCTGGAAGGGAAGGTGGAGACCAGGAGCCAGATGCCTCACTGAGTTGCCTGAGTGAGGCCATTTGTCAGGCCGTTAGGCTGCTGCAGCTGCTGTTTAAAGTGTCCGTTGTCTGGTGCTGTGCTGGCACATCTCAGCAGCTCCAGTAAGCATCTCCTGTTGTGTCTTCTGATCTTCATGAGTTGGGTTCTAACCTATAGTTTGGCTACCACACACTCTAGGTCCTCAGTGGCAGGAAGACGCCATCTTGGGAGTGTTTTAGACTTGAAAATACTGGACACTGCTTCAGGTGAAGTAAAGGGCCATTTGTGGCCTTAGTAACTCTTTGTTTTCCCTGGTTTGTTAAATAAATCCCACTATCGTTGTTCTCTGAACACGAGTGATCTTGCAATTGTGTACACGGGTGAAGAACTCAGACTGTGACTAGTAAACTCTCTGGGCCTATCCGTGGCCAGCTTTGTTGCCCTGTACAATTACCTCTTCCACCCCATTCTGTTAGTTGAAGCAAGTCACAAAAAGCTTGCATATGTGATATTGTTACAGGGCAGGGTGAGGAGCACCCCAGAACCTTTAAACTTGCCCTTTCTGAATGGGTTTTGCCATTTGCTGTATTAAGACAAACATATAAGACTTTAGTGGAAAAGAACTTTAATACAATTAGAGTACAATATAGAAAGGATAAAGAATATAGTTACTAAGTTAAGCATTTAAAGTTACTCTCTTTTTTGAGGGTAAAAGTCCCATTAAATAGGATTGGCTTAAAGCAAGGCCCAAAAGCCTGCCACACGTTTAAAGGACCTTTCAGTAGAGACCCACAGAAAAGGGTCAGAAAGAGTTAGACAAATCTGGGAGGAAAAGAGCAAAATTAAAATAAAGACGAAAGCTGTCATTGTTAACCTCCCCACAGGTCTCTCACCCACATCTATTCTAAAAAGCAAGTGCAATTTCTTTACATGTCGCTTTGTTCCATGTGCCTTTTCCAGGTCGGTCTCCTTGTTGCTCTCAATTCTGCTTTCTTTTTCCTCCTTTCCTTCTGTCCTCCTCTCTGCAGAATCCTCTTTCCCTGCTCAGCCCCACCTACTTAGGGAGGAACCAGGATTTTGGAACTTCCCCCTTTCTTGGGGACAACCCTGTTACAATATGAGGTAGTAGACTCTATTAGAAAGCAGCTAAATTGGGCCTCCCTGGTGGCGCAGTGGGTTAAACAACGCACTATGAAGCAGACCGAAGCCACTAACAGCCCGAGTCGATCCCTGCCTCCGGCCAGGGAGGGGACCCACATGGCATTGCAAACCTCTCCTGCCTCGCCCCGCTGCTGCCCTCAGCAGTGTGTTTCAATCTGCCTGACCTGCATCCCACTCTTGTCTGGTGAATCCTCTCACCTCCCACAATTCTGGCCTGTACCTCCAGCTCTTGTATGCATAAATAAATAAATCTTTAAAAAAAAAAAAAAAGGAAGCAGCTATGTTATATTGCAAGAATAAGGACACAAGAGGCATGACTCACTGAGGTCATGATTGTAATAATCTACCACTGGGGTCCACTTGTAGGGTTAAAGTCAGTCTAACATGTACAAAAGGTGTGTAAATTCCTAGAGCAGCCTCAATCATGCAGTAGGCACCCTCGTATTTTCTCAATGGTGGGGTCCCAGGTCAGCCACAGTTCTTACCTGATGAAGAAAAAAGAAGATCCAGGTGGTAATTCAAAGAAATTGGAATTTTTGTTTGTTTGTTTGTTTTGGTTTTTTGGCTCAAAGAGAGGGATTTGAATAAAGTTGTAGTTCCCACATTTCACAGGTGAAGATTGAGGCATCAAAATATTATCTTGTTATTATTTCTGTTTTCCTAATGCTGTTATTTTTGTTTCATAACACTTTTTTAAGATTTATTTTATTGGGCCCTCCCTGGTGGCGCAGTGGGTTAAGCAACGCACTATGAAGCGGACTGCGGCCACTGCAGCACGAGTTCGATCCCTGCCGCTGGCTGGGGAGGTGACCCACATGGCACAGGCAGACCTCTCCTGCCTGGCCCACTGCTCCCCTCAGCAGTGTGTTTCCGTCCATCTGCCTGTTCTGCACCCTGCTCTGTCTGGTGGATTCTCTTACCTCCCACACCTCTGGCCTGTACCCCAGTGCTTGTATGCATAAATAAATAAATCTTTAAAAAAAAAAAAGATTTATTTTATTTATGCATGCAAGAGCTGAGTTGCAGTAGCGCTAGAAGGTGGGGTAGGGGTGAGAGGATTCACCAGAGACAAAGTGGAGATAGAGCAGGTTGACTGACTAAAATACACTGCTGAGGGGAGCAGCGGGCAGGCAGGAGAGGTCTGCGGTGCCGTGTGGGTCCCCTCCATGCCTGGATATCAAACTGGCACTGCAGTGACTGCTTATAGCTTCATAGTGCTGTGACTTAACCCCTTGTGCCACCAGGGAGGCCCTTTTATAATACTTCTTGACAAACTTCTTTTCCCTTTGACTTGTGGCTTGCAAAAGACATATAATTCTAATAAGCTTGATTTACCAGTTTTCTAATCCAAAGCAGATTAAAAGGAGCAAATAGAAGGGAAGCAAAGGAACTACTAATTCTCAAAGTGTGACAAAAGCAAAAATGACCATAGAAAACCTAGCATAAAGGAAAATTTAGCTAAGCTATAAAAAGCCTATCAAATAATTCAATAAAGCCTATTAGTCTGGGGTATGTGCTGTCAGAACAGGACACACTGTATTTGGGTTGTGTGTGACAATGATTTCCCAGACCCCAGAAACTTTAAATTATTTTCAACATATTCAAATAAATAATATGAAAGTACATTTATAATAAAACGTATAAAAATGCAAAATTGCAAATAACTTAAGGTGTTGGGGGAGGGGAACAAAGTGCCTACTTCATGATCACTAGGAACATTTTCACTTAGTCTATGGTCGGTTGTATGTAATATCATTTTCTCACATTTCAAGAGATTAACCATCCCAGAAAATTTACTTTTATGAATCACTCAATGGTGCCAAACATATGAAGTGTTACTTTACTATGTTCTGCTTAATTGGGATTCATATCAAAAGAAATGTGATGGGGGCCACCTAACTATGCCGTGAGGCAAAAGCCAGTCATAGGGGAACTGCCCTGAAAAATCAGAGGTTCCAAAGTTGACCCCCTTCGGATTCCCTTTTGTTTTGGCTGCTATAATAATTTTTAAAAATTACAAAAAATGTGTTTGCTGAAATATCATCCATAAGGTGGCTGTATGATTGGCTCTTTTATTAAACAAAGTAATTGATTGCCACGCAATTTGATGACGTACTGCCAATTGGCTGATATTATAATACACATTCTAAAATTAGATTATTAGGAAAATTTTTAAGCTCAAACATTTTACTATGGGCTACAAGCCTTGGGGAATCTAAGCATGACTTTCAAGATTGGGTCATTGTGAAAGGTCTTGTATATCAGCCATTATTAAGGGTGGACCCTACATTCCTCAGGTGACTCTCTGTTAATTAAAATTTATGACTTTGCATTCTTTTTTTTTTTTTTTAAGATTTATTTATTTATGCATACAAGCACTGGGGCACAGGCCAGAGGTGTAGAGGGTGAGAGAATCCACCAGAGACAGAGCTGGGAGCAGAACAGGCAGATCAATGGAAGTACATTGCTGAGGGGAGCAGCGGGCACAGCAGGAGAGGTCCGCCGCACCATGTGGGTCACCCCCCTGGCCGGCAGCAGGGATCGAACTCGTGCTGCAGTGGCTGCGGTCTGCTTCATAGTGCGTTGCTTAACCCACTGCGCCACCAGGGAGGCCCTGACTTTGCATTCTTTAAGGGTAGGTTCTGCAATTCCTGATAACAGTTACAGAACCCCTCCTCCCTTTAGATAATTTGGCAACATACATTATCAACTAAATCTAAGAGACAAGGAAACTAGAGATTCCTGGTAAAGGACAGATACAAGGGCACAGATGCTGTTCCAGAGTTGGGTTGAGTACCTCCTCACACCCCGCACCCCCCCGCTGACCTACAGTAGAATGCTGACA
This sequence comes from Galemys pyrenaicus, assembly GCA_019455555.1. Lineage (NCBI taxonomy): Eukaryota > Metazoa > Chordata > Mammalia > Eulipotyphla > Talpidae > Galemys > Galemys pyrenaicus. Next base: position 691,637 of record JAGFMF010011694.1, on the reverse strand, counting down.
CCAATTTGACCTTAAGCTCATAATTCATTTTATGCTCAGAGTGAAAATAGAATAATTAGTTATGATTTCATAAAACTAGTATACCTGCCATAATATAAATTAACCAATCATAGTAACTAACACTAGTATAAAAAATGCTGTCTTGATTTTATAATCACCTATGTTATCTAAGCCTGGCTGAATGTCACAAGACCCCAAGGCGCTCTTAAGAGAAAAAAAAAAAAATGTAGTCATTCCTGATCAATGCACGTGTTCATGTAATCCCACCCCTTTTCTCCTTAATGCATAAAATAAAGACCTGCTGAGATTTTTTTTCAGCAAGGATGAACACCAAACCCTCACTCGTGTCTTGAAACCCTAAACCCCCCTCATTCGCTGACTTCCGTTCCATCCTTTGGGGACCTGGCCTTCTGTCGTAGCTGGTCTTCGGCAGAAATGAAATCTGCTTTTTTTTTCTATTGTACCATACATCATTACAAGATGCTTCAAAGATATTTTATTTGATCAGTATAATCATCTTACCTTAAAGGTACAAATGGCTTTTCTCCCTTTTTAAAATGAGAATATAAATATTCCAGGAAGGCAAAGTACCTAGGTCATGAACAGAACTCATATTTTTTGACACTACTTGAGTTATCACTGACCCTGTCAAGATATTTGGAGAGGACCCCACCAAAATTCATCAAGGAGGATCTAAGAGACTGTGTGGGACCTTCTTACAAAACATTACCTCTTTACAAGAGAACCCTGCCAATATGAACTGCCTGAGCTCCACAGTGCTGCCACCCCACCCCTCACTCTGCCTTTTCTACATTACCTTGATTTAATCTATTCATCTATTCCTGAAATATGATTGTAACACTTTGACTACAATGATGGTATCTGGGTACCCAACCCTACACTACTTTTTACACAATAGACAGGAGTGTAGCATTTAGTCCATTATGCTCCTGGGAATCTAACCTGTCCCACTCCTATTCTTTTTTTTTTTTTTTTTCTTTTTTTATGCACACAAGAGCTGGGGTCAGGCCAGAGGAGCGGGAGGTGAGAGTACTCACCAGAGACAGAGTGGGGAGCAGAACAGGCAGATGGACTGAGATACACTGCTGAGGGGAGCAAGAGAGGTCTGCTGCACCACGTGACTCCCCTCCCTGGCCAGCCATTGAACTGCAGTGGCTGCAGATGCTTCACAGTGCCATGCTTAACCCCTTGCACCAGCAGGGAGGACCCCACTCCTATTCTTGATCTCATTTTATTTGTCAACTTAGTAAGGGCAACTTGGAGAAATATCCTGTACAGAAATCTGAGCTAGGACATCTATAATCTTGCACATATAGACCCATGAACCATTAGAGGTATTTTTATTCCTACTTAAAGGGAAAAACTGATAGGTAGATAATTTGCAGTGGTTGCTCAAGTGGATGAACTGAGTAGGTAGCCAAACTAAGACTAGAATCTGAGCCCTATGATTTATGTTTCTTCCATCACTTTAAGCTAAAAAGGAGAAAAGTAGTCAGTTTTCTACTCTAGTAGCTGCAACTAATTCTACAGTCATCCATAGTATGGATGTAAACATCATTGACAGATGTTTGTTTGCAGCTAGAAGTATATACTTCTAGCTGACTTCAAAAAGTATACAGCTAAATTACATCCAGCTTGTAATAGGTACACCAAAGAGATAAAAAATAAAATGCTATGAGATAACAAAAATAATATCAGCTGTAGGATCAACTAAGATTTGTGAAAGATGTGACCCTGAAACTGGATCTTAATGGATTAGTCAAATTTGCATATACAGAAATGGAGTTGATAGAAAAAGAAAAGTCTAGTAGAGAAAACATTCCAATATAGGGGCCCAGCTATGAGGATTCTGGTTAACTGCTGCCAAGGAGCATAGAAAAGAAATCCCAGTACTCAAAACTAAATTTTTATATCTAGGTAGGACCTCATTTGAGGGACAAAATTACTTCCGGGGCCTAGAGGAAGTCACCCAAGCAAGCTAAATTTGATAGTCCAAGCGCATGTCAATAGAGAAAATATGCGGGCCTCCCTGGTGGCGCAGTGGGTTGAGCAACGCACTATGAAGCAAACCGCAGCCACTGCAGCACGAGTTCGATCCCTGCTGCCAGCCAGAGAGGGGACCCACATGGTGCGGCAGACCTCTCCTGCTGTGCCCGCTGCTCCCCTCAGCAGTGTACTTCCATTGATCTGCCTGTTCTGCTCCCCTCTTTGTCTCTGGTGGATCCTCTCACCACCTGCACCTCTGGCCTGTACCCCAGTGCTTGTATGCATAAATAAATAAATCTTTAAAAAAAAGAATAGAGACAATATGGTGGTCTAGGCAAGTAGCCAGCATTAGAGAAACCAATATGGAGTAATGAGGAGGCCCAATGAACAAGTCAAACATGGGAATCAGGAGTTTAGGACCAGGTGTGAACAAAAGCCCTAGAAGGCAGAAGGCATAAGACTGGCTGCAGGAATCCCAGGCCTGACCCAGCTTTGGGATTCAATATGGGACTGAAGTCTTGAAGTAGCAAGAGCAAGAACGTCCTAGTCCCAGGCTTAGGCTCTCAATGTTAAGCATTTAGGACAGGGAGGACAAAGCCTAAAGAACCCAGAACCCCAGGAAACACTTGCCAGAGCAGATAGAGCCCAGGGAGAGCCTCTCAGAATTAGAGAAAAGTAGTCCCCCACCTCGACTAACAGGCAGACCAATAAAACCGGAGGAGGGGGGCCTCCCTGGTGGCACAGTGGGTTAAGCAACACACTATGAAGCAAACCACAGCCACTGTGGCACGGGTTCGATTCCTGCTGCCGGCCAGGGAGGGGACCCACATGGCACAGCAGACCTCTCCTGCCTCACCCACTGCTCCCCTCAGCAGTGTGTTTCAGTCAGTCTGCCTGTTCTGCTCCCCGCTCTGTCTGGTGAATCCTCTCACCTCCTGTGACTCTGGCCTGTACCCCAGCTCTTGTGTGCATAAATAAATAAATCTTTAAAAAACACAAAACAAAACCGGAGGAGAGCAAGACAGACCAGGAGTGACTTAGAAACTGCTGACTGGACAGATAAACCAACACTCCTGGAGCACCTGCATATCACACCCCAAGAAAAGACAGTGTGAACAGCCCCTGCACCCTGTGCAAGAGCCCCCTGTGTCCTCTTGTACTTGTTCTTCCCACCTGCCCACCAAGGCATCTGTCCCTCAGTGCCCTTTTATTCTGTCTCTAAATGAACTTTGTTTTCACTTTCCCTAAAAACAGAGTTCTGAATTCTTCTCACACCCTAGCCCAGGACCAACGACCCCCAAATCCAGGAACCCAAAACCCAACAACATAAAGGCAGGAGCTTGGACACAAGATGCAAAAAATTCAAATACCAGGGCTAGATAAGAAACAAAACCAAAACAAAGAACAGGGGCACGGGGCTGAGTGTGACTGGAATTTAGGCCCATGGTGTTGGGCCAAGATTTTTGAAATTCACTGGCTAAGACTAGAATTAAAGGGATCTACCCACAATAGAAGAGGAAGAGGTGTCAATTGCTCCATCTGTAGGAAGAGGAAGGACTCAGAGAGAGGAAGCAGTGGGAACAGGAGTTCAGAATGCCTTTTTTATATTTACTCTTCAGTGTGGTAAAAGTATACTATTCTCTGCAAATATGTTCAAAGGACATAGTTCCCAGAAATGTGCCTCCTGGATATATCTGTTTATAGTCTACAAAGATGGAGGTCAAGAGCCTGGGCTTACTGGGCTTCCCTGGTGGTACAGAGATTAAAGTCTCAGCATTATCAAGCTACTAGCAGCCACTGCAGCACGAGTTCAATCCCCAGCCAAGGAACTACATGGTGCAGTACACCTCTCCTGTCTCACCTGCTGCTCCCCTCGGCAGTGGGTCAATAGGTCCACCTGTTCTGCTACCCACTCTGCCTCTGGTGAATCCTCTCATCCCCCAAACCTCAGGCCTACGCCCAGTTCTTAAATGCATACATAAAAATAAATCTTAAAAAAAAAAGAGCCTGGGCCTCCCTGGTGGCCAGTGGGTTAAGCAACGCACTATGAAGCAAACCGCAGCCACTGCAGCACCAGTTCGATCCCTGCTGCCAGCCAGGGAGGGGACCCACATGGCACGGCAGACCTCTCCTGCTGTGCCCGCTGCTCCCCTCAGCAGTGTACTTCTGTTGATCTGCCTGTTCTGTTCCCTGCTCTCTGTGGTGAATCCTCTCACCCCCCACCCCATACCTCTGGCCTATACCCCAGTGCTTGTATGCATAAATAAATAAATCTTTAAAAAAAGAGAGCCTGGCCTTACAAATTAGACAGACCACAATTTCTAAACTTGCCAGCTGTGTGACCTTGAATAAGTTACTTAACCCCTCTGAACCTTAACTTCTTTATCTTTTGAATGTTGATAGTAATACCATAGTGAACCACTGTCATTTTGATCTGAGCAATATCCATTCCTCTGAGATTCACATCTTCTCCAAATGATATGTTACTAGTAATCACTCAGTAAGTGATCCTTTTTACTGGTTATGATTACCCTAGTAGAGAAATAGGATATACTATGTCTGTGCAAACAAAACTACAACCAGATAGTAAATATTGTTACTGACACACATCCTTCTAAAAGGTTCTATTCTACACCATGTAGATCTTAACCTGGGGGGCCTGTGAAGAGAAACGCCCTTTTCCTTGTCCAGAAATCCTGCAGCAAACCAGTTCTCATGTTCCTTTCTGTGCATCAAGGTGTTCTTTTTGTCCTTTGTTCTTCATCAGGCATTTCAGTAACCATCCTGGAGCGCTCTCTAACTAGTAGCTCCTGTTGTGAGAGTGATCATATCACACTTAATGGCATGTCTGACTTGGAAGATTATGGGGATAATGTGGGTGGTGGTCACAGTTTAGCCAAAGTCTATATAAATTTCAATTACTACCTGCAGCTATACTCTGCGCAGACCCTTGTCCTGAACTAGACTCCACTGCTTTCCTTTGTCATAAACTGGGTAGGCATAACCTATAATCTTCCTCCATCTTCTTCATTCCTTGTTTTTATTTGCATTCTTCTCTTTCAACGACTGCAATATTCACAATTCAAATGCCAGCTAGTGAAGCAATGACATTAACCATGTGTGAGGACATCGTTTATCTTGTATCAACAAAATTGGTTCTTCCTCTAGCTGTTCGTGCAAAAGTAACAGAGTTGAAAACACAAGCATGAAGTATATATATATATATATGTGAGTCATTTTTCAACCATTTACACATATGATTCAGGTATTTCTTAAAATCCCCAACACTACTACTCTTTTTTCTACAAAAAAAAAAAAACCCATTTGCCACTCTTTTTTATGTGAGCAGAATTTTGTTATCTATAGGTCCACACAAAGGCAAAGACAAAAATTTTTGAGTTAAAGAAAATAGCTCATTTACATGTTGCTCATCCTTTCCCAAGTAGATCTCACTTTCCAATGATCTCATCCACTGTTGTCTTACACTATAGCAGCTATTTTCATAACAGTTCTTTTGTCATGGATTTGGGGGGGAAAAAGGCACCATAATGTTTGTAGCGGAGACCCTGAGTTTAGGGAGGCCAGCTGGTATCAAATGCTCCAGTTCTATCCAGTCTCTCCCCCTTTCCAGGAGTCCCTCTCAGGCTACACAGGTACACTGTGTCTGCCCGGCTCCCACAACTGAGTGAGAAAGAACATATTCCTAAGTGCACAACCTGTCAGCCTCCATTCCACCTTCAACATTGCTTTTCCTCTTTTACAACCATACACAACAAGTAAAAATCCTATAAAGGCACCCTTACATTGTTTTCTTGTATTTCACTCAGTGCTTCATAGATAATAAGCTTGAAATAAAAACATGTTAAAGAAATAAATGAATGCTAGAGAAGAGTGGGATGTAGCAGTGGGAGGATTTGGGAAGTGGGGTGCAGAAAGCTTCATGGAGGTGGAGACACTAAGTTGGCAATGCAGGATGGTTAAAACCAGGTGGCTCAAAAGGAGAGCAACCAGCAAGACAGAGGAGCCAAGAGCCTGACAAAGAGGCGGACTCAGTCACATAGGCTCAGCAGAAAAATTATAAACTCACCTGGTTAGAATGCAAACTGAGGATGAGTAATGGAAAAGAATAATTTTAGGGAGGTTGAGGCTAGATGAAGTCTAAATGTTAAGAGTGTACAGTCTAGGGGCCTCCCTGGTGGCCCAAGGGGTTAAGTCTCAGCACTGTGAAGCTATAAGCAGTCACTGCAGCACCAATTTGATCCCCGGCCAGGGTGATAACTGACATGGCACAACAGACCTCTCCTGCCTCGCCCTTTGTTCCCCTCAGCAGTGCATTTCTGTACATCTGTCTGTTCTGCTCCCCATCCGGTCTCTGATGAATCCTCTCACCCCCACACCTCTGGCCTGCACCCCAGCTCTTGTATGCATAAACAAATTAAAAAAAAAAAGAGTGTATAGTCTACAGTTCTCAAACTTTGGTGGGAGACATGTTACACACCACAGCTGGCTGGGCCCCACTCCCAGAGTTTCTGTGTCAGTAGATCGGGGATGTGAGCTGATATTTTATAAATCATATTCCCAGATAATGCTAGATGCATAGTAAAACCACATAAAAAGCTTTTTTAAAAACTCGGAGCCAGGGCCTCCCTGGTGGTGCAGTGGCTTGAGCAACGAACTGCGAAGCGGACCGCAGCCACTGCAGCACCAGTTGGATCCCTGCTGGACCCACATGGCGCAGCAGACCTCTCCTGCCTCACGGGCTACTGCCCTCGGCAGTGTGTTTCGGTCAATCTGCCTGTGCTGCTCCCCACTCTGTCTGGTGAATCCTCTCACCTCTGGTGACTCTGGTCTGTACCCCGGCTCTTCCTTAGAGATTCTAATTCAATTGGCCTGAAATAGGACCTGAGCACCAGTATGTTTTTGTTTTTTTTTAATAACCCAGGTAATTAAACTATACAAACAGGATTTTTTTTTAAAGATTTATTTATTTATGCATACAAGCACTGGGGTACAGGCCAGAGGTGTGGGGGGTGAGAGGATTCACCACAGACAGAGCGGGGA
>JAGFMF010011694.1:672369-684055 GCA_019455555.1 Galemys pyrenaicus | reverse complement strand
CAGCCACTGCAGCACGAGTTCGATCCCTGCTGCCAGCCAGGGAGGGGACCCACATGGCTCAGCAGACCTCTCCTGCTGTGCCCGCTGCTCCCCTCAGCATTGTACTTCAGTTGATCTGCCTATTCTGCTCCCAGCTCTCTGTGGTGAATCCTCTCACACCCCCATACCTCTGGCCTGTACCCCAGTGCTTGTATGCATAAATAAATAAATTTTAAAAATAAATAAATAAAAGTTTAAAAAAAAAAAAAAGAAACCAGTCTGAATGAAGAAACCATAAGATTTATGGCCTGGTAAAATATGGGAGTTACAGAAAAATCTGTTCAATATGTAAATTGATAGTAGGCAAGAAACAACATCCCCACATTTTTTTAAGAAAAAGTAGAAGAGGAATTAGCATACATTCCAAAGCAGAAAGAATCAAGACAGTAATGTATATTTTCTTCTCCATCACAAAATTTTTTGAAGTTCTAGCTTTTATCTAATCTATGAATCCTGTTGTGATTTCTACCCTTGCAAATTCCTGTTAAACTTAAGTCTAACACATGATTAGTCTTTTTTTTTTGTTTAAGATTTATTTATTTATGCATACAAGCACTGGGGCACAGGCCAGAGGTGTGGGGGGGGTGGGGGTGAGAGGATTCACCACAGAGAGCAGGGAACAGAACAGGGAGATCAACGGAAGTACACTGCTGAGGGGAGCAGCGGGCACAGAAGGAGAGGTCTGCTGCACCATGTTGGTCCCCTCCCTGGCCGGCAGCAGGGATCGAACTGGTGCTGCAGTGGCTGCGGTTTGCTTCATAGTGCGTTGCTTAACCCACTGCGCCACCAGGGAGGCCCCACATGATTAGTCTTAATTAAACAGTACTTCATCCTTCCCCATTTATTGGTCTTGTCTTTCCAAACAGGCTGTAAACTCCTTGATATGGCTTTTAGCACCACTTATTTATTTTTACACCAGAGTACCTCCTACCACCCCCTTTATTAGGAAACCTAATAAATATGTACTTGGATCATTTGTTGATCTTTAGTTTTGCAATTCAGTAATCTGACCAGCAGACCACTGTACTTACTGATGCATATTTTTGTCCACAAAGACAAATCTCTAGGAATTCTTATATTTATAAATATGTCAAAGATAGCCACCTCGAATTAGAGTCTTTAAATAGTCTAGCAATGGAGAGTTTCATCCTCCCATTGGCTCTAGAAATCTAAACTCCCGAAGCTCCTTTTTTCCTAACTCTTCACCAAATGACAGCTGCAGTGACTTCCAGAGTTCAAATCAGTGCATAAAGCATACTACCATGAAAATCAGCAGTTCAATGTATTTTGTGAGCTCATTACACAATAAAAGTGGAGGTCAGAGATTAAATTCTATTTCCCAGCAAACAAAAATTGGTTTGACAAAAGGCAACAATAGTCTGTTCCATACAATATTATACATGGCAAATTTTGCTTCTGAAATAATCAAAACGGTTTCATTTTATTAACATTTGGTTGTAAAAGTAACACAATTCACAATTCTATTTTTCCCTAAAAATGATACAGAAAAGGGCCTTCCTGGTGGCACAGTGGGTTAAGCACCGCATGAAGCAAACTGCAGCCACTGCAGCACGAGTTCGATCCCTACCACCATCCAGGGAGATGACCCACATAGCACAATAGACCTCTCCGGCCTCGCCTGCTGCTCCCCTCAGCAGTGTATTTCAGTCCATCTACCTGTTCTGTTCCCCACTCTGTCTCTGGTGAATCCTCTCACCCCACCCACACACACAGCTGGCCTGTACCCCAGCTCTTGTATGCATAAATAAATAAATCTTTTTTTTAAAAAAATGATACAGAGAAGCAGTGAATGGCTTTTTCTTCCTTGATTTATAGTAATTATTTTAAGACTCCTAAATATGAAACCAATTTGCTCAGACCGTCTAATAGTCTCATAGCAGGCAATTTTTCCCATTTAATTTCTTTTTTCTCCCCATATAATTTCTTTACAAAGAGAGAAAAAAGGAAACAAGGTGTAGTCTTTTATTACCTCTTTTTCCTCTTTACCTTCTTTTCTTCCTTATTCTTTTTTTCTTTCAAGACATATTTAATGCCTACTATGTGCCCCAGCATATACAGCAGTGAACATAACGGTCTAGTCATATAGACAGGCAGAAACCAGAGGTTGCAAACTTCCAACTTTCAAATATATTATGACACACAAATGAATTTTGTTTGACCCATTTAATGTCTTTATCTTTTTATATTATTTTTAATTTTTTAAAGATTTATTTATTCATATAAGAGCTGAGGTATAGGCCAGAGGTGCAGGGGTGGGGAGGGGGTGAGGGGGAGGTAAGAGTATTCACCAGAGACAGTGGGGAGCAGAACTGGCAGATGTACTGAAATACATTGCTGAGGGGAGCAGCAGGCACAGCAGGAGAGGTCTGTGGCACCATGTGGATTAGCTCCCTGGCCCAGGGTAGAACTGCAGTGGCTGCTGATGGCTTTGTAGTGCAGAGACTTAACACCTTGTGCCACTAGGGAGGCTCATTCAATGTCTTTTCAAAATTATTTCCCTAAATTTAAAATGAGTATATTCCTACAAAAGTAAAATTGTAAAATTATTTTTTAAAAAAATCCAGTAGTACTGAACCCCTTGCTGCCTTAAAACAATTCCTGTCAAATCCAAATGCAAACGGCCCTGGTTAGAGACATCAAGTTCTTCCCAGGCTTCCCACAGTCCCCCTCAACCTAGCATTGAGTTTTACAACTGCTAGGTTAAAGAAACATAGAAATCATAAAAGCCTTGTCACCAATAGCAGCAATGACATAATGGAAAAGTACAGAGAAAATGTAAAAGGGGAATGTTACTTAAACTGAGGGTCAAGGATGATCTCTTTGAATTCACAGCATTTTTAACTTTGCTGATATTGACACTCAGTTCTTATGTCATATCTCGACACATAATAATAAGTGCCACTTACTGAGAATCTATTGGTGTCAGGTGCTTCTCACAAAAACAATTCTACATAGTTCTAATTTTGCTGATGAAACAGCTGAGATGAAATATTGGAGGTTAAGGTCAAACAATTAGCCCAAAAACACAGAATCAGAAGTAGAACCAAACCCCAAGTTAATTCCAATTCTATACTCATTCCAGTAAAAAGATCTGCTTCAAGATGCAGATGTCCAAGAAGCACAAGAAATGATGTTTATCATCATTTATTATTAGAAAATACAAATCAAAACCACAGTGAGATATCACATCACACCTATGAGAATAGCTGCTGTCAAAATGTCTGGGTACTTATCCAAAAAATGCAAAAACACTAATTTGAAAACAAATGTGCACCCCTATGTTCACAATATTTCTGAATATTATTGACATTATTCACAATAGCCAAGATTTGGAAATAACCTAAGTATCTATTAATAGATAAATAAAAAGATTTAGTATATATACACACAGTGAAAAAAAAAGTTGCCATTTGCAACAACATGGACAATCCTAAGTGAAATATACATTAGAAGGAGAAAGATAAATACCATCTGATGTCATTCATATGTGAAAGAAAAGCGGAGGGGGAGTGTGGGGGGGTGATCAAACCAAAACAGTTATACAAATGGAGTGGAGCAGGGCCACCATTAACCTGATTTATCCAACCAGGTGCCCACATATTGTCAGTTTTTAGCTGCTATGTTTGTGGGACTTTTCTGATTCCACCAACAACTGGAATGTTCCAACTCTGAACCAACAGAACTTAAATTTTGTTTTATCTATATTACTTGGTTTGGGGGCCATTTACCCTAATTCTGGTGTTTTGGGTCTTCCTCTCAAACATCGGGGTTAGTTTGATGTTGTTGTGTCCGTTCTTTCTTTTTACTGTGAAGTTGGCTTTTTTTTTTTTCAAAGATTTATTTATTTATGCATATAAGAGCTGGGGTACAGGAGTCACAGGGAGGTGAGAGGATTCACCAGAGTGGGGAGCAGAACAGGCAGACTGACTGAAACACACTGCCGAAGGCAGCAGCAGCCAGAGACAGGGATCAAACTCATGCTGCAGTGGCTGCAGTTTGCTTCATAGTGCATTGCTTAACCCGCTGTGCCACCAGGGAGGCCCCAGAAGTTGGCTTTTTTTATTCTACAATTCCTTATCCAGGCACCTATTCCAAATTCTCCTTCAGCTCATTCAGGATCCTAAAGAAGCAGTATCAACAAGATTTTGTTTGCTTCTATCAACTTTATTCTTCTTTTCAAATAAAATACTTGATATTTTGAAAGGGAAACCAGTAAAAAAGGAGGTTATAGGTATGTATTCATTTATGTCTAAATACACAAGACAGAAATCTAAGTGTTCCAGTGTAGGAACGAAGGAGGGAAATTCTCCCACCCCCTCTATGGTTCTTCTAATGCTGATCCAGGAAAGAAATCAACATCAGACAGATCAATAAGAGAAAAGTACCAAATTTAATTATATATGTTTGGAGAATTTATATGACCATGAATTCTACAGTAAATGGAACAAACAGGGATTTTATCCTAAGCTAAGGAATGGGAATGGAATAGCGACCTGGAGCATCAAGGAGGTTGGGGCCTCACATGATAAAGAAGAGATGACTTCATATGACAAAACCAGATGCTACAGATGTTTGCCTTGACTTCAGATGGGTTTCTCCAATTAAAAGGTCATTTCTAGAGATCATACTAAATCTGAGTAATCTTCATTCTTTAAGGAAAAATTTCTCCTATGACTCAAAAAGCCTCCATTGACCTTAGCTCCACCTGCCAAGGTGACACATACTGGGAAAAGCCTGCTCTGGATATTTTAGGAAAAGCCCATCTGAAACACCCTGGGGGAGGTCAGTTTTCACTGTTTATAAGAAAGTAGAATCTGAAAATCCAGGGCATGACATATACCTTAGTTTCATAATAGTGCTTCGTAACATGTACTCATGTTGCAGACCAACATTACCTCAATTAAAAAATAATTTTTAAAAATCCTCTATTTCAGGGCCTCCCTGGTGGCGCAGTGGGTTAAGCAGCGCACTATGAAGCGGACCGCAGCCGCTGCAGCACGAGTTCGATCCCTGCTGCCGGCCAGGGAGGGGACCCACATGGCGCGGCAGACCTCTCCTGCCTCGCCCACTGCTCCCCTCAGCAGTGTACTTCTGTTGATCTGCCTGTTCTGCTCCCTGCTCTCTGTGGTGAATCATCTCACCTCCCCCCACACCTCTGGCCTGTACCCCAGTGCTTGTATGCATAAATAAATAAATCTTAAAAAAAAAAAAAATCCTCTATTTCAATCACATAGAAATGCTACATTTAAAAATTGGTTTTTACATTAAAATGAGCTTAAAACCAAGAAATGAAAACTCCTAGGAATGCAGAACTTACAATGGTCATTGGGTTCATAGAGGAATCAGAGTTCAGCAGGCCAAGCAGTGGAGATTGTGACATTAACACCCATGTAAGAAACAGGAGCCTAAGACTCTGTACAAAGCCAGGACTCACAAAAGGCTAGCCCTTGTGAAATGGAGCCTAGAAAAATTTGGCCCACTCCTCAAGGAAGCAGCAAGGAAACTTGCTACCATGATGGGAAAAACAGTCACTGGAGAGAAATCTGAAACCTATGCCTTATCCAGGTGCAGAAGGCAGGCTGGAATTCATACTGCAAGAAACCGGGTTGAAAAATTAACATATAAGCTGTTCTAAGTCTATAGAGCTCAGAAGGAAAAGTAAAACCATTTTGTAGGAAAGCTTCAACAATCTAACATACAAAAAAATTTCATAGGAAACAAAATAGACCTGGTAGCGCAGTGGGTTAAGCAACACACTATGAAGCAAACTGCAGTCACTGCTGTGCTTCGATCCCTGCTGTGGGCCAAGGGGGTGATCCACATGGCCCCGCAGACCTCTCCTGCTTTGCCCGCTGCTCCTCTCAGCAGTGTGTTTCAGTCGATCTGCCTGTTCTGCTCCCCACTCTGTCTCTGGTGAATCCTCTCACCTCCCACACCTTGTTTATGGATGCATAAACAAATAAATCTTCAAAATAAATGGAAACAAAACTTTCAGGACTCTGCTGAAAAATAATTTTACAATAAAAAATGAAAAACCACACTGGGAAATAAACCACTACAAAGAAAAGTTAGCAGACAGGACAAACATGATCATTTATATCCAAGAACTGATCTTAGTAAAACAATTTAAAACACAGTTTAAAATAACTGTGTTTTATGTTGGGGGGCCTCCCTGGTGGCACAGCGAGTTGAGCACTGCACTGTGAAGCATCCACAGCACAGCAGCGCGAGTTTGATCCTCAGCCAGGGAGGGGACCCACATGGCGTGGCAGACCTCTCCTGCCTTGCCTGCTGCTCCCCTCAACAATGTATTTCAGTCAATCTGCCTGTTCTGCTCCCCACTCTGTCTCTGGTGACTCTTCTCATCTTCTGCTACTCTGGCCTGTACTCCAGCTCTTATATGCATAAATAAATAAATATTTTTTTTAAAAAAAGTATGTTGGGGCCTCCCTGGTGGCGCAGTGGGTTAAGCAACATGTTATGAAGCAAACCGCAGCCACTGCAGCACCAGTTCGATCCCTGCTGCCGGCCAGGGAGGGGACCCACATGGCGCAGCAGACCTCTCCTGTTGTGCCCGCTGCTCCCCTCAGCAGTGTACTTCCATTGATCTGCCTGTCCTGCTCCCCGCTTTCTGTGGCGAATCCTCTCACCCCCCCCCACACCTCTGGCCTGTACCCCAGTGCTTGTATGCATAAATAAATAAATCTTTAAAAAAATAAAAATAAAAAAAAGTATGTTGGAGGGCTTGCTTCAGCAGCACATATACTAAAATAAGTATGCTGGGGCCTCCCTGGTGGCGCAAGGGGTTAAGCACAGCACTGTGATGCATCCCCAGCCACCACATCATGCCTGATCCCCAGCCAGGGAGACGACCCACATAGCAGAGCAGACCTCTTCTCCTGTCACACCTGCTGCTCCCCTCAGCAGTGTACTTTAGTCAATCTGCCTGTTCTGTTCCCCTCTCTGACTCTGGTGAATCCTCTCATCCCCAACACCTCTGGCCTGTACCCCACTTCTTGTATGTATAAATAAATCTTAAAAAAATAAAATAAGTATGTTAAAAAATGTTTGAAGATAAAGTGTGGGGCAGGGGGAGAAGATCTCTTTCTCTACCCACTCCCTTTCTCTGCAGGCTGTGTCCTATAAATTAGACTATAAAAAGACAGATTAACAAGAGAAAACCATGTAAATTTATTGAAAATAAGTGTTACACGACATGGGAGTTTTCCTAAGGAAATAATAATCCAAGGAAATGATTAAGGAGGAGCAATTCTAAAGTTTGATAAAGAGTGAGAAATTGTGGGAAAACATGATAGACAAATGATATGAGGTAAGGGTTGTAGACTAGGGGAAATTTAGTAAGGTGTATTTGAATTCCTCTGAAGGCTCCTCTACCTTCAGAGATGAGGATGTAACTTTCCTCCAGAGGCAGAGAGGTCACTCTCATTCAAGGGTCTCATGGCCTACTTCAGGGGAAATAGAGGAAGTCATAAAATTCTTCCTCCACCTGCTGTTTCTCAGATTCCTTCAGTTTAAAATATTCAGTATTCCAAGGTGCTGAAGTCAGCCTCCCCCAAATGTTCCAAGAGGTCCAGAGAAGGCTTTTTCCCCATATGTGCCACCTTGGTATGAGGAGCTAAGATCAACTGAGGCATTTTGGAGCTCAAGTTAAACTGTTCCCATGACCTTAAAGAATGAAGATTACCCAGATTTAGTGTCATCTCCAAAAATTATCTTTTTTATTGGGGAAACCCATCTTAAGGCAGGGCAAAAAAATCTAGAGGCAGGAATTTGTCACAGAAAGTCATCCCCTCCTTGTCGTGTGAGACCCTTCCTTGCTCCTCAATGTGTCGGGCCCCTATTCCATTCCCATTCTTTAACTCAGGATGAAAACCCTCAGTTTGTCCCATTTTCTGTACAATTTACATTTATATAAACTCTCCATACATATGCAATTAATTTTTTTTTCTCTCCTACTAATCTGTCCAAAGAGAACTCAGAGGGGTGGGGGAATTTATCACATATCCATACAGATCTTCAAGGTTCATGAAAAGTAAAAAGAAAATCCAATGTACTACTTGGTTATTTTTTAAGCAATTTCAAGCAGTGTAAAAATAATTATACATGGTAGTTTAGTCATTTTATTCCCACTTACAGCTATTACAGAAATTGGAGACTTTAAGACTAGATATATATTTAGAGATGAATAATACTGCCATTTAGTGACTTCTTACTGCTATTAATCCAAGTCAATTGAAATGTTCCTTAAAAGTCTGACTTCAGTCAATTCTGACATTGTATAAAAGCATTAACAAAATTAAAAGGCAAATTTCATTAGTAGGTAAAGTAAAATCAAACAAGCAATTTTCAAGGCTTAGAAATGAGTTACTGACCAAACATACTGACCTAGAATTTGTTCGAGAAGTAAATGACATAAAGAATTAATGGTTGAACTAGAATTAGCTTTATCAAGCCCTGTCATCCTAACTCCTAAGGATGATGCAGTGCCTTTGGAAAACAAGAAAAATTAAGAATTGTGCTAAAAACCATTCTCCCATAATCACCTTGTAGGAAAAATAAAATGCCTATTTAGTGAATGAAAATATCCAGGAACACCTGTCATGTCAATGACAAGAAAAATAATTATAATAATAATTAAATTGCATGCATGTGAATTTCAGAGAAAGCCTATGTAAAAAGAAATGCAGTTAATCAGCTTTAATCATGTTCTAAAGTTGCCCCCTACAGTAGGTTTAAACACTAAGCTCATCAAGATACAGATCAACTGCTCAGGGCCGCAGGATGACTCAAGTGCATTGGGACTGTAATGAAAAATGGTTCCCTCATGACCTGGAAGGGTTAATATGACTTTCTCCCTTCCTACACCCTCCCCCAATTTATTACTAGGGAAATTTCTGTAATATTATTTGACCCTGGAAAGGAAAATGCCCATTTGTTCCCAAGGTCTTTTACTCATAAAAGCCACAAAGGCCCCTCCTTTCTATATCCAACCCCCACTCCTAGATACCCTTAAAACCATATTTTGTAAACCAAATCTTCAAATTATATGGCTGGTTTTCCTCATGAGGCAAAGAAAAATACCTCTGTGATTAATGCTTTAGCTAAAAGCATAGAATGTAAAATGGGAAGATTATTTATGGTTCTTCTATTTAGGAGCTAATCGAGTCAGACGTTAGCCTAAAAGGTTGGAAATCCTACAGTGGGAATTTTTTTTCAACAGATAAAAGTGGCTTCTGGAAAGCAGCATAAATACTGTCTACAGTAAGCCATAAGCACTAATAATTTTGCCATAAGTGCTCAGTCAAAGGGAGATGAACATGTTAAATGTTATTAAAAAATGGACAACATATTATCTTGAAAGCCACAGTGAAATACTAACCTAAGTGACAAGCATTGCTTTCAGTGCCACGTTTAAAGATGGACTGTGGTTGGAGGGATTTACCAGGCCACTCTTCCATACAGTCAAATCATATTCAGTAGCTCAAAATATGATATGGGTTAAATTTTCAATTCCTTGAGGCAGTTCATTTCTTTTTTCCTAAACTGTTCATTCTTCTTCGGTTAATTCTGTTTGAAAGACCTGCTTTGCTAATTACCCAAGATAGGCAAGTGAGCATGAAACTTGATTCCACGACCCTTGACCTTATTAAATTTTATTTAATTCACAGAGAAGGGTTATATTTTTTTAAGATTTATTTATTTGTGCATACAAAAATTGGGGTATAGGCCAGAGGTACAGGAGGTGAGAGGATTCACCAGAGACAGAGTGGGGAACAGAACAAGCAGGTAGACTGAAACACACTGCTGAGGGGAGCAGCAGGTGAGACAGACGAGGTCTGCTGCGCCATGCAGGTCACCTCCGTGGCTGGAGAGCAAACTCATGCTGCAGTGCTGAAGATAGCTTCGTAAGGCTGTGACTTAACCCTTGAGCCATCAGGAAGGCCTGAAGTGTTATATTTTTTTGAAAGTTCATTTCCACTGACACGTGTTTTAGACTTTTGTTTCCTTTCTGCAAACCAGGAACCACAAAAGTTTCCTCCTCCTTAGTGATGTTCTTTTTTAAGAAATGGACTTAAGGAATTACAGGTAATAATCAAAAAACAGCAATTTAGAACTTAAAAAGACTGAGGTAAACGTATTGCCTCTTCATAATAAAAGAGATTTCTACAAACACATATACGAGTTGTCAGTAAAACAACTGTTTATTGGTCGAATTTGGGGGAGGGGGTGATTAATAAGCTCATACGCATGGTGATAGAGCACATTACCAATGATTACATGGAAGATTTTGTTGCAGTTACCAGTGAATCAGAAAATTCTGGAAGGAGAGGGAGCTTCAAGGAGTCCTACCTCCATGTGCATAGAAATAGTCTGTGTGCTGGTGTTAGAGATGGACTCCAGGTCAGACTTCTTAAGTGTGCTGAGGGCTGTGAGAACATATTTACTGACATGAAAACTCCATGAATCTTCAGTGCTCAGTTTCATAACAAGAAATCTTAACAGGGCCTCCTTGGTGGCACAGGGATAAAGTCTCAGCACTATCAAGCTATGCGCAGCCACTGCAGCACGAGTTCAATCCCTGACCAGGGGATCACCCACTGCTCCCTCAGCAGTATATTTCAGTAGATCAACCTATTCTGCTCCCCACTCTCTCTGGTGACACTTCTTACTCCCTGCACCCCTGGTCTACATCCCAGTTCTTGTATGCATGAATAAAAAAAAAAAAAAGAAATCTTAACAGAAAAAAATCTGATGGAAATAACACATAGACTCATAGATTATAGGTCTAGATAGGTCCAGTTCCAGCGGGAAACAGATGTCACACTCCAACTAGTTTATTAAGTATTATTAAACAAAGGGACTGTGTATAAAGGTGTTATGTGCATTTGCTAGAGCTGCCATTACAAAGTACCACAAACTGGGTGTTTTAAACAGCAGAATTTTTTTGTCATACAGTCTGGAGGCTAGAAGTTCAAGGTCAAGGTGTTGGTAGGGTTTATTTCTTCCAGGGAAATAAGGAATAAGGGAAATATCTGCTTGGGTCTGATGACTATCTTGTCCCTGTGTCTTCATATCGTCTTCCCTCTATGAGTGTCTGTTACAATATCAAAATGTCCCCTTTTCAGGACACCACACATTAGATTTGGTCCCACCCTAATAGCCTCACTTTAAGTTGAGTCTCTATAAAGACCCTATCTCCAGATTCAGTCACATTTTAAGGTACTGGGGATTTGGGTTTCAACATATGGATTTGAAGGGACATAAATGAACCCGTAACAGTTGTAGACAATGTTTAATGAAACCAACAGGGGATGTCACAGGGCTAGTCACTGTACTAGGCTGTTTCTACCCTAAACTTGAAGAGGTTATCAGAACACAGAGAGAATGTAGCTGTGTGACAACAGTTGTCACCTAGGAGCCAGGGTGTTCCTTAAAAGGATTCAGCCAGGGCCTCCCTGGTGGCGCAGTGGGTTAAGCAGTGCACTATGAAGCAGGCCGCAGCCAATGCAGCACGAGTTCGATCCCTGCTGCCAGCCAGGGAGGGGACCCACATGGCGTGGCAGACCTCTCCTGCTGTGCCCGCTGCTCCCCTCAGCAGTGTACT
>JAGFMF010011694.1:612469-665790 GCA_019455555.1 Galemys pyrenaicus | reverse complement strand
CTCCTGCTGTGCCCGCTGCTCCCCTCAGCAGTGTACTTCCGTTGATCTGCCTGTTCTGCTCCCCGCTCTGTCTGTGGTGAATCCTCTCACCCCCCACACGTCTGGCCTGTACCCCAGTGCTTGTATGCATAAATAAATAAATCTTTAAAAAAAAAAAATCAAAGTGGGGACTCACCAGGACAGAGAATTCTGCTCAAGGGATCCCGCCCTTTCGCAGACCTAGAGGACTAACTGCTACAGGTGTGAAACTGAGGATGGCCAATCTCTCTGTAGTCAGCTACAGACATCTCAGTTTTCAAAAGTTTGCATTGTACTACTTAGCTATTGTAAAACACCTATATTAGTGCCTATTTTCAGTAGTCAAAAGAAACCTGAACAAGATATTCACTTTTGTGACAAAAGCCAAAAAGTGATACCAACATTCAGTGCTTATTCAGCAGCTGCTGCTCTTCAGACAATGGGCACAGACCATGAGCAACAGGAGTGGCCCTGCCAAGCTCCTGTCCTGGGAATGTCCTTCTTCGTTCTGCATATTTATCAGATCATACCCGCTTTTACTATAAGTGAATGTTATGTTAGGTTTTAGGTGTTACTTGGTACTGTTTGGTAAGCTATTTGGGGGACCTGGGAATGCAAAGTTTTTCCTAATTGTAATTGCTTCTTTATGCCATTTTGACTCACAAAAGATTTTATAGGACCCTTCTAGCAAAATCTGGATATCGGGAAAACTTGTTGAGTGGGTCAGCCATGGAAATAGTAGCTGAACATGAGTTGTGAACTAAAGCTATTGCTTTGGAGTCCACTTGTGGCCTCCGTGACATGATATCTCACTGTGGTCTTCATTTTCATTTCTCTACTTATGAGTGACTATGAATATTTTTTCATGTGGTTGTTGGCCATTTGAATGTCCTATTTGGAGCAGTGTCTATATAGGCTTTTTGCCCATTTTTTTTTTATATTCCAAAGAATAGGTTTATTATAAAAAGGGAACGAAGAGTAAAGGATACTTGCACAGACACGAGTAAGCAGAAAGAGCTGCTGCCCATTTGAAATTGGGTTATTTGTTTCGTTTTTGTAGCGTTCTATGAGTTCTTTGCATATTTTTCATATCCATCTTTTGTCAATTATATGGTGTGCAAATATTTTCTCCCATTCAGTTGGATGCCTTTTTTTTTTTTTTAAGATTTATTTATTTACACATACAAGAACTGGGTACAGGCCAGAGGTGCTGGGGGTGAAAGGATTCACCAGAAACAGAGTGGGGAAGAGAGTGGGGCAGATGTACTAAAGTACACTTCTGAGGGAAGCAGCGGGCAAGACAGGAGAGGTCTTCTTTGCCATGTGAGCCAGCTCCCGGCCAGGGATTGAACTCTGTGCTGCAGTGGCTGTGGACAGCTTCATAGTGCTGAGTCTTAATCCCTTCCGCAACTTGGGTGGCCCCCTGGGTACCTTTTCATTTCAGTTGCGGTTTCTCTCCATGTACAGAAGCTCCTTAATTTGCTGTAGTCCGAGTGTTTATGTTCCCTTGTGTTTTCCTCGCTGTTGGGGACAATGACAGCCTTCTTTGATGAACCCCACATAATAGATAAGAAAACTGAGACTTGGGCCTCCTTGGTGGCGCAGTGGGTTAAGCAACGCACTATGAAGCAAACCGCAGCCACTGCAGCACGAGTTCGATCCCTGCCGCAGGCCGGGGAGGGGACCCGCATGGCGTGGCAGACCTCTCCTGCTGTGCCCGCTGCTCCCCTCAGCAGTGTACTTCTGTTGATCTGCCTGTTCTGCTCCCCACTCTGTCTCTGAATCCTCTTACCTCCCGTGACTCTGGCCTGTACCCCAGCTCTTGTATGCATAAATAAATAAATCTTAAAAAGAAAACTGAGACTTAAGAGGTCACTTGGTTTTCTCATGTCACATAGCTGGTAAGTAACAGTACAGCTTTTTAATCTATGTATACAAAATGTTATCTTACATGTTGCCATGGCCCCTTACCAGAAAGCAAGCTCCATACAAGTATTTTGTGAGATCTGCCACTGCATCTCCAATGTCTAGAACAGTACTAGGCACATTAAAAATAATAATAATAATAATAACTTAGCAGATTATATTTGAATGAATGAAATGAATAAATGGGCTTCTATTAGATCCAGATGCCAAGATCCCATGCAAGCTGGTTTCTCTCAGCTTCTATTACAGTTGATCTCAGCTCCCTTCTCTCTTGACTCTGATTAATGTAACCCAATCTGAGACCTTTGACATGACAAAAGGAACTTCAGAAATCCTCCATACGATCCCTTTTTTTCCAAGCACAAAAAATGAGTTTCATTGACATCTCAGACAAACCCTTTCTGAAGCCAAAGACTTGTCTCAATACTGCCCTTTGCTTTCCTGAATCTGTTTATCCACTTTTAAAATTAAATAAATAAAATGTGAATAATGACCACCCTGCCTGATTCACCAATTTGCTCTGTGACATCCTCAAATGTCACCAAGCTCAAGGCTTCCCTGGTGACCTAAGGGTTAAGCCTCAGCTCTATCACCTCTATGACCTGAGTTTGATCCCCAGGCAGGGAACAACCCACATGGCACAGCAGACCTCTCCTGTCTCACCCACTACTCCCCTCAGCAATGGATCTCAGTAGATTCACCTGTTCTGCTCCCCACTCTGACTCTGGTGAATCCTTTTAGCCCCTGCACTTCTGGCCTATACAACCAGTTCTTGTATGTGTAAATAAATAAAAATTATTTTTTTTAAATGTCACCAACCTCAGTGATGAAAAACAAATGTCGCCATGACAGTCATAGTAACCATGGCCTATGGTGACTTCCTTAAAAATGGAGAGCTCCTTAACTTGATCACAGTTTAGATACTTGTTATATCTACAAATTTTTTCTCAACTTTAGATGATGGCAATAGTTGCAGTGAACATGATAAGGGTGGTCATTGCTACGTAACAGACTGCATCGGAGTTTGGAAGTTTAAAATAACAATGATTGGGCTCCCCTGGTGGCATAGGGGTAAAGAGTCTCAGCACTATCACCTCTAAGGTCTGAGTTCCATCCCTAGCCAGCAAGCTAACCCACATATGGCACAGCAGACCTCTCCTGTCTCGCCCTACTATAGCTCTGTCTGTTCTGCTCCCCACTTTGTCTGTGGTGAATCCTCTCACAACTCTGGCCTACACCCCAGTCCTTCTATGCATAAATAAATAAATGAATATTTTTAAATGATAAAATAAAATAACAATGATTTCTTTTTTCTTTCTTTCTTTATATATATTTGATATCTATTGTGGTCCCCATGGATTTCTCATCACCATTTCACCAGTCCCTCAGTCCCTTGTGCTCATCTGCCCTCAACCCTTCCCTACCCCCTCCCCACCAAGTGTCCCCAATTTGTCCTTGTTTTTTAATTTTTGTTGTGTTTTTATTATTATTGTTATTGTTATTGTTATCAATGATTTCTTTTACACAACCATGTTGGCCATGTTTTGCTGGGGCTCATTCACTGAGCAGCCTTCAGCTGGTGAGCAGTGAGTGTGCTGAGCCCCTTTCTCTCCTCAGCATTTTTCACCCCAGACTTCCTGGTGGCATGATGTTCCAAGAAGACAAAAGTAGATGCTTCAAAGTTTCTTGCGGCCTAAATTCCAGAATTTGTTCAACATCACTTCCACCATATCCAATTGGCTCAAGCAATTGGTTCTAGGGGTGCAGAATAACCTCCATTTCTATTACAGATGAGAGCAACAAAGTCATAATGCAAAGGATTGCAAATAGCTCCCACAAATATAAGTACTGTTAGTTCCCTAACTCTAATTCCTAAGGCAGTATCCAAATAGCCAAGGCTCTTCTCATATAACTCTGTTATAACATTGTGATAGAAATCTACAAATTTATTCTTTCCCCTGCACTTACACACCACTGACCATTCAAATTCTGATTAGTTTTCATGTAGAAACTTTTACTTCCAATTCCGTTTAGTTATGTCAGTACTTTCATCAGCACTGAAGCTTGGCAGTTTCCTAATTTCCTACTTATTTTGGCCAAATGCCACCTAGAATATTAAGTCCCCTGAGACAAGCTGTCAAAGGCAACACTTAAGGAATTGCCTATTGCATTTTTTTTTCACATTTGTTGGGAAAAGTAGGCTCCCATTGGGCAAAAGAAATCTTCTCTGAATCTAGGTGGGGATAAAACAGAAAGGTTTGGATGATGAAATTCAACTTCTGATAAAGTCCATAGAGCTACTTTTAACAGTTAATGAGTTCTTTTAGTACTCAATTTTTGGAGCCAACAGATATTTCATAAGAACCGAAAAATACTTAAATTTATTCAGAGAAATATTCCTCCATTGTTTTTCTGAATCGACAAAAGGAAAAATGCAAACTGCTCCCTTTGCCTACTTTCAATCTTTTGTTAAAAGAACTTTAGGCTTAGTTCAAATCCCAAATTACAAAATGTGCTGAAGATAGCATTTGTTTTTGCATATCTCAAAATATTGGTATCTTCCATTGTAGACAAAAGGAGTTAAAAATCGGGGGTCTCTAGTGACACAAGGGGTTAAGTCGCAGCACTGTGAAGCTATATGCAGCCACAGCACTAAGAGTTCCATCTCCCCTCAAACCTTCCCCCCACAAAGGAGGTGACCCACACGGCACAGTAGACTTCTCCTGTCTTTCCCACTGCTCCCCTCAGCAGTGTATTTCAGTGGATCTGCCTTTCCTGCTCCCCCTTCTGTCTCTAGTGAATACTCTCACCCCTTGCCCCTAGTACCTCTGGCTTGTGCCCCAGTTCTCATATACATAAATAAATAAAACTTTGGAAAAAAAAGTCAAAAATCTGGTAGCAACAGGCTGAGTCCAAAATAAGAAAATAATTAATTAAGTGTAACTAAGCTTTCTCAGTTATCCATAAATATTTTTAAATTTGAATTATTATTTCTATCGAAGCATTTCCTCTGACATTTTATAATTATTTTATTTGGTACTATTAACTTAGCTAATAATATTTGTTCACAAGTAATTAAAACAAAATACATGAAGGAGAAACTGACACCATTAAGAAGTTGACAGATTTTCTGCTCAAAGGAAAATTAATAATAAACTGATTTACGGGCTTCCCTGGTGGCACAATGGGTTAAGCTCTGCACTATGAAGCAAAACTCAGCCACTGCCTTCCCCGACCAGGGAGGTTAGCCACAAGGCACAGCAGACCTCTCCTGTCTCATAGTGTTGCAGTAGATCTGCCTGTTCTGTTCCCCATTCTGTCTCTGGTGAATCCTCTCACCCCGGCCCCCCACCTCTGGCCTGTACCCCAGTTCTTGTATGCGTAAATAAATAAATCTTTTAAAAAAGACTGATTTCTATAAAAAATTAAGGAAAACTGAAATTTATTTTAATTTTCCTATTGAGCCTGATATCTACTTCTCAATCCTAATTTTTCAGTTCTTTAGTGTATAATTAATTATTTAATTAAAGCGATCAAATATGTTCACATAGTAAATATGGCAGGAGTTCCAATCAATTTAAATTATGAAAGATTATGTTTATGTACGTAAATCCACATGTGCATTAGGAATTGAGTTTATTTAAAATCCTCCTATAATTAATAAATTATAAACTTTTGGCTAGCATACACATTTTTCTCATTCCTTTTAATATAGTGGGTATAATTATTCATCTAAAGAAAAGCTAAAATTTCTTTTTCGTAGCTGTTGTTTAGATTTTTATTTATATACGCAGACACTAACTTTTAAGCTTTTGAATAGTCTATGTCTGATATATCACTTCTTCCAAGGGTCACCCCCAGAGCACTATAAATCTGCAATGAGAAGGAAGTATGGGCAAGTAAGAAAAATGTCCAGAAATGAATCAATGTCCAGGAATGAATCCTTGCTAAAAATTGCACACAATTGAATATTTCACATTTTAAGTTATTTTTATTATGTTATCTCCAACAGATCAGGCTCTAGGCTTTCATGCACCCTGATAACCTTAATTAGACTTGTTCCAGATTTATGAGGACTATAAAATTAGGAAACTTTCATTTAAAAAAATTAAACTCCCCTGGATGGTCTCCCAAAGCACATCTAGCATTACTTAGGACTTTATTATTTCAGCTAGCTGGATATATCATATCTACAGATTTAGCCAGGTCTGTAAGAGTTCTGTGACTGATGCCTAATGGAACCAATTTTCACTTTGGCAGAACAAATTCAAGTTCTCATACTAACTTGAATTCCACTTTCCTTTGGATGCCAGGAATCAGATCCTTTTAAAGGAAAATGTATCATAGAGCATCTGCCTATTAGGCGATATTCCATTTACTTCATCTATAGCTAGCAGGAACAATTGGCTAAAATTAAATTGAGACCAGAAAGCAAATAGATTTTTAATTACAAAATTTGCTTTTTTCTTTCTTTAGCTTTCCTCCCCTCTTCTCCTTCATGGCCTCAATCTTCTACAAACTTCCGCTATCTTGTCTGAGGACCACAGACCTTCTTTAAACAGGAACAAATGTTTCAGTGTGCACCCACCTACAGGAACAATCATGTTACAGTCACAGTCCATTGACTGTCAGTCACATTTTTATTACTCTGCCTCTGATGAACACTGATGCACTTATGTATCTTCCTCTGCAATGGAAAGAAAAATAACAATTTAGATAGAATTCTAAAAGTTAGTGTGTTTTGTCAATAGCTTTATTGTTCCTTGTATCCATCCATCACATCTTGCTTGCTACTGAAATCTTCTCTTACTTTCCGATATTATTAAAGTCAGTCATTATTAAACTCATCTCAAAGAGATTCCTCTCAATTTCTGATATTGTCAACTGAGAATGATATTTTCCATACTTCAAAATTCTATTGTATTTTTGAGCTTCTGAAACATAATATTCTTGCATATTTCTAAGATGGAATTTCATGTAGAAGAATGATGCTTATCTACTGATTTTGGCATTGTCCCTAGATAATTGTGCTCCTCTGAGAAAACTAGCAACAGATTTCTTATTATCAAGACAAACTAAAGGTCATATTTCAGAGCCCTACATGTCCTACATCTGAGAGAGAAAAATAAGTGGACAAATAACAATAGTTATATTTGTATTCATCTAGTTTCATTAAAATATCTCTTGGGCACACTTAAGGGATTATTGTACTGCTTTAGTTTTACTTTTCACAAATATCAGATTTAATTAAAACTTCATGAAAAGACCAAAAACACAAATTAGTCCACAGTTCCTAATTTTCCAACCCTCTCTTCAATAGGAATTACTTAAGTAATTTGAACCAGAGAGTTTACATTATTGGAGGTAAAGCTCAGTGGATAAGCCTCTCTGCATGCATTGTTTCAGTCATTTCCAATTAATATGAAATAATTTTACCAAAATATGACTGTAACTGGGAAACCATCATTCTGAACATTAGGAACAACCATTGTTTTTTTAATCATTTGTTGATATTTTCATATAAAAACACTATTTAAACCATTCTTTCATGTAATTTTTCCATTCAATCACAAAGAAGTAAATTCAGAGCAAAAGAAATCTTTTATTGGTCAGAGATCCCTGATGAAGTGCACTCACAGGGAAGAACTAAAGTAGGTCCCCAACAATGTTCCCAGTGGCAATGGAAACTTAAACTTGGGCATGAATTTATGGACCATACAGTATAGGTTGATTAAGAAAAAGTCTGTGCATGATGTATAATCTGTGGGTGTCCATGTGTGGGAAAGAAAGCTAGCTAGAAATGGGGGGAGGGGAGGGAGAAGGACAGGTAGAGCCTTCTCTCTCAAGAGATGTAGTGGAAGTGCAGAGAAAGATAATTCAGGAGTCTTGCCCCTCTCTAGTGATAAAATGGTACTAGAAAAAAAGTCAGCAGTCAAATATATTTTATTATGGAATCTCTTGTCTTGGAATAGAATGAATACAAATTATTGCATGTGCATATATGTACAGATGTATGCATGCATTTTTTTCTCTTCTGAAATGTTTATCCAAAATATACTTTAAATCACAATGAGTAGAGCGTCAAAGGGGCTGAGAAAGAACCTTCTAAAAACTTGACTCAGGGCCTCCCAGGTGGCGCGGTGGGTTAAGCACCACACTATGAAGCATCTACAGTAACTGCAGCACGAGTTAGATCCCCAGCTAGGGAGGTGAGCCACATGGCATGACAGACCTCGCCTGCCTGGCCCGCTGCATCTCCTCAGCAGTGTATTTCAGTAGATCTGCCTGTTCTGTTCCCCACTCTGTCTCTGGGGAATCCTCTCACCTCCCTGAACTCTTGCCTGTACCCTAGCTCTTGTCTGCATAAATAAATAAATCTTTAAAAAAAAAACTTGACTCAACACAGCAAATACTCCAAAAGTGAACGAGCAGTACCTCTCAATTATGTAGACGTGCTCCAAGGAAGGGCTGCCTCTCTGTATTCTGATCAGGAGCAGGGGCGGGGTGGGGGTGAGGGTGCTCGGGTTTTTAAAGAAGGAAAGATTTCTCCATCCTTCCCTTCCTCGGTCCCTTTCCACAATCTGACCACTCCGTTTTACCTAATTTCTTCTTAAATAAAGGTCTGTCTCTTTTGCCTTTTTCCCCTCCATTCCCAAGACCACAAATTTAAACTAACAATGATTTTCCACGTGGAACCCCTAACAGGTCCACATGGGAAGCAGACACCTATTCCCCTGAGACTCGGCCCCCCTGAGCCAGGCGATTCCCCCCCGCCCCGGCGCACCTCGCTTGCTGGGAGTAGCTCACTCACCCTGCAGCGCGCGCGGCTGAGAGCAGGCTCCAGCGCCGCGTGGCGCGTCTACCAACTCTGCTCTCCCCCAGGGAAAGTGCGAGACAAGAAAGGCGTCTGCCAGTGCTTTATCTGGTCGGCTTAGAGGTTCGGAGCCTCCGGACTGGCAAACCCAAACCCCTGCGATCCCTTCCCCACCCCCCAGGCTTCAGAGGAACCTGGATCTGGTGCCAATTCCGCGCAGTCGGATCGCGGGACACCCGAGCACCCACATCTGCCCGGCGGCTCGAGCAAGAACGCGCCGAATGGGCTGACACAGAGCCTGTGGCCTCGGCGTGGCTCGTGGAGAGTAAGGGCACGGTTGGAGACCAGCGCTCGAAAAAAGCTGGAGGGGGAGGCGATCTAGTCTGCCCCAGGCGCTGGAGGTGCCTCCTGCGAGCCCCACACCAGACCCCGAAGCGAGCTGAA
This sequence comes from Galemys pyrenaicus, assembly GCA_019455555.1. Classification (NCBI taxonomy): domain Eukaryota; kingdom Metazoa; phylum Chordata; class Mammalia; order Eulipotyphla; family Talpidae; genus Galemys; species Galemys pyrenaicus. The sequence continues at coordinate 656,588 of JAGFMF010011694.1, read as the reverse complement.
GTGAGCGCGGATCGGTTTCCATCCTTGCGAGAGAGGGGGCTTTTGTCGAGAAAAAAGTAACAGACGGGAAGAAAGTCAGCTTCTCGCGTTTGTTTTGGTTTTTCGTCTGTTTGCCTCCCAATTAAAAAGTGGCCGCCCAGGCGACAGCTTTGCGGTTTTCACTGTGTAAAACGGATTAGAGGAAAAGCTCCAGCTCCTCTCCACTTTCGCTTGCGGTTTGCAACCCCCAGGGCGGGTCTGACCCTGCGGCACCTGCCCAGCCCCGCTTCCCCAGCCGAGGCCCGGTCGCCGAACTGGGCTTCCCTGGGGTGGCGCCTGAGCTGCGAGCCGCGCGGTACTACCCTGGCTGGGCGGAGCCAAGGTCTAGCGCCGGGGACTCCCGGGGGTTCTCACGGCTCAGGTAACTACTCCCTGGCCCGCCGCCGGCTTTCCCTACCTCGCGCCGCGGTGCGCGTTTCTCGCGGCGCGCGCTCCTGGTACAGCCCCTGGGGTCCTCCCCTCCCAGACGTCGGGGAGTTAAGAGCAAAGGAAGAGAAAGTACTGCAGATGGCACTGGAATCAGAGTTGACTTGTTCGCATCCTGCTGGGTGCGCGTTAAGTTTTTCCCCCAAATCTCGAATTCTCAGAGGGAGACACACCCAAGAAACACTGGGTGCACTCGCACATTCAGTTAAAAAGAAAAACTGTTCATCGATCCTCTTCCCGTTCTCTGTTCTCACCAGATAAACAAAGCAGTGGGCTGAAGTCAGGGAGCAGGAGATGCGCAAGGAGGGACTCCCTGTGAGCTCACCGCCTCTCTCCCGCCTCGCTTGCACCCGCATCTGCCCAGGAGTTTTGCGGATGTAGGTGCTGAATGTGATTCCCAGACAGATCAATCTGAGTCGGTACTTTTGGATCCGAACAAAGACAGGTCCGATTTCGGCAACTGTTTCCTGAGGGCTTTGTAGTTTTAATAAACGAAAACAAGTTTGCTTTCAGGTTAAGGAAATATCATTTTGGTTTTGCCGCCCTGACATGCGGTTCACTCATTCTTTTATACCAGTAAGTAATACTCAGTTGTATCCACGCAGGAAAATCCTTCAGGTAGAGGAGCCAAGGGATTAAATAAATAACAGTATAAACTAGTGGGCTCCAACAGTCCTGGACTGTCAAGCACACTTTTTGAAAGGGACTTACAGATAGTATAACCAAGGTTGTGGGAAACCCCAAACTCCAAGGTGGGTGGAGGGGTGGAGGGAGAACCCGGCTAGTTCCACCTTAAGAGGCGGAACTTAAGGTGGCTTAAGCCGAGGCGCTTGCCACCTGCAGGGGGCGCTGCTGCCCCGCTGTTCCGCCCGCGCCGCGGCGCCCAGCCGACTTCATTCCCCCCCATACCCCCCCACCCCGCGCCGCGCCACCGTCCCTGGAGGGGGTGGGGACGCTAGGGGAGGAAGGGAAAGAGTGGAGCGGTTAGGTAAGGAACCCGAGCCCCTCCTGGATTTTGAAGCGGCCTCAAAGAGGCGTTTACTGGAGGGAGCTTTCCGTCATTCCGCCAAGAGAGGAAATGTGGGAAGGCGCCCTCCCCAACCCCCACCGCCTGCCTTCCTGCCTTCCTCCACCTCCGCTCCCGGACCCCGACTGTGCTTCCCAGACCCTTTGTTCTCCAGGTTGGGAGCTGATGGGTGGGGTTCCCGGGAAGAGGTTCCCCCGCGCCACTCGAAAGAGAAGGGACTCTCGCCTCACCTCCCACCCCCTAGACCTCCCCAGCTCCAGCCCTCCTCTCCCCACGGTCCCTTCCTTTGCGTCCTTCTGCTTCCTTTCTGACCCGACTCCCCCAACTCCCGAACTCTGGCTCCCAGGCCATCATCGTCTATTTACCCGCCTTCTTCCCACTTCACCACCTCGGAGATCTCTGGGAAGAGGGTGGGAGAGGCAGACGTGAGGAGGTTAAGGAACCACGTCGCCTTGGCTGTGCGGGGAATCCCTAGTGACCCTTTTAGGCCCCGACCCCTGGGGCCCGCAGCAGAGAAAGTGATTTCCCCGCATCGCCGCAGGTCGGAGGGCCGGCCCCCGCGGGGCAGCTGCCCGGCCCGCACCCCCACCGCGTGGCTGTGGAGCCCATAAGCTCACAGCCCGACCCGCGAGGACAGCAAGGCAAGGGGCCCGCGCACCGCGGCCTCACGGTCGGGACCTGACCCCCACCCCCACCCCCACCCCCGCATTCCCCACCCACAGTTAAAAAGAGACGGGGTAGTTCCCGCCTTAGGAAGGTTAATTGCAAACGAACACCCTCATTTCCCCCTACTACCACCCTCTCAGGCGCCACCCGCATCGTTTCCTCCCGCGCGCGACCCCGAGGGCTCCCCGATTGTATCTTCTTGAGTACAGTTACAATTGCGCTCAGCTTAATTTCTCACTCGGGCGAAGGTGTAGCGGAGTGAAGCGCAGGCACCGGGATGCGGGGGGGAGTGGGGTAGCTGGGGCGGAAAAGCGAGCCCAGAGGTAGAAGGAGGTGGCTAGGCGGCCGAGGCTTGAAGGGCCGCCGGGAGTCCGAGTTAACAGGGCAGGACTGCAGAGTCTGGCCCACGCCCGAGCCGGGGCAGCCTCAGGCCAGCAGCAGAGCCCATTGCGGTCGTCTGCCCAATGGATACCCTTCGCAGAGTGCGGTCCATGCACCCCATATGCTCGTGCTGGTGGAGGGGGCTCCACACCAGCCGGGTCGCAAAATAGGTGCCCCTCCTCCCTAAGAAGTGGACGCGGCCTGGGGTGGCCAGCTCGAAGCTTCCGGGCGTCCCCTCGGGCCTTTCGGCATGACCCTGGACCTCACTGGCTAGTCAAGAGCCGCGCCAGCAGTTCTCTCGGCAGCGGGTTCCCCAGGACACACCCCGTCCCCACCCCTGAGAGCTGGCGGCCAGCTCGGGATGCCAGGCGGCCGGGCGGGCGCCCTGCCAAATTCCGCGTTCCTCTCCAGGAGACCCGGAGTTGCGTCCAAGGCTCGGGAAAGCCCGCAGTTCGGGCTTGGGACTCGCTTGCAAAACCCCCCAAGGCGCCAGGGACGCCTCTGCAGGTTGAATTCCTGCTCCGTATCACTTCAATTTTAATTAATCTTTTAAAACACCGCTGTCACGTCGCTTGCAGAAATTAATCAAACCTGAATCCTTGTTGCATAGCAAGAATTTCGATCCGAGTCTTTTAAAAAGGACTTGACTTTGCAAAGTCACGTCTTTTACAGTTCCCTCATTCCCCCTTTAGCAAAGGAAATACTGCGAAAGTCAAGACATGTTTGTTTGGTTCTTTCTGTCTTCAAAATGAAACTTTGCTTTTTTTCTGATCTTTATTTTCTGTCTTTAAACAAAAAAAAATACGAGATAAATTGCTGCTTCTGTTAATTCAAAATATAATTACTTTGAATGATCTTTGTTTAAGAGCCAGATAAACTAAGATAATCTTAATTTTAATGTGACACGACCCCTATTTTTCCTTGTGAATAATGAGAATAAAGCAATCATTAATTAATACCAAGATATCGCCATAAGAGATGATATCTGGTCGCACTGAGAGGCTGAAACATCAGTTGTATTAGTAATTGATACTGTATAATTGAACATGAAGATAGGTGTCTATTTTTAACCTCAAAGCTCAGAGTTTATTTGGTGATTACTGAGCTCCTAATAATTAATTTTTGTACCTTCTTGCTGCATAAATAACTCTTGTGATTCCCAGTTCTCATGCCACAGAGGCTTCTCATTAAAATCTACCTTTCAGAATATAAGATTGTGAAGCTATATTGTACAGCAGCCCTTTCTATTCCATCATTTATAACATATTTGCTCTAGTTTTACATCTTCCAAGTATGCTCCCCTTTACCATAATTTCTCAATTTAAGAGAATATAACTATAATATCTTTCACTGTACCCTTAGCTTTGACTGTGTTCTGTTTATTCAATTTAATATGCAATCCCTGAGACTTGCAACTTTTCAAGTTTTTGAGAGTTGATATATTTCATTGAACAATCAAAAAATTTTATGTAATGAAGTTACCGTAGTCTATGCCCCCACTAATACACGGTTCACATCATCTCAGTTTCCTGTTTTAAAAATAGGCTTTGCTCAAACACATTCCTTTTTCCAAGAATTGAAAATCAGCTCTCAATATTACCTGGGTTAAATTTACATGTTAACACAACTTTTGACTTTAAGAAATGCTTCTCCCAAGAAATAAAGAAGTCTTTCAAACAATAATGGAAATTTTGACTTCACCTTTAAAAGTATCTAATTATCAGTTAGCATAAATTTGCTGTTGAGTCTCATTTTTAATCCAGTGAAGGGGGTTATATTTTTCTCTTACATGAAATAAAGCTACTATATATTTCTCTAGTAAGGTGTCTTCCTAGATAAGTACAAAGTATTTTATACTTACATTAATATTCTTTATACCTACCCTACCTAACTCTTGTATTTTACTTGTCGGTTCCATTACTGAAGTGATGAAAAGTATATCAGTTTTCCATTTTTTATATCCCCTTTAGTACAATTAAAATTTTAGATCAATATATGATGAGATAATTCTCTCCTCTTGGATTTTATATTTTCCCACTATAATTTAGACTGAAATGGGATTAAAACAGGATCTAGAGTTCTAATCTTGGTTGATGTTTTGGTGTATTCACCGTAATGAGTCCTATTCCCTGGGGTCATGAAGCTCCCAAATGTCAATCAAGCAAACTGATTCAGAAATGCCATTGTTCGACTCCCACGTCACTCGCCTTCCTCTCATTTTATTTAACAATACCGGAGTTCTCTGATCAGTCATTCGGAATATGAGGCATTATCTGGGGAAAATTCACAAAGTGTCTTGATCTTTCTTTGGGAGATATTGGTAAGGGGGTTCCGCAAAGCAAAAAGTACTTGTTTATATTTCTGTCTTTGGACAGCAGTATGGGTTGAAAGAACTAGTGAATAGTTTTTTAAAAATTCATACCGTAAATCCGACGAGGGTTCGTGTAGTTGAAAGTTACATTTCTATTTTCATGTTGGAAGTGCCCTGCTTTGTCACCTGAGAAGTATGACCAGGTCTGGGTCCGGATGACATGCCCTCACTTTCAACCCGCCTGTTTTACCCCACTTAATAATACTAATGTGTTTAGTCTACCCTAGTTAACCAAGAATTTATTTGGGGGTGAGGAAGAGCCAACCTTTGCCCTGGGAGCTCTACTCAGACACGTCCGCGAGCCTCCGCATTTCGGGTTTCCCAGAGGCTGCGCGATGCCTCCGTCCCAACCCCGGGACAATTCCCAAAGCCAAAGGCGTTTGAGTGTGTTACTCTCTCACAGCAACCCAAATTAATAATCAACTTAACTCGTGGAAGCTTTGAGACTTCATCCTAAGTTCACTGAAGGCTCCCAATGCGGAGCCCGGGTCCTGCGAGGACTTGCAGTAAAGAGGCGTGCAGCGACGGGTTTCGTCAGAAAAGCTGTCGCTCGAATCTTTCACCTCGAGGGCTGTAGGGCAGGAGACAAGAAACAACCCTCTCTTTTTGGGTTCTCACGTCAGGATTCATCCAAAATCTCTTCAACCGCTGTGGCTGGCTGCTTGACGCGCATTCACACACAAATGCGCGTTTCCTGCACACATCTCCACCAACCCTCGCGCCCCGCACGCTCTCAGCGCACACTTAAGAGTCGAGGTGACTTAGGAAGGCGATGGAGGTGGGGACAGGGGGTGGAGCTGTTTTCTGATGGGACGCAATCAATCACTTTAAAGTAAAGGGTTCAAAAGTTCCAACCTCCCCTTTGGGGAAGAGAGGACAAGCTTCCCCGGGCCTGCTTCTCCTTGCAGCCCGCGGGTTCCCAGCAGTCGCGCAACAACCGCTGATCTCGCCCGCAGGTCCCAGAGCCGCTTCCTCGGGCCACCTCCTCCCGCCCGCACAGCCGACCCGGCTAATGGAGCTGGCTGGGGGAAGTTTGGCTCTCTCGGAGGAAGGCTCGCTCTCGACGCGACGCTCTCTGGGGCTGCACAACCGGCCGAGCGCGCTTTTCCCCTTCTCAGCAAGCGGGAAAGGCCTGTGAGCCGCGGCTGTTAGAACGCTGGCGGCCTGGCGGCTTAGGCCTCGGCGGAAACCCGAGCTCCCTAAGACCTGGCGCTGCAAGAAGGGGCGGTGGGGAAGAGGGGAGTGCAGCAAGCCGTCCCGGACACAGACCACGCGAATTAAAAAAAAAAAAGGGGGGGGGGTGGTGCAGATCTCTGTCTATGCAGATGCCGTCTTCTTTTCTCTCTTTCCTAATAAACCTGCCCTTCTGAATACAAAAAGGAAAAAGTCCTCTAAAAACACCAAAATCTTCCAAAAGACCTGGCTCTGCCCTTCCCCCTCCTGTGGCCTCCACCCTGTCAGTCCCCGGTGCACCACCAGACCCAGCCTACACCTGCGACCTTGCCCAAGGCCTAGTCACCACCTCTTTTCTCCCCATCCCGGCTTTTAAGTTCCATCTCTCTTTCCTGACCTTCCCGAGGCCTATGATAGGGGAACCAGGGTGCTACAGAGGAAATGAAATTGTTCTGGAGATTACAGTGGGGCTTTTGGCCAGAAGAAGTCCCCCCACACACACACACATACACACACACCCTTTTTTTTCTCATGCTCCCACGTGAAGTGCAAACTTGTATCTCCCTTCACAATAGACAAAATTTCTCGCTTATTTGCAGTTTTGCATCTACACACAGATCAGTGAACCTTAAGTGCCCTTTTTCAGACCCACATTGTGGATGTTTTCCTGGGCAGTCAGCATAATGACAGGTAAATCCAGCAGCCCCAGGGAAAGTCAGACCTCAACTCCAAGACTTACAGTAAGGCAGGGACCCAAAGTTTCCCTAAGCAGCCTCAAGCAACAGGTACCATACGCCAGGGCAGGCTTTCAGGATCCCAGAGCTGAGGCCCTGCTCCTCAATGCCTGGGACAAAGAGTACACACACACACACACACACACACACATGTTTCCTTCTCTCCAAATTACCCCTCAGTTACACGTAGTGCAGAAATTTCTGCACTCAGACCCACCTGCCCAGACATAAACAGGCCCCCTTTCAGTTTCAGCAGCCTACAAAGCCTTCCCAACTTTAAGAGGGGAAAGCCTAGGTTCATCTTGCTCTGAACCTACTTCTTCCCCCACACCCTCCCAACACAGGATTTAGAAAGGAGATGAGACTAAGAAAATCCGGGAGATTAGAATTAAAATAAAGCCTAAGGGATGAGCACAGCAAAAGAGCAATTCCTTTCTTATCCAAATTGCCCATTAGTCAGATTTCCCCACAGTCCAGAAAAGAGATAACTAGTTTCAATAAATAAATCTACTTTCTCAAAGTCACTTTTTTGAATGATATTTTTGCTCCTGAGCTTGACTGACCCCAAACTACCTGTCTTCCCAGCTTTAAGAGGGGAAGGAGCCATAGAGCCTTAGGGTGATAAACACCTTTACAGGGCAGAATGGTCTCCCTATAGCCAGTTGTCATTCCACAGAGAACCTGGGATTTTCAGGCAGTAGAAATCTAAATGTTCTGTTGTACCACCAACCTCAGCCTTAATGGAGCCATGGTGAGCTCCAATTAGAGCCAAAGAAATTGGGATGCTAAGGGTCTCTTTACTTGCTTGACCATTCCCTGGTAAGGAGGTTTTCACACAGAAATATGACTGGTCCCTAGGACCATACTCCTAGTAGAAGCTAGTTATCATTTAGGATAATGATTATATGAAGACTGGATAACTGGGAGCAGAGAAAGAAGGGAGATCTCTATAAGCAATGTGTTTACTTCTGTCTGATTCTGAGACTCCAGCCTACTCACACCTTCCCTACTCCATCCTCACTTAGCCACCTGGGTAAAATAGAAATCAGCCTTGGAGTTAACCAGGGGAGGGTGAGGGGGGGGTCATGCCCTTTACAACCCAGGCTAGAGTATAAGGAAGGATATAATAGGTAGGGAAAGATCTGGCAGAAGGAGAGAGAGGTTGGAGCAGCAGCCACAGCCTCCAGTCACTCTGAAGAACTCATCCTCATTAAAGAAATCCTTTGTATGATGCTGCATTTCTTTCCCAGATTTGTGGCGGCCACACTGAAGAAGCAGGCAGCTGCTGTGGCTGCTGTTGCTGCATGCAGGCATCCAACAGTGTGTCCCTAGCAGCAGACTTGGTGTCCCCAGTGTGAAGAGCCCGGGCCTTGCCCATTAGGCTGTGACTGAAAACAATCCCCCTGCTCCAAGCAGCCTCCACAGTGACTACCCCAAATCCCTAAACAGATTCCAGGACTGAGAGAAACACAGTTCATAGCATGAATGTCTAACAGCTGGATTTGGGAGAAAAAAGAACAGAAAATCCCACCCAATTTTGAAATCACTAATGAAATCATGTGTGGTAGTAGGTATTTGTGCCTGCATATATGATGACCATTTTATAACACTTTTGGCCCCAGAATGACATTTCAGAAACATTTCTCCTCTATATAGCACCAAAGACTGGTTTTATGTCCTGCTATTGTGAATCAACCTTCTGCAAACCATATTGTGCATTTTCTCCTGGATTTTAATGAAAGAAGAACTGTGCAAAAGCAACTGCTTTGTCCCAGAGCTGAAACAAAGACTAATACACAGGAAAGGAGCAGCCTTTCCCAAATGTACTCTCCTCTGATTTGGGAGGAAAGCTCCTAGAGTGTCCAGCCCATAATTGTAGTTGATATTTAATCCTCCTTAGTACAAAGGCCCATCTTTTCACTATGCAGAAGCACTATTGAGATATGACTAGCCTTTAGAGTTGTATCTCAGACTGGGAGTCCAGGGCTTAGACTTGGATTGTCCAGGCCTCTTCTAACCTGAACAAAAAGGATCTGAAGAAAATCACATTTTTTCCCTTGCAACAAAGCACTCCTAATCACTTCAGCTTGTTGGTGAATTTTTATTCCTGTGTCCACTTGGGGTATTGAAATCGATCGCTGCAATATTTAATATATTACACTCCCAGGGTGATTGCTCTCCTAAGAACAAATTCTCTCTCCCTCATGCCCTCACTCTGCCTCCTACCTTCCCACTCCCATCTGTCCAGGCGCTCTGTTTTTCTGTCCACATAAGGCCTTTAGTTCTCAGCCCAGCCTGGCAACTTCATGTTTATTTTGTTTTCTGGTATGGAAAATACTGGAAGCTCTAGGCAGCACTGCACTTAAAAGAGAAAATGAGGAGCTCAGTAGATTGGAGAAAATTAACCTGCCACAAACAACCTCATTAAAGAACAGCCTACCAAGAGTTAAGAATTAATAGCAAAATGGATGGGAAAAAACCCTTGAGTGAAGAGACCTTAAACCGCTTTCCCTGAAAGGTGCATAATTTACAAGCCCAAACTAACATTCAGTTTTATATCCCTTTCCTAGTGACCTGTCCCATAACCTTGTAATCCACTGTGGGGGCGTTTTCTCTTTGGTCCTTTTCTTCTTTTTACACACCCATAGGTTTGTAAGTCCAAATACATTCTGATATTTTTGGTTCAAAAATGCACTTAAATTGTTTGGGGCCTTTTAATTTAGAAAGACACTTTAAGAGACTTCTGGAATACCCTTTGGGAATTGTTAGATGACTTGAAGAGTGCCCTTAAAAAGAATTGTGTTTGGATAGGAGAGAGTGTGGGGAATCATGCAGAAAGAAGCATGAAAAACCAGAGTGAGGACACTTTGTAGATTTAGTGTTCTGGTGGTGCTATGGTTTATTTTGCACACGAAGTTCAAATTTAAGTAAAGGCTATGTATATCGACAGTAAGTTGCTTTTCTAATGTTTTATTGAGCATTGTATTCTATATTGGCATTTTATATGCATAATCTCATTTCAATGCAGAGCTGCATACTAAATCCTGAGGCAAGCAGATGAGAATGCAGTATGGATATTACACTCAATTTCATTGCCTTCAATGAGACTTTGCACATCACGATTTCCATTGTAATGGCTTATCTTTGGCTAGAATTTTACACATTGACGTGCTTTTCTTTTGGCAAGAATCCTCAATGAAGAAACCATGTCAATGGAACAGTCATAATGATTCCATTCACATTATGGCAGGTAGCTGGAATCAATGGTCCTCACAGTATTTAGAAAAGATTTCCTGCTTTTCTTAATAATCATTTTTTCACTTTTTCCTTGAAGGTGATCAGATTTAAAATCTACCTTCAAGTACACACTATTGTTTCAAAACAGAAATAAATAGGAAATCCACAATCAGGATGCTTCCAATTCGTGAAGAAATCCTTCCATTGTGTCGGGATATGATATGTAGCCTACATGGTATTCAGGACAGGATTCTATTCAGATACCTAGCCAGAGGTTGTACAAAAGGCATGATTTTAGAAGTCCTTACAGCTTCCCTAGATCACAAAGTGATAATTCCCTCCTATTTAATAATTATGTTAAAATTTAAATAGACTGAAAAGTATAAGGTGATATGAAATGTCGATTATTTTGAGGAAAGTAGATGTTTCAGAGGTGATTTTCCTGTGGCAAATGACAAAAGCATATAACAAATTTCCTAATTTAGTTTTAATTGTAAAGAACATTTAAATGAGAGAGAAAAAAACATTTAAAAACACAAAAATTAAAATATTTTTACTATTTTCTTAAAATTATCTGAGCAGCAAAAGAATTAAGGAATTCAGAGTTAACCAAGCTCTCCTATTTACACTTTTTTTTCTTATTTAAGGGGGAAAAAGAGCATCACCTCTCTTTTTTAAATTCAGACAAAAAACACCCTAATAGTACATACACCCTTTTAATTCTCAATCATGTATGTTTAAGGTTGTTTTATAAAAGTCTTTATTATTAACAGAAAAGTCAAAATTGACTTTCTTAAGACAAATTTGCCACATGATGTATAACACTTGAACAAAATTTAAAGCATCTCTTTACATTTGCATCTGGCAATGTAGTCCATGTCCAAACCATAGCCATATGTTTATGGAGTTGAACTCTCTTGGTCTTGAGATACACACTGGTTTTTATAGCCTAACCAGAATAACTGAGACTATGCAGCACAACAGGCTGGGAAATCCTGGCCCCTCACCCCACCAGGGAAGCTTTGGGTCACTCACTGCAGGCTCCCACCACTGCCTCTGTCAACAGTGGTATAAGTCCAGATCTCACTCTCGTTCCACCTTTAGAAAAAGTAATGCTAACTACCGGTATTTCTCCAGGACACCTCCTGTGCAAAGGGTAGGTAAGAGGACCAAAGGGTAGGTAGGAGGACCAAAAGAAATCCTGAAGGTAGGAGAAGAGAAAAAAGAGAGGGTAAAGAAAGATGGGGCGGGCTGGGGGAGGGAAGGTAAATAAACCTAGTCATGGCAATTCCTATATCATTCAGGTTTACTGTGAATGGTATAATAACTAGGTATCTGAAAGCCTAACCATCTACTGGTCTGCATATTTGGATCCAAAGTAGAGGAAGAAAACTAACCTTCCATGTTTGCACCACTGACTGACAATCAGGGTATTCATTTGAAAGGGAGAGACAGAGAAAGAGACTTAGAAAATTAATGTAAAAGTGCTTTTATTCCTGGAAGATCCAAGAACCTAGGCCCTTTCCAGTCATTTCAGAAACTGAAACCCTTGTCTACTGACCAAGTCATAACCTTCAGATCTCTTAGATATTTGTGTCACATCTTTCGCGAGAGAGGGCTGCTGCTTAAGCTCAGGGCAGTCTCTCTTCTACACAGTTTTTCCTCTCTGCTGCTCATCACTTATCACAAATACTGTGTTCCTGCAGCAAACTTAAACTGATCTAAACAACAAGCTCTAATAATGGAAATTATATTTCAACCTCTCCAACAGTCCAGTCTCCAGAAAAATTGAATTTGTTTGTTTGTTTGTTTGTTTGTTTTCATGGCTCCGGGAAGAGGGCAAGCAGTCACTCAGATTCCCTTGGTTTTTCTCTTGCCCCAGCATCTGGGATGGGGAGGGTTTTTGCAAACCTGCAAAAAGCCTCTGCAAACTGATGATATTTTAGGGTCTAAGTCTATTGACTGCTTAGCTTCTTCCATCCAAAAAGGGTCAAACACAAACATATTGATGGCACTGAATAACTGGATCTTGCCAGAGAGCCTTTAGGCTGCCTGCCACTGTCTCTCAACTGAAAGGAAGATCTGGGCAGCAGTGCGCTTCCTAGGTACTTGATTGTTAAACACACACACACACACACATACACACACACACATCTATGGGCAGCAAGCTCCTCCAATTCTTTTTGAAATTTCTTCCCCCTCCATCTTTCAGGCGGTAACAGAGCTTACAAGGGGACAAACATTGCCCTTCCCCCAGTTAGGCACCAGTCTGCCTGCAGCCATGACCACAGCCACAAAAGAATAGAGAGTTCTCTGTCCTACAACCCAAACAGCTGGAATCTGGGCAAAGTCATGGGAGACAAATAGTGACCCAAGAGAAAGCTACTCCCCAACTAGTAAAACGTTGATTCTATTGAGCAGTGCTTTCCAAGCACTCCCTTTGGCACTGTCTAGGTGATGCTATGAGGTCTTAGGAAGAGAAAGAAAGGGGAATGGCAGTAGCAATGCAAGTGTGAGAGGAGTCTCACATGCAAGCTATCCACAGGGGTTTAACTCCACACGTTTTGGGGTTGTGTTTTTCCAAACAAACTGGAGTGATCTTTAGGGAAAACCAAATACACATGATGAAAACATCTTGTTTGGAGAAGCTGGAACAGTGGAAGCTCAATTACCGCTGGCCAGTGCTGTTAATGAGTCAGGAAAGGGGCTTGCGAGCCCAAGGCTTGAATTTTGTGAATTCATGCAATTGGAACATTTCGACTTAGTATTGATCCCTAAACTCAATTTTGAAAACAGCCTCCATTGCAGACGCATGAGTTGTGTTATCCCAGTATTTGCACGCATCGATTGGACTAAAATAAAATGCTTCATACTCCTCGCAAAAAAGGAAGAGGCAGGGACTGTCACAAGAGGAATAGCAGAAAGCGCATAGTTAATATGGGTTGTACGCGAATCTGCGAAACAAGTGCTATAAACCCAGGGGGATTTCACGTAATAGCTAATTTGGTGAGAGTGAGCAGAGGGCCATCTCTGAAGGGAAAGAAGATAGCTGAATATAGGTTTTTCTGACTGGAATTAACATTTCCTTATGATTTGCATTTGCTAATGTGCAAACCCTTACTTATCGTCCATCTAACGCGGGATTTTTCTCCCGCAACGTAGGCTCACAAAGGAATTTTCTTTCCTCTAGCTGCACTGCCACAGCTTAGAGGTTGCTGCTTACAGCCCCTGCCCCCTCCACCCCCGACCCACCGGGTCAGGTCTGGGAAAGACCGCAGGGCCTAGCCGAGAGAGGCGCTCTCCCCTCCTTCTTGGCCCAAAGAACCCCGAGGGGTCCTCGCCACAAAGTTAATCAAAGGAACCCAGCGCTCTTTTGGTTTTGGCCAAAGTGAAGCAGACAGGAAAAGGAATAGGACTACCTTATCTTAGACTAAAGAATATTCTGTCTACTGAGTCCATTTCAGGTTTCTAATGGAGGTAGGGGGAGGGAGGAAGGGGGAGAGAGAAAGAGAGAGAGAGAAGGGGGTGGGGGGTGTGTGCTCTAGCTTTAAACAAAAGACTAGGAGGCGCAGGTAGGGATCTGGAGCTTTCCTTTGGAGACTGCTTTTCCTCCAGTCCCTTCAGCGCCCGGCCTGGGACTTTTGGGCTTCCGCAGACTGGGCCCAACTGGCCTGAGTCCCTGCTCCACGCGGCTGGAGAACTGGAGACAAAGCCCAGGAACCAATTCTACCCTAACGCGGTTCGAGCCAGCGCCCTGGGCAGTCGAGACTGGGGTAGAGGCAGTGACCACAGAGGGGCGCCGGGGCCCACTCTACCTTCCCGCGGCCCTACCAGCCTGGTCACCCCGGCTCCCCCCCATAGCACTCAGTAAGCTGCTCATGGGAACTCACGAGTTCAAAACACGCCTTCTCATTAATTAAAGCCTGGAAACCCTTGCCACTTTCTTCCTAGGCCAATGCAGAGTCTCCAGAGATCGCAGACAGCGCGTTAGCTTCCGCGCTGGGCCTCGCCAGCAGAACGGCCATTTACTGCCCTCTGATTGCACCAAGGACCAGGTTAGCTCATAAAGCCTTTCACACTCAACAATGGGGATTTTCTCAACAATTAACAAGAAACAACATAATAAAGCCATTTACAAAGACCTTGCTATTTACTATAAATTAGGCACTCTTTAAGAGACCAGTGCGTAATTTCACACACTTTACAACTGGGGCTGCATTTTAAGCACCCAAGAAAACAAGCTTGTTGCACTTTCCTATGACCTATCTGTGATGCTGCACCTTTGCTTCCCCTCTTCCTCAAAGAGCAGCTATTGTTTGCATTGCTGCACTCCAACCTCCTCAACCAAGGGAGGTTTCCAGGTCACTGTTTCAGGTTTCCCTGTTTCCAGGTCATCATTCCATTTTCAGAGGCATAGAGAGGTTCTAAAGGACAGGTACCTAGGAGTTAATGAAAGTAGGCCTTGCCCCATCACATTTCCCCTGCTTTAGGAATACTGCCTGGCCCTTGCCTGTCAGTTCTCCTGTACCTTCCTACACTCCCAGCCTCTGGCCTTGGACCACTTCCCAGGAAGCATTTGCAGCCATGCTGTCTGGCCTAGTCTGTAGTCCCATCTCTTTGCTACTCTTTCTACACACACTTTGGAGGCCTTGGCCGGCCCTCAGCCCAGTACAAAAAAAGAAAGAAAAAAAAAGGCCAGGCTCCATTTGCCTTGGGGACAGATGAAGCCTGAGCTAGGTGAGATATGGCTAGCTGGTATATGAAGCATAAGTGAGGGGGCAGTGAGGGAGGGAGAGGGAAAGGAGGTGAGGGGGCAGTGAGGGAGGGAGAGGGAAAGGGGACTACCGAAAGCACAAAAGAAACACAAAGTGAGGGAGGCAGTCCAGTCCTTGAAGACCAGCCCGGGGGGGAGGGCACCGAGGCCAGCCAAGGGCCTTGTTGCTCCCTGCTCCGGGGAGGCCTGGTCGCAAGATCTCTGGACTTCAAGCTGTGCGCAAGAGAGGTGCTGGGGCTCTGCGTAGAGGGTGCAGGCTCCTCCGCCCCAGAATGAGTTCTTCACAAATTCAGAGGGTAGCAATATCTGGGCGGGAAAGAAGTCACAAAGAAATTTGTTTGCAACCAGCAAAATGGCCGTATTTAAACATCTTTCTGTGGTGGTACCCCTTGCCAGAGAGCTGGGGGCTGCCCTGTATGAGCATGATGCCCAGAGTTCTGCGCCCAGGTGAAAAATGAGGGGGAAAGGAACCTCGAAACCCACTCAGTTCCCAGGTCCGCCATTCGTCTGCTCCGCAGTTCCCTGCCTTGCCTTCCAGCCCACCAGGCCCCAAACCCCGGGCCTTCAGCCCCTGGACACTGACCCCTGTTTACAAACACAGCCAGGGGGCGGGGTGGGGCGGCCGGAATGCAAGCTGGCTGGGTGGGGGAAGGCAGCTTGCTCCAGAGGACGCCACCAGCAGAGAGGAACTAGGAATTGGTGCGAGAGAGCTGGCCTGGCAGCTGGAAAGGACTGAACGCCTTGTTTTTGAAACTGTCAATTCCCTCAACCCCTATTGTGAGGGCTTCATGCAAAACATCTCAGGCCTTTTAAAGTAGGAGCTTGTGAGGCCGCCACAGTTTGAAAAGGAGCGAGAGAAGAGCGGGGGCCTAGGGCATGGGCAAAGAATGATAGTAGTCCCCCCCCCCCCCATTTTTCTTCTTTAGCAAAAGAGGGCCTGCCAAACAGGTAAAATGCAGCCCTCCCCCACCTCCTAGATCAGCCTTACGTCCTCACCCCCAAGCTAGCTTGCAAAATGCCCTTTGGCCTAGGGAGCAAACCAAAACCAAAGCTACCATTAAAAATAGTTCTTCCTTACAGGGAAGGGGAAAACCTTGGGGAAGATGGGGTGACCCAGTGGACTCCCTAAGGTGGATGCCCTGTTCCTCTAGCCAATTTCCTGAGGTTAGTTGATGGGGAGTCTTTAACCTCATCCCCCGAAAGTACTCTCCTCCCCTTTGGCTCTAGTAGCTCCCTTTATCACATCCTTTTCAGCAGGAAGTTATTTTCAAGGTGAAGTAAAAATCACCACATTTTCTGTCTTTTGCAGAGCTAATGCTTTATTTAAAAAAAAAAAAAGTTTTCTCACCCTGGAGGATTTTTGTTTTTTTTGAAAGAAAAAAAAAAAACTTTTGAGGAATTAGTCTACATCTCTTCCTGCATGCAAACAAAACTATCATTCTCTTATCAGCAGAAATTTCCAATTCTTGTGACTGGAACTTTGAGGAATTTCTAGACCATTGAAAGTCACCCAGACACGGATAAGATAAAAATCCACACAGCAGCTCAAGGAGTTTGTGTTATTGCTGTTTAGTGGTGACTCCTTGTTGTTGATTTTAAAATAAACAACCATTATTGAGATTACTCCACTGTAATCAAGTAAGTCAGTAGAAAAGAACACCCACTTTTTAAAAAGTAAATAGTTGAAAAAGAGTAAGCTGCATTTTCTAAAAAGGCAGATAACCTGACTGGAAGACAACTTATACACATCTCTTTAAAAATAATTAAATCTTCATTTCAAAGTCTTATCAGAAAAACTGCTTTTCCAGAAGACCAAAAATAAGCTCATTTTCCTAAAAAGTCAGAGGAAGAACCCTTTCCAGCATTTTCCTTAAGTCTGTGAATGTTGAGTTTTAGACCAGGAATCTGTTCCTGGGACCCTATAGTACCTTTTAAAAAAAGGTCTATCACCTGAAAACATTTAAATGTAAAAATGCAAGTAATGGAGGCAATTTTTTATCTCTTAATAAGGCTAAACTTATTGAATAGATGGGACATTTTGCATTTTCAAAATATCTAAATGTTGTCATCAATCATGAAACAACCAAGAATAAGTTGAACTTACTGAGAATAAATAGGTTCTATATCAGAACTGGATAACAGTTAAAGGATTACCAGAAATTGAAAGAATATCTTATATTTGCAAATTAGTGAAGACTGCTGGGTACACTTTCATTAACAGGAGCCCCTAGTCAGGTTTTGCTGTGGTTGGCTGGTTTGTAGTAGTACTGTGGGGTGAAATTTGTGTTGACTATTTAATTTCTTTTCTTTTGATGGTATCACTCTGGAATGCCTAGGCCTCCATGCTGCTCATTCTCCAGCTCCTATAAACTGAAACTATTGATTCTCTGAGGGCTGGAGACCAAGTGTCAAAGCTGGAGGCCCGATATTTTATGTCAGAAATTCCATAGGGCATATTTGTTTTAAATTGTGCTTATTCTCTCTCCTAGCCCTCCCACAGCCAAGATCTGGAGGCTTCAAATATAGTCTCAATTTATAATTTAGGAACAATGATTCCATAGCCAAGAAGAAGAACTAGTTTAAATGCAATAGTCATCACACTTTGAACTTTCATGACTTAGCAGTAATTAAAGAGTAGAAATAACAGACTTCCAATGTGTGTATGTCATACTTTTTTACAGATATTGCAGGACAACTACACTACACCCAATTTCTGAATTGCCTTCCAAAGAGGAAAGAACTCAGATTGAGAATCCAATTGTTCAGCTTTAACTGTAACATGCACTGGTCTTTGGAATTATACACAAACATGAACTTAAAGATAAATCCTCTGATTTTTTTGCTTTGACCATATCTATCTTTTCAATAAAGAAGGATTCATTGAAACTACATCTGGCAACATTCAATAAGGAAAGGAAGAGAGGCAGTTCAAAGCATCTGTTTACTCCATCCAAATGTATTTGGATGCAGGTATTCTCAGCCTCTAGTCCTTTACAATAAGAGTAAAACCACAGACCATATACAGCAATTAGAGCTGAGACCATCCAGATCTATCTGAACCATTTATAGACAAAAGAAAATTTTCAAAGGGAGTAGGAATTAAGGGGTGGGGGGCAGGGAGAGAGGAAGACTGAATTTCTATGAGAAATGTGACTTAAATTCACACAGTAAACATTTCATTGATTTTTGTTTCATTTTGTGATTTGTGATCTATAGATGCAACTTCTTAGGTTTAAGATGGCAAAGATCTGAGATATATAATTTGTCAGACTAAGAGAGGTAGACCAAAATTATTAGATTTACTTTCATTAAAAGAGCAATTGATCTTGCTTCACTTTCTTAAACCTGAAACTTTTTGCCCATAATTTGTAACAAGTTTGTAAAGTTTTGTTGTAATTCAGGAAGAAATTCATCAGTGTTTTTTGCACAGAACCTGACTGGCATCATCACATGGTATTATAACAAAAACAATACACCCAATAAATGCATTTCTTTCAGTCAAAAACATTACATGTGACAATGTCAACAAAACCATTCATTCCTGTTAACCATTCTTCAGTATCGAATGAGTAGAAATGTATAGAACCAGGACTTTTAAACAGTGTTTTTAATTGAAAATAAAGCTAAAGCATGCTTTCCAACAGTGCAAATTTCCATAATTTTGATTCACTGCTTCCATCATCACAACATAGTACACCAGCATGGGCCTTACCAAGGGCTAGACCCTAGCCATTTGCATGTTGAACTATTTTGATTTTAAGTGCAAATATATAGATAGTCACCTCTGATTGTCACTTGCAGTAGAAACTCTCTTGCTCTATATATACACAGGATGGTCTGAAAACAGAAGTTTGAGGAGATGCAGAAAAAATAAAAGGTAATAAAATCCAAGTGCCTGAGTTCTGGTACCAAAAAGCCCTGAAATAACTTGGTTTCATTTGGGATATTTTTACAGTTCTGACCTATTTTATTTTTCCTGGTTATAGTGACTGCGTTGACACTATGAAGAGTCAGGCCATAAAATATCCTGCTACTAAACAACTATTTTAATTGTTTTTGCAAGTTTGAGGAGTCATGTTCAGACCACAAGGTAAACAGGACAATAGTAAGAGTCACCTTATTTAAAACCTTTGGGTGAGAACACAAAAAGGACTTTTCCAATTGCAAGGAGTGGCTGTAAAAGTAAAATCACACCCTTTACCAAAAAATACAATCTCATATTTATTTTTCTCAGTATATATGAGGCAGCCTTTGTCAGCATTCAATCTGGATTCCCCAGTTTTTCCACTCAAAAAAAAAAAAAAATTAAGTGCAACTACTCTTGGAGAGGGAATGAGGGGAGTAAAAAGAAAAAGATACCCCACAAACAAGAGCTCCAGAAAGCATGTTGGGCTCACAGAAACTTCTTGCTACCTCACTGTGTAACCAAGTAACCTAACAAACTTTCACTGAATTAACAGTTACAGTTTCAGGTTTGAAATCTAGTGCATAAACTTAATGGCTCATTGTAATATTTATTATTCAACCTTTTGACATTTATTTGTAGCAGTTGAATTGAGGTACCGGGTGTATTATTAGCACTGAAACAGTAAAGTGTTCCAGCACTACCGTAATAACTGAGTTTTACTTGAGTCTTTAGCCTGAAGTAGTCTGTGGAATGTAAACCAACCCTTCTCCCACCCCTCCCCCTACTCCAAAAAAAAAAAAACAAAAACAACCCACAACTGAGAAAAAAAAAAGTAATCCGATTTCTGTCTTCAAAATGCGATAAACCAGGACTCCAAAAGGGGTGTAACATATTAATGGACTTGTACAAACCATCCTGTGCAGTTTACAACAAAAGGAAGGTAATATGGTTCAAGAAAATATCTTCCAAAAACACTTTTATGAATTAAATTTCCTGAATTTGTGACTAGGTGGAAGAGGTATTGCAGAACCGCCCAGCTGCCATTTCCATATAGGATGGGCCTTGTGAGGAGGTTGGGAATCCTTAGTGGTGTTTAAGGAATATGCTGGCCACAAATCCCCATCCTTTCCAATAATGAGTGATGGAGGACAAGGAAAATTTGCCATGAAATTAAATGGCCTTTTCACTGCTGATGCTACATTGCTGGCTACCTTTTTGCGTCTGCTTATAACTGTAAAATCATCCAGTGATCCTTCATGTGTCTCAGTTTTACCTGTAGGACGAGGACTTCTAGCTGATTTCAAATTTGGTTTGACTGGAGGTGTCTGAAGTCCAGGTCGCTTTCCCAGTACTAGAGTCCGGTAATTTTTTCTCACCCTGGCACCAAATTTATATTCCCCATCCTCAGGTTTTGGAGAACCTAAAGTGCATGAAAGGCCCTGATTCTGAGCCAGTAGATTTAAGGAAGGAGTTTCTTTTTCAGGGCATGCAAAGCCTTCCTTGGCTGTGGTTAGCAAGGTGTCCTCCTCTTTACTTTCAGTCACACTGTAAAACTCACCCTTTGTATCATTGCACTCGCACTTTAGCTTATTTGTAATAAGGTCAGGTTCATATTCTTCATTAGCACTACTGTCTTCTACTTTGATTTTAATATTGTGCAGAAATGGCAATGTCTTGTCCCTGGTGTCAGTGCAGGGATTCTCGGTTTTAGTTGCAGTAGTTGCTGCTGCTGCTGCTGCTGCTGCTTCTGCTGCTGCAGCATCCACCTCAGGATCAGTTTGTGAAGAGGGCAAATCCGTAGCAAATTCAGTACAATGAAGTATTTTGAAATCACTTTCTGAATTTGCTGCCGCGCCTAAAGAATCATTATGTAAGAACTTAGCAGCTATTGTGTTGTTATCTGCACAGTGTGTAGAAGGAGTTGCTGGTAGGCATTTCCTAGCCTCTCCGAGTATTCTTTGTTGTGGAAATGCATTGTTTGTCTTAGGGCTAGGTGAAGAGGCCCCCTCCGCCCGGCAGTTAATTGTCAGGTCAGTTCTCTTTACAGTACTGGAAATTTCAGAGCACGGGTAAGTAATCTCGGATACCCTATCGTTCCTTATCTCTGTGAAACAACTCCCCTGGCTGGCCGGGCAGTACACCGGAGACGTTTTGGGGGCCCAGGTCTGCGGATTCCACTCCTCCGGTGACTCGGCTTTGACGCTACTCCTGAGGTCGGGAAGACGACCGGCATCCTCGAAAGCAGCGGGTTTGGTTGCAGCGGCGGCGGAGGCCAGATGGTACAGAAAGTTGGCCTGCGCCTGCACACTAGGAGGTTTGCAGAAACTGGTGCGCCTGAAACGGATGCTCTGCACTGACACTTGGCTGGAGCCGGAGCTGGAGTCCGACTCGGTAGAGGAGTCCTCCTCCTCCGAGCTGACTTCGCTGGAGTCCGAAGCTCCGCTAGCCCCCTCCTCCTCTTCCTCCTCCTCTTCCTCCTCCTCTCCCTCCTCCTCCTCTTCTTCTGAGGATACAGAGTTGCTGGAACTGGACAAACTGGAGCCAAAATCTGAGTCGTTGGCTGCATGGTCTGAATAGGAGCTGGATTCCGAGTCGCTACTACAACTCTCGGGAAAGCTGCCCAGATGGGGCTGCGGCCGGTGGTGACGGGAGGGGCGGTGGTTGTGCTGCGGCTGCTGGGCCCGGTGGTGATGGTGGTGGTGGTGGTGGTGGTGGTGGTGGTGGTGGTGGTGGGGAGGCGGGCAGAAGCTGTTAACCAGATGAAACCTCTCCAGGCAAGTGGCTCCGGCCGCCGCCTTGGCTTTGTAGGACCTGGGCAGCAGCAGCAGGCGCCGAGCGCCGGCGTGGGGCGCGAGCAGGCAGTCCTTGGCGCCCCCGCGCTTGCGCTTGCAGCGGTACGTGAGGCTCACCGGGCCCCCCGCACCGGCTGCTACCTTGGGCGGGGGCCCGGCTGCCGACGCCTGGTAGTAGGCTGCGGCGGCGGCGGCGGCGGCGGCGGCGGCAGCGGCGGCGGCGGCGGCGGCGGCGGCGGCGGCGGCAGCGGCGGCGGCGGCGGCCGGATGCTTGCTGCACAGCAGGCTTCGAAAATAAGCAGGGTCCGAGTGGAAAGCGACGTAGTTTCCCTGGAGCGGGGCAGTTTCATAGTTTAGAGGGGCTTTGCAAGGCGAGCGCAGGATTTCCGGATAGTGCGAGCCCGGGTATTTGCTAAAAATCTGAGGTAGTTGCGCTGTTGGGCGCGCGGCTGCAGCGCCGGGGCGCGGGGACTGCGCGCTGATTGGCAGGGGCCGCGCGGCTCCGCTCAGGCCCCGCCAAAGTTGGTGCTTGTCCTTCCAAAAAGCCGGGCGGGGGCTGGCGGCGGCGGCGGCGCGCTCTGGTGGCGGCGCCTTTGTGGCCAGGGTCCGGCCGACCCTCCTGCGCTTGGTCTTGAGGACACGCTCTGTTTTGCAAGAGGTGTAGAGTGCTTCCACATCTTCCCGGGAGATGAGCGTGCATTTGGCGGCGTGGAAGGCGATGCTGTTGATTGCCTTGAGTTTCCGCAACTCCTCCAGATCACAGTGGTGCTTTTTCACTTTCAGATGATCCATGCGCTTGTGCACGGTCGTCCTCGGGATGTTTTTCAGCAGATCCGTGAAGACTTGGGAGAGGGCAAACATTTGCTTTCCTTTAATGATGAGGTAGCCGAGCCTCACGCCATCCACCTCTTCAAAACCTGACTTCAGGTCTCCCATCTCGGGCACTAAATTATCCCCACCATTTGCTGTAAATATATACGTGATGCATACATACACATGTATGTATGTTAATCCTCCACCAGATGCTGCGTGTGTCTCAAGGCATCCTGCTAATAAAATAACAAAGACTGTTATTCCCGGCGAAAGGAGTGCCAAACTCTAGGCGAAATTATTGGAAGAAAAAAAAATGAAATTACACTGACTTGATCCTTGCTTTTTTTTTGGTTTTCGTTTTTTTGAAAAAGAGGGAAAAAACCATCCGGTTTCTGATCTGCCAGTGTGTTGGTCTAAGTCCCCAGTGCAGATCAGTACCTGGGCCCCTCTATTCCTTCCTTCTCCATTGGAGCACTATGATAATGGAATGTGAAAGGAGAAAGAGAAAAGAAATGCAGCTGCTATTCCCGCCGCTGCTTTAGCTACAAATAAAATGACAGAGTGAAGTGAGCTCGTCCGGAGACACCTTCATCAATTAATTCCCCTAAAGCCAGCGCTGATTGGACACTCCTGACAGGTGATGCAATAAAAATTGATATTCCACCCCTTCCCCCCAAAATCTCCCACTAATTAGCATACCCTTATACTGCCACCTCCCCTCCCAAAGTAAATAATACAGTCGGTATATAAATCTTTCCATTAAACTATCGGAGCTCAGAAACAGCCTGACTCAGAGACTTCATCAGAAGCAGTGTGTGTATGCTTTAAAAAAAAAAAAAAGCCCTGTATATTCTCTTTTAAAGGAATATTGCCTATTTTTTGCTTTATTTGCATTTTACCGCTACAGCTATTATCATTTCAAAAGAAAAGCATTTTAAAAACATTATCAAGCCTAAATAGACACACCCCACCCCCTTTTCCTTTAGAAAATGGAGCTTAAGTGAAAATGTGCAGAATAGCCTGGTATTTCCCTTTTGGGAGTGGGAAAGGAGACCGGCTGGGAGCTCCAAAGTTAAACCCGCGCTGTAAACCACCCCAGTACAGACTTACGTTTTGAATTTCTCTCGATTTTCCTTTTTTTCCTTCTTCCTGAATTGCTGTTTTACAACCAAAAACAAAGTTATTTGATCAAGAAAGCAGTTCAAGGCTCCAGCTCCGAAACACTGTAACAATTCAACTGGATTTTGGTTCTCTGCTGGGGGGGTGGGGTGGGGAGGAGGTAGTTTCACGTCAGACCCATAACAAAGCATAGATAAGCCAGAAATGTGTACACTTTTCACAATTAAACCAGACTGGATTGGAGGAGGGATCGTCTTAGAGTACCCAGTACAATCTTTCTGTTCACCACAGGTCAGAATTCCAGGGAGCAGATTGCTTCTGCAGCAAAGAAAAGAAAATGTAAAACGCCCAAGGTGCTTCCAGAGGTTTTACGTAATAACGATGAAAAGAAAGTGCTGATGTACGATGAAGACTATTTCAGTGGTCGGTGATGCTCTTGCCTGGTAGTTTTAATGAGACGTCCACAACTCCCATTTTCCCCATGAAAGTCAAACATTTGCTTTAAAAATCACTTTGGATGAATATCAATATTGTTTAACCTCTACTTAGGCAAATTAAAGCATATTTTGTATCATTTTCAAGAATATCCAAAATACTGCCAAATGAGAACAAGGATATTTCCAGTTGCATTACCACGATCCCAAGGCGATTTTTTGGCTGCTCTGCAAAATTCGACAGAATCAGTGTTTGCAGATACAGCATAAATGCAATCAGGCATTTACGTTTCCTTATTCCTCCAAAAATAGACACATCCGTGTGGTTAAAAGAATAAACGGATATTTCTGAGCAAGAAAAAAAATGTATAATAATTTTTTCCGTCACATTCAAAAGTTACTCTTTCCCCTGCTCTGGTCTGGCTAGCAAAAGTAGATATGGCTTAAAAAGAGAGAGAGAGAGAGAAATCAGGCATACAAAAAGGTAGTTTGCATGGAATCTCCACCATACTTCCCCACCCCCACCCTCATCTCCCTTGTAATTTCCCTGGAATTTTGAAGAGAATTGAGAATTTCAAGAAGTACATCCGGAAACTAAGGAAGTCTATTTAAGAGAGTCTGCAACTCAGAGGTTGGGATTTGAAAAGTCAGCCCTGGACTACTGTTGCACTCAGCACAGATGTAATCGCAGCTCTTCAACTTAATCAATGTGTGTACAAACCGCGATGTCTAGTTCTTGCCTTTGAAATCTAAGGCTAGCATTTCCATCCAAGAAATCAGAGCTACAGCAAATTACATTTTTGTCCTTTGAATGAGAGAAGGATCATTGAATGGATCTCGTGATATTTCAAGCTTTAAACGTAACCGAGAGGCAGCAATGAACAATGCCTCGTCACAGCTAATACCATCCACCGACTTGGCTTTCTTTTGCATCTGGATCTATCACATCGCGTTTTTCTCTTTCACTTTCACCAGAGGAAAAATGCAAAAGATATAAGCAAAAAGCAAAGTTTCCAAGAAAAGCAGATGCTGGTGTTTGTTTTTTAAAGTAGAATGCCCAGACCCTCTCTACTGCTAGCAACAATAATGTTTTAAAATTCTTCCTGATGCACTTATATAGTGCCAGCCCTTTTCCTCCCACCCCACCTCCGTTCAGTTCCCCTCCCCCAGCTTTAAGATTTCGACCTAAGAGTCAAACAGCTAAGGAATAGTAAACTCAGAATGTTTTCTTTGAGAAAACATTGCAAAGGGTTGGCTAAAGCTTCCTTTTTCCCTTTCTTTTCCAGGTAGTTTCAGTTGTTCTATTTAGATTAATACACACACACACACTCATGCTCCTATTCCTCCTGCACATGGTAACATGATTTAGTAACCCTTTCAAAATTACCTTCTTTTCCTCTCCCTTTCTTCCCACCTTTAAAATACTGCCAATATGTGTGGCTTTTAAAACTAGTAGAATATTAGGTATTTTTTTAAACTAAAGGTACAATCTGTTGGGTCAAAGACAGAAAAACAAAGGCCAGGGGATTTGGGAAAAGTGTCTACATATACGATCTTGTGCACTCAGACACCTTTATACTTATACATTTTTAATACTCCCATTACACTTCTTTCTTCTTGTCTAATACATTCTTTTGTTCCTTTTACTTCCCATTATTGTGTACGTGTTAAGGTGTGAGTGTGTGTACTCCCACACATGCACGCACACACACACTCATACATACACACATATAGACAGAATGTGACAGACAGCTTTCTTGTGGCCATCAGCACCCGTTGCATATCCGGGGTCTTCTCCAGGCACATTGGGGGTCGATCCCGATAAAAAGATCTAGCAGAGGCCCCTGAGCGCTCACACATGAAAGGCAGGGGACTTTAAGATGGATTTGCATGCACACAGGGGATTTCGATCAATAGCTACCAACATTTATGGCTTAGATTATTAATGTGAAAGCTGGCCAAAAGAATAGGGATGAAAAATTAAAGGTGTCTGTTATCAATTATGCTTAAAGTTATGCAATAATTTACTTACTTTGCCTGGATGTGCAGCTCCAGATGTATAAAATACTATTCTTCAAAAGCAAGGGGGTTTCTTTGATAAATTTGTTGACCATGTCAGTCGCTTCTGCAATCAAAGATGAACCCAATTCACATGATGGACTGTATTCAAATTCTTTTTTTTTAAAAAAGATATATCACTTGTATGCTTTTCAAGCACATAAACATGTGTGGGTAGATGTGCCCAAATTAACATTTATATGTATCTCTATCTATGAAGGTGCAGGGAATTATTGAGAATTTAGGCATATATATGATATGCATTGGATTTGTTAATAAATGATTATTTACTGACATACGAATAAAACTACATACTAGCATTAAAAAGTATTTTAGCTTTGAAAACAAAACTGCTTGCTAAAGGAAAAGCCTGTGTGGCAAATACAGATAGAAACTTCTGCATTTATTGTAAAAAATCAGCACTTTCAGTTTTTAAAGTGATGGGCTATGAAGATATGATCATATTTGTCTTTACCTATTCTGTATGAATGTACTAAATTTACCTTCCAATGTTCGTTTTGATATATTTTCACTTTACTTTATGTTAAAATACTATTGCAATTCAGTCTGACCTCTTTCCTCTGTAGCCAAGTAATGTACATGGCATTTACAGTGTTTTAAATGGTTAGCTGGGAAATGCAATAGCAATTTGCAGGAGTAGTTTACTAATGGGGAAAGTTCTTTTGAAAACCTAAAGGAAAACCTAAGAGTACGTTTGCATTTCTAGGATACAACTGTCATATAATTAAAGTATTGAAGAGCGTTAAAATAGTCCTTTTCCTCCCAAGCTTTTGCCCATACATACATAATTTAAATGAGGATAACCCCCATCATCATCATTACCACCACCTAACTCTTCACCATATACATTTGTTTTAGTGATTGCTGAACACATTTTGTTCAAAGTGAATTCAGACAGAAAAGATTAGAGGAACATCACAAAGGCCTCAACAATGTAAGTATAGTGGATAGAAGAATAAAAAAATAAGCTCCTTGTAAACCAAAAGTGACTGTAATATACCAAAAGTCTAATAATTTAAAGTCTCATATGGTTGACTTAGTAGAAAATATAGGACAATAAAATCATGTGTGATACTCAACAATTCCTTACTTAAAATTATCTAATATCATATGTTCTCTGCTTTCAGGGAGGGGAAAATGAATGGAGAATGAAATAACCAAATTAAGGGACAACTTAAATTATAACGTAGTATATTTTCCTTAATTTTTTTTCTCTGTTTGTTTCATCCAAACAAAACAGGGCAAGTCTCCAAAAGGGCCCATCCTTCTGTTCTTAGGCATTTAGAAATCCTGTTTTTAACAGAAGTTTGGGGCACAGAGTATATGCCATGTTGTCTACTGACCCATAATAAAAATGCAGTGACCTTCTACCCTTTTTTTGCCCCCTGACCCATCTTGAATTCAATGCAGCCTTTATAAATTTGCAAATCCTTGGAGGTAAAGGAGTTTTTGTGAGGCTTTGTTCTAGAAAAGCCCTGAGAGTGTGCTTTCTAAATTAGACAAAGGTAAAGGAACAAACCCTAGTGGACAAGATTTTATACAGGTGAGTAACAGACAACTCTTCAGATAATACATATTGTAAACTAAAAAGCAGTTATGAACATGGGAGACAAGGTTATAGCTTGCATCAAATTAGAGTGTGCAAATTATTTTCATGATGTAAGAAATGGTTAAGCCACAATCTTCTTGCTTTCCTCATCTCAAGGACTGTGGGGGACCCTAGTGACCAAGGAAGGAATGGAGGGGTGGGGGTTGATAGAGACAGAGAGGGAGGGAGGAGGGGAAAGGAAAGAGGGGAGACCTGATCTGAATCTACAGGCACATTCCCTTATCTTTCCTGCTATCAGCTAGTTTAAAGGACACCATAATTATGATGGTGGTAAAACAATGCCTGCTTATGTGCGCTGAATAAATAAAGAATGTTTACAGCTCAAGAATCTTTTAATTCCAATTAAACGCTATCAAAGAAAAGCCATTTTTCCAACTGCAACAGCCTTTCCCCCAATTATCTTGTTTTGTTGCAATATTTTCCTGTGAGACACTAGGGCCTCTCACAATTGATCCCAAATATACAAAAAAAAACCAAAAAAACCCAAAATCCTGAGAAAGTAGAACCCAGCATCGATACATTAAAAAATGCACAGATATCAAAACTCACAATTTGAGTTGCCCCAATTTTTGTTTATTTTCTACAAGGGTCAAATGTGTTAAAGCTGATGTGATGACATTAAGTGTTGAGACCTAACTATGGGCTGCTGATGCCATACTGAAATTCTGAGCACCCTTGAGGGGAGAAAGGAGAGATAAGACATGTGGGGCCTGATGGTCTCTGGAAAGGGAATCCTCTGGTTCTGTTCTTCTGGCTTCAGCCCAAATCCTTCTAGGAGCACTGGAGCCAATCACTGCCTTCCACTGCTGCAGCTACTGGGCACACACAAAAAAGCGGGAGATCAAAAAAAATCCCAAGTTTGAATTTATGGATACAGAGCAATCATTTTATATTCATGACTTCAACAGATCACATCATAATCAGATTTAAACAAGGTTTGGATAGTAATGCCCACCAGGCTAGGCATTGAAGGTTGACAAGTATCACACTCTAACCTGAAAAGTCACTTCTAAAATTTGGAATCAGAGTGAACATTAAGTCTTTCAACTTTGAAATGCTTACTTTTCTGTTTAAAGTCAATTTTTACATTAACAAATTTCAAATAGATGCCTCTCTTTAAGTCATTCTATAGCATTATAATTCAAACTTCTGCTTCCTCCCTTTTTCTGTTCTAGTGGTGTTTTGTTTGTGTTTTAAAAAACACATGGAATAGGAAACATGAAAAATACACTCCTTCCGTTAAATGTCCATACAAACCACCCTTTTTGCTCCATCTGTTTGAAATAGCGCATTGCTAAGTATAAACTTAAAACTTTCCTTTAAGAAATAATTAATATTTCTTAGCAGATTCTATTTGATGATGTGGTACAAAAATACAGTGGTAAAGAAAATCTGGGTATTTGTTAAGTTTTCTGGATAGTTGCAGGCCCCTTTCCTTTTGAAAGTTTAGAACTTCCAATACCCTCAATTCTACTGGCAGAATTAGGATGGACTTAGAGGGTCCTAAACGTGACCGATTCACTAAGGCGGGGGGCTACAGCTTGCAGCAACGTGCTCGGCAACTTAATCCTACGCTAAAAGAGGGCACAGAGCGAAAAAGAATGGAATACGAACTCTCCTAACATTCCTAGTTACTTTCAAGGTGGATTGTATATTTTAAGGCTGATGGGAACGACTGGTTTTTGGAGCAAAAAGAAGAGAAGGTAAGTGTTTGCCTTTGCATCCACCAGTTCTTAGAGAAACAATGAAAGAACAAAGGGAACCCCTTCTCCATCTGAACATTTTCTGTATCTCCCTCCTTTCAAGCCAGAAAGCTTGCGAGGGAATTCGCTTTACACTACCTTAAGTAGTTGTTGCTAAGCTTGTTGAACTAAGAATGAGAAAAAAGTTGAGCGGCAGTGTAAATATAGACTAAATAATAATAATAATGACGGCTTGCCTTGGCGAATCTCCACGGCGCCAGTCACAGCAACTTACAGCAGAAGTTGCTAAAGGCATGAAAGCAAAGCCCAAGAAATAATCTTAACATGCCAGATTTTGAACTCAGTCATTTAACTAATACTCCTCCCTGCTGTTAGAAAGGATTTCTGCGCACAAAACGTGCAGGTACTGTTTATGGGACGAGAGCGCTATACTAGTTAGGTCGAAAAATGTTCTCTATTGCTATCAAGCAAAGACTTTTTTTTTTTTTAAGGGAAAGGGGATTCAACTACTGCTATAGAAGAAATGGCAGCGGCGACTGGGAAAGGAGAGATTCACATTTAAGTCATTTGCTTATAAGTACGGTGGTTATCGGCAAGCCTTTGTGGATTTGTGTGACTGAATGAGCAAGTGACCGAGTGCCGTCGGTATTATATACGTGGATCGGTGTGTGTGTGTGTAGCCTCCAAAGCCGTCGAGCACGTGAAACCCATTTTTTACTGCCCCCCAAGCGGCGACCAAGCCCCCCCTCCACCTCATCCCAATCCGTATATTACCTGCCCAGTTACAGTGACACATGTTTATGTTTATAGTCCTGGTTTGTAGTAGTGTCAAGAGCCGCAACAAGAGGAGGGGGAGGAGAAAGGAGAGGGAGGAGTAAATGCAACCACCCCCACTTGTTGTTAAAGCAAATTTACTGCGTTATTGCAAGCCCGGTACGGGTGGCTGGGATGAGAGTTGAGAGGAAGGGTAGTTGGGTTGTGTGTAAGCGGTGAAAGGGGGGTGGGGTTAGGCGATCCGGGATGGAGTCGCTCTCCAGCGGCCGGGGAAAAGCAGCTCGGTCAATAGGGGAGCATGCTAGCGCGATCGAAAACAAAAAGGTTTCTCCCGCTCGCTGCGTTCACGTGGGGGGCTCTGCACGCGGGGCTCCAGGGCCCTGACCCCTGACCCCGGCTCCTCTCCGCGCTCTCCCGGTGCCGCGCGGCCACTTTTTACCCAGGATCCCTTGCGCGGGCCGTGCTCGTGCCGAGCTCGAGTCCTCCTTAATCCTCCATTCCCCGATTTCCATCCCCTCCCCCGCCGCCGCCAGCCCCGGGGGAGGATTCTCCGGCAGGGAACCCCCGCCCCACCTCCACCCGAGAGCCCCGGCCGAGGCGGGAGTAGTGAAGCCGGGTGGGGCGGCGAGTGCAGAGCTGGGCCTCCCCCGCCGGGCTGGGCCAGCGGGGGAGGGGAGTGACGGGGTAGGCGGAGAGTGGAGGGGAAGGAGGGGTGGAGACCTGAATGGGGGGCGGCGGTCCGGCCCCGCCGCCCTGCTGAGGCCTGAACCTGTTGACTATTGGTCCGCCTCGTCCCGCGCCCTCTCCCTGCCGGCCGAAGCCTCCGTCCATCCGCGGAAACGTGGGGGAGGAAATAAGGATGGCTGTTCTCTCCCCCTCCCTTCAACTTAATTTTTTTCTTGGGGGTTGAGGAAGCAAAGTAATCTCATCCGCTGCCCCATCCTCTCATAAAGGGCCCTCGTGCGCGGGCCCATCGCCCTCCCGGCCCGGCTATTTAAAACCTCCTCTGTTCCCCAGACCTGCTCCCTCGCCCGGAGCCCGGGGGCCCTCGACGCCCCTGCTGCGGCCCTCTCACCCTCCGCCCCCACCTCGGCCTGACCTGGCCCGACTTGGCCCCATCGAATTGCTTTTCTTCCCTAGCTGCTCCCTCGTCCACTTTCCACTTTTTCGTCCCAGGAGGCGTAAGAAAACCTCTGATTTGCTGCGTGCTGCCGGACACATTCTCGGTCCTCTCGTCAAAATGCTCTTGATGGAGAGCTTAAAATAGCAGTATTTAAACGGGGACATAAAAAAGGGGATTTCTTTGGACCGTTTAGACGACGTGAATGCGTTAACATTAAAAGTACGCGATGTATTTAGAGGTAAAGGTTTTAATGGGTTTGCTGTATTTCCGCCTAGATTTTGGGTTTTCCTGAGGAATCTTTTCCGGAGGGAAATAGAAAATTGAAATTAAGATGAAAATGAGACCTCTCAACCACATCTGAAAATAAGGGAAAAAAGAAACAGATTCACAAAATAGCGGGAAGGCGGCCGCAGCGAACGCTGGAGTAGCTGGGGGAAGCGCCTCGGCGCGGGGGTCTGAGGCAGCAGGGCCAGCCGGGCGGGGAAGGGCGGCGGGCGCGGGCCGGGGCGCCCGGGCGGCAGGCGGCGGCCCGCGCGAGCGTGAGCGCGGAGACGAGGGCGTGCGAGCCGGGAGGGACGCGGTGGGCGGGGGCCGGGCGGGAGGCCCACGCCGAGAAGGAAGCTGGAGCTGGACTCCGCTCACCCGGCCGCCCATTGTTCAGCCCAGGCGGAGCTCTTTGCCGAGCCCGTCCTTCCCGAGGGCGGGGGTGTGGGGGGGTCCTGCGGCCCAACTCGAACCGCCCCCCAACCCCCGCCTCCGAACTCCAGCGCCCGGGCCGGGTCGGTCCGGCGCGACAAGTTTTGTTGTCAGACTCGGCCGGGGGGTTCCCAACTCGACCCGGTGTAGAAATGAGCCTTACAACGTGCAGCTAAATTGGAGGAAGCTGGGCAAGCCTGCAACTCGCATATTAAAAGAAGAGGGAAAGCAGCATGGAAATGTTTATGAAGTGATAACTAGATAAACACAAATGTGGGATTTTTTTTTTCTTCCCTGTGTCCGGAAAGTTAAGATTAGATCATATTTTAAATATTTTTAACTGTATAGATTCGAAAATAAATGTCGGGGTTCAAAGGAATTCGGAATAGCACGTTTCGTGGTCTCTATTTGCCATTACTCAGCTCTTTGTTGTATACAAGAAGTCTAATTTTAAAAGGAAGGGCTGAGCTATCCCTAACAAAACGAGGCTTGATTTGTTAACGTGAAATGCATTGTTAAAGCAGTGGAATTCAAATGGGGAAAAACATGTGATTTGCTTTTAAACCACGTTTTGGAAATAAATAGTTGTACCTCACCTAAGAAACTTTATGAGGCATGTGGAAAGAACATTTCTGGCAAACGTCAGTTTAAAAAAGTGAAAATTTTCAATAAGTGCTTGCGAGTCTTGAAGACAAAAAGTCATCGTGCGTTAAAACTCATGAAATAATTTCAATCCTTTGGCCCAAACCTTACTTGGACATAAGAGTAATTTCGACTTAGATTTATAATTAGACTTTACAGAAATTCCTTCTAAAAATAGCTATTACTAGTTTGTGTTATTATGCAGTACTGTTTCCCAAGGTGGCTTTTTAAAAACTAATTAGAATTGATCTCTAATGGAATATTATATTTGCACGTCATCATGAAAACATTTGACAAGAGTTTTGAATTATAAGAAAGTTAACAGATGATGTTCATAAATAGCATCTATTTGAAAAGACCCCTTTAGGAGTCAGTTAAAGTTAGTGAGGGCTGTGATTTTACATTTGAACTGCCTCAGAAGTAGTTTGCATTTTTAACACTTTCATTTTGCGAATCTTCATCCTAAACTTGCATTTCCTCCCGAAAACGTTCAGTTATTTCGAGGTACAGGGAGAAATTCTTGTATAGGAAACCATTTGAGGTGTAACCAGGGACAGCTTTGAAGAGAAAAAAATTGGTGTTGAAAATTAGGTATTCTCAATCTGTTCATTCCTTCCACACTCATCCTCCTATAGTACCTCCTCCCCGACTACTTGGATTCAATTTACATTTTTAATTCATAAGTCTTTGAATATTTAGAGTAGCTTTACAAGTTTATCTGCTATGTAGTTAATAATAGACGGTGATTTTTTTTTTAACTTTTTCTGTTTGAGGCTTTTTTTGGGGGGGTTCATTTAAAGTAAAAAAATGTTACAAGTCATGACATACTTTGTGAGAAAAACAACAAATGGGCAGAAAAAAAAGGCATGAATGGGGGTGGGGATGGAGAGGGACAAGTAGCATTTCTGGTCAGTCTTTGTAATAGCTTTTTAAAATTTTATGTCATTATATTTTCCACTTGCACTTGCACCAAACATCATTGCTTTTTTAATTGTGCCAAAGTGCCATCCTATAAAAATTACCTACATTCTAGCGCTTAAGCACCATAGTAAAGACTGACAAAAAGTGATCTGAGGCTTGTATGTTTAATTCGCCAGGAATGTTAAGCTTCATAAGATTCACCCTATGGGGCCATGTTGGTCCTTGGCACTGTTACTGTACAATTTCAAGAGGTAAATATATGCATTATAGGTTTAAAAATTCTAAGATGTACTAGACAAATAGTTTATTAATTGAAGGGATAAAAAAATGAATTTGTCAACCTCATTCTTTCTGGGACACAATGCAGTTAATTAACATATTATTGGGCTTGTTTCTGGATTTGCTAAGCAGTGGTTCCTTTCAGAGAGGAAACATTTAAATCTTAAAAGGTGAACTCTTAGGTCTAAATAGTATTTAGCAATTTAGTTTAATTTCTTATTTTTCCATCCAGTGTATATTTCATTTCTTTGAAGATTCTCTTTCATTTCAAAAACTGATTTTCCTCTTTTTCATGTCCAGGATCTTTTCACTTAGATAACCTTATTGTACCACCTAAATATATCACCTTAATCACTTTAATTATAACAGAAATTCATATCTTCAGTGTCAGTGAAAAAATAAGAACATGAAGCTTACATTTCTACTCTTATATTGCTATAGTCTAAAAACCTTTAAATAGTGCTTAAAAATATCAAACCTTTAAATATTGTTGCATGATGGAAAAAAAAGTCCTAAAATCTTATGAAGGTTTATTTAGTGCCCAGAAGATCTAAAAACATCTTTTAATTAATTGTTTTTCTACTGGTAATTGCACAGTGTTTTGACCAAAAATGTAAATCTAGACAATATATCAATTTTATAGAAAAAAGGAGTAGCTTTGAATCCAAACATAAGATTCATTAACCCCCTTTAAAGTAATAGTAGGCTTTGATTCTTAAAAAAGATTTTAAAATTTAGATTACGTACAATTTAAATTTTGGAATTACCTAACTAAAGTTTCCAGCAATTAGGTGTATCTAACAATAATATTAATTATGACTGACTCTAAGTCAGTCTGCTTTGTAAGAAAATGATGCCTTTTTATGTGAAAGGGTAGTTAATATTGGAGGGTTGTTCCAATGTAGACAATTCAAAATTACCTGGCAAATAAAAATTCTTCACCTATATTAATTGAAAATCTTTAAAGAGACCAATTTATCCAAAAATTTCTGATATTTGTTCCTTACCAATTTTAGTTCAGTTGTACATATGTAAGGAAGTTTTGCTTTACTCTGAAGACAAGCTCAGACTGCAATTAGATTTTACACAGTAATATTGTGCATTGAAAAATATTTATTGTAGGCCTACTATGTGTAAAATACTTGCTAGATGGTATGGTAAATACCAAAAAATCACCTGGTAAGATTAACACTCTTCATTAAGTGGAATTTTCCACAAGCCATTAACAGAATATCCATTGAAAACATAATTGAATAACTTTCAATGAAATTTCTCATAGTACTCCATGACAAGGTGCCATTTTTGCGTTAGTATCTATAAAGACACAATACACCTTTACTGTGAAACAAATAAAACTAGTTTCAGAAATTCCTCAGTATTTTAACCATACCAGAATAAAAAATGGCTCATGATATACTTTTCACATGAAAGGTAAGAAACTTTGGGTACCAAATAAGCAAAACAAAATTTTATTCAGAGATTCCTTAGTATAAAAGGGGATATGGTTGAAATCTATAGACTATCAGAATTTGAATTTGCCAATCATTTAGAAGCGAGATTAGTTTCTAGTGATGTTTAGTAGATGAGTGAATTCTTATAACTTATTTTTATTTAAAAACCTTAGTATCAGAGACAATACAGAATTAAGTATTTTGTGGAAGTCAAACACCTTAGGTAAGGAAAGTGCATCTAGTCTTAATATTATAGAATAGACTTCAGGTTGTTAACTTTATTATATACCTTAACAATGGCTATAAGGGACTAAATTTAATATGCACACATACAAGACAAAACTTTAATTTGTAAAGGGGATAAATATAATCAACACTAAACTATGAACCAAATTTGACTTTCATGGTATTTCACGGTACTTACGTAAATGATTATGGAAAAGCAGATAAAAAAATCTGGTGCCTAGGTTAAGGAATAAAGAAAATTATAAGAAGATATATTACCCACAGGGAAAAAAATACAATTTCCCGTTATAGTAGGGTTAGAGGTTACATCATAAAATACTTCACTGGAGTTTTTTGTGGTTTGCCTCAGATGATTAGTTCAGGGAAATAGCCACTACTGAGTAAGCTGCTGTTAAGTGAAGAAGAATATTGGAGACAACAGGCTTTTGTTTTATTCTACGAGTACTAGATAGACTTTTTCCTAAGGATATTTTTGTTACGTAGCTGAGTACCAAAGGGTACCATTTTAAGGTGGGAATTATGTTTTTCTATAAAGTTAGCCTGTAAGTCCCATGGATTCTTTTTTTTTTACACTACCTATCATGTATTTTAGAAACTTACTTAAATGTTAACAATGCTGGCAATTTAGTTATAAATTTTATTTATTCTTAGAACTGGTGTTTTCTGCCAATTGCCATGTATATAGTTTGTGTGTATCTATATGTATATCTCTATATAAATACGCACACATGTGTATACATGTATATAAACATGTACAAACATACATGTATCTATATGTAAAAATGACAATATCTACAAACAGTTGCATGCATATATTTATATCACACAAAGGACAAATATAACTTGCTTACTGCTATATTTCCTGTATCCAAAATAGTCCCTGGTTCATAGTAAATGTTCAATGAATTTTTACTGAATGAATAATTAACTGTATATTTGAGCTATTAAATAATGTATTATTCTTCCAATTATTAAATATTATATTCTTGATATAAGACATAAGACAAAATTCTATATCTGGTATTTGAGTTAAGATAAGAAGGACCTATTTACACCCATTGTTTTTTCTTATTATTTTCAAAACTTAACATTTAATATTTAGATATCAGTTTTAAATACTTGGACTTCTATTTTGTCAATATTTATATGTACATTTTAAATAAAATCTCTGTTTCAGATGCTGTTAGTTATATATAGGCCTGTTTTATTAAATTATTTATCTATTTTTCTAAATTTCAAGTCTCTTACAAGTGATGCATTTTTTCCTAGAAACAGAAATGTTTACCTGTAGATATTTTATTAAATGTTACTGAATAGGGTAAGATGCCCATCCTTTTTACATGTAAGTTAATTATAAGAACTAAGCTCCAGTGAATAAAAATAGAATGAATGTATTTTTTAATAATCCAGTGCATTAAGGGTTGATTGCAGTGTTTGGGAAGGAAAGTTTAACATTGATTTGAACTCAAAATTATTCTTCCTTAGGAATCTGAACCTGAACAGGAATTGGATGTTGAACTGTATTCTTTGCAAAAAAGGCAAAGATAAAATATACAATTATGATACATAAGACAATTTGTTTTTGTTTGAAGGCTGCTTTAGTTTTATAAATGACACTTTATGAACATAACTATTACATGTTCAAAATATTTTATTGCCACACCCCAAAAAGGAATTTGCATTTTTTATGTAATCTTGTAGTCACTCACCTTTTCTAAGTGGATTAAGCAATAGAATTCTCATTTTTGTGTCTTTGTAGTGTACTTTTTCCTCTATCTTACTGTAAATCTGTATCTTACTTAAATCGGTAGTGGATTTATTACTGTAGATATCTCACTTAGCTTTTAGAATGTTAGAATATACTACTAATATATATTTGCATTATAACTATAATTCTTAGATTTCTAGGAATTAATAAAAGGTAGCCATGCTACCTTTTTTTTTTCTTTATGAAATTTGGAATGTTTTAAAAGGTGCTATCATTATTTCTTCCATGACTGACCAGAAGAACTGGAGTCCTTCATCCTTTAGCATTGTATAACTGCATTTTCTTTTACAATATATTGGTGATTCCTGATAGACAACCATTTTGTACCTGTGAGGTATTAACTAAAGCCATGAATTGGCTTTGTAAGTATACGTCTTTAAATAATCTATAATCCTATTTCATGCTAACTTTTATAATGAGACACTTTTTGTCTAAAATCACTATTAGTTTTACAAGGATGTATAGAGGGTAGGGCAATAGTGTGAGATTTTATACCTAAAAACTGCTTAGTGTCCAGCTAATTATTCTGATAGGCCTACTTCATTTTTTATGTCAGGGAAGTACTTCCATTTTTCTGATGCTTAAATGTTAAATTTTCAAGAGTAAACTTGGAGTGCAGAGCCTGATTAGAAAGTTCCTCAATCAAAACTGGACTTCACTGTCTCAAGATGTTACCATTTGGTGATTAAGAGAAATTGAATTCCTTCATCCTTTTTGTTTAATGGCATTTTCCAGATCATCACATTATGTTGCTAATTCTTGATTAACAACCATTTTTATTCCTGCATATCAAGTTTTGGGAAGCACTGGTGTAAACCTAACCCAGGTTTTTGACCTTCAGTTCAGTGCTGCACTTTCATTTGTCACGGGGGGACAATGCAGTACGTAAAGGGGCGGCGGATTTGGTGGCACTTCCCACTGGGTGAACTTTGGGTAGAGTCCAGCATGTGAATTTAACGGAGAGGCTAAGGCAGTACAGTGAATTAGAGCGGCCAACTGCAGTAAGCCATGCTTCATTGCACACCTCACGGAAGCTGGCACACTTGCCCATCCCTTGTCACCCACAGGCCAGTAACTAAGGAAAGGCCGGCAGGTAGGTTCTCCGTGCAGGGAGAAGCCTGGGGGGGGGGGGAGAGGGGGAGGGTGTTCCCTTCAGGTACTCAGACTAATGCCCCTCCCTGCCTCCCTTTCTCGGAGGCCTCTTCACGACGTGCACACGCAGCCCGCGCGACGAGCGCTGCAGAAGGCGGCCCCAACGTCTCCGGCAGCGCGTGCGCGCCCCCGCGCCCTCTCGTTGGCTTGTTCCGGCCTCAGCGCGCCGTCGGCTGCACTCGTCACCACCCCCTAGCACACCTCAGCAGCGAAGAGTGGAGCGGGGGAGGGGAAGGGGCCCGGGAGGTAGGCCGGGGCTGCGGGCTGGTCGCGGAGGCGCGCACGCAAGCCTCGCCTCTCCCGGGCCTGCTCCCTTACGCCGGCCGCCAGGCGGGCGCGCACGTCGGGTGACGCTCGGAGGAGGAAGCGCAGCCCCCTTCCCCTCCCTCGCTACCCCTGGCCCAGCGGGAGCCCCCCCAGTGCGCCTGTGCGGAGGTCTACTTGATTATGTGTACCCTCTCCGGGCTCCAACGTTAGCGGCCGGGTGGAGGTGGGGAGGGAAGAAGACGAGGAGGCGGAGGAGGCGGTGGAGGGGAGGTGGGGGGAGTCAGCAAGGACATGGCTCCTGACTCCTGTGCGGAACGTGAGTGACTGAGCGGCAAAGCCCGAGTGAGCGAGCGGCCGAGCGGCGGGCGGGAGCCGAGGGCGCCGGGAAGGGAGTGGGGACGCGGGTGGCTGAGCGGGGGAAACACTAACTGGCTTGCATGTGTTTTTTAATGGTCCCCCCAACTCCCTCTTAGATGGTCTCTAGCGACCGGCCCGTGTCACTGGAGGACGAGGTCTCCCATAGTATGAAGGAGATGATTGGAGGCTGTTGCGTTTGCTCAGACGAGAGAGGCTGGGCCGAGAACCCGCTGGTTTATTGCGACGGGCACGGCTGCAGCGTCGCGGTGCATCAAGGTAAACACCCAACCGCCCGCCGGGCCGAACCCAGCCTGCTCCCAACCGTCACCGCTTCCCCCACCTTGGCATCAACTGCCAGTTCCTTCCCGCCCCTCCCCCCGCCTCGCCTCGCCCCGCCCCCGCCCCGTTCGGCGGCTGGGGATTGACTCCGAGGGTCCGCAGCGGGGCGGAGGGGGAGTGGGCTGTGCATGTGGGAGAAAGTGCGTGTGGCCTGGACTGTCATGTGATTCTTGCTCACTCTCTCATGTGTCATTTGGCCGCCGCCTGCGCCCGGAGCCGGCTTCGGAGACTTTCCGAAGCTTTGGTTGGAGGCGAAGGGTAGTCAGGGGTCGCGGCCTGCGCCCTGGGGTGTGTGTATGTGAAGTGGGGGTGTTGGCCGTGCGTCCCTCTGTGGTGTCGCTTTGGGTTTGGGAACGTGGATACCCCTCCCCCTTAATCGCCGGCCCGGGTTTGCCGCAGTGTGCCTGGAGACTTCCTGTAGCATGGAGTCTGGCTCGGGAACGCCACTCGCTGCGCTGGGGCTGGTTGGGGAGGTAGAGGGGATGCCTTGCAGCTTTAGATTAGCGGTCGCTCGCTGCGGCACCCCAGACTTTCTGGTGGAGTCTCCGCTGCTGCGGACGGGGAGCTTCCTGCGAGAAGACTGCGGAAGGCCGCCGCCGCAGTCGTGTTGCTGGAGTGGCTTGGCTGGGCCGTGTTGGCTGGTGGATAAGGCTGCTCGGTGGCCACAGCAGGCCCCTAACTCAGCTTCTGTGAGTGAAGAAACGGAGGTGGTGGTGCCGCCAGTTTCTTGGGGAGCATCTTAGTTTATTTCTGGGTGTGTTTACATTCGGTGAGTTGTTTCGATATACAGAAAAGTCCAGGACAGTATTAGTTCTTAGGCCATTGAAATTTATTTTTCTATTTCATACCGCAATGAATCGAGGCTAAAATAACCTAGATGGGTTCTTTTTTGATGGCTCCTTTTTCTCTTTTACTCGTGAAAACCTGCCTATTTCCCACTCCTGAATCTAGCATGATATGGATGTTGTTTAGTAGTGTTTTGGAAAGAAAACTACCAAATGAGAGAGGAAAGTCTGAACTGAAGGGACTAAAGAGTATTTTTAATACAATGGAATCTCAGTTGTGCAGATGTAGGAACATTCAATTGATTTAACCAGAGAATGTAGTTTTTCCCAGGTTTTTGTTTTTCAGAGAAATCAAATTTGCATGACTTCCTAGTGTTAAAACTAAATTCTGATTTTAGGTTCTTTAGAACTGATATGTAATATTTCTATAAGAGTATTCATTAGCACTTGTGGAGGATGATAAATGGTCACATTTTGATATGTAATTTCATTCCTGATAGAGAAAATTTTAAGTCAAATTTTCTTTTCTAGAAGTACTTCCAATTAAAGTAAGTTTCTAGACGCTGAAGCTGGGTTTCCTGCATATGAGAATTTTTTTTTTTAAAGATTGATTTATGCACACAAGAACTGGGGTACAGGCCAGAAGGTACTGGGCAGGGAGAAGATTCACCAGAGACAGTGGGGAGCAGAACAGGTGGAATCACTGAAATACACTGCTGAGGGGAGCAGCAGGAAAGGCAGGCGAGGTCTGCTGTACCATGTGGGTCCCCTCCCTGGCCAGAGATCAAACTGGCTGCAGTGGCTGCGGATGCTTCATAGTGTGTGCTTAACCCGTTGTACCACTGAGGAGGCCCATACCAGGACATTTTTATCCTGACACATTTACTAATTTTAAACGGGGAGTAGTTTTTGTTCATGTTTATAGGTTTTTAGGAAAATGTCTATTTCAAGTTAACTATTAACGTTAACTTTTTAAAAAGCAACTATGCTTTAAGAACAGTTATGATTTAATAGGTGATATACACTCGGGTCACTTGTTTGAACATTCACATCATAGTGTTATACAGAAATAGGTATTTTACTTTTTTATAGCTTTGTTGAGATGTAAGTCATATAACATAAAATGCACTCATTAAAAGTACAGTTCATTGTGTTACTTTTAAAAAAATAGATTCACTGAGTTTTGCATTTATTACCACAATTTTGGAACATTTTTAAAACCTTAACAAGACTGACCCCT
Organism: Galemys pyrenaicus; assembly: GCA_019455555.1. Lineage (NCBI taxonomy): Eukaryota > Metazoa > Chordata > Mammalia > Eulipotyphla > Talpidae > Galemys > Galemys pyrenaicus. The sequence continues at coordinate 615,264 of JAGFMF010011694.1, read as the reverse complement.
TTGCAGATAGGTACTCTTTCTTTTCAACTCCCACAGCCCTAGGTAACCACATATGTGTGTGTGTGTGTGTATACATATATAAAGATTTATTTATTTGTGCATATGAGAGCTGGAATACAGATCAGAGTCACCAGAGGTGAGAGGATTCACTAGAGACAGTGGGGAGCAGAACAGGCAGATCTACTGATATACACTGCTGAAGGGAGCAGTGGGATCCAACTCGTGCTATTGTGCAGCAGATGCTTCACAGTGCAGCGCTCAACCCGCTGCGCCACCAGGGAGGTCCCTCATATATATTTTTTGTTTGTAGATTTTCTTGTTCTGGATATTTTGTGTAAATGGAAGCATTTCACTTAACATTACATCTCACTTTTCCCCTTGAAGTATCTGTTGTTCATTCTGAAAGGTGATTTGGAAATATTTTCATGAGACTTAACTAAAATGTCTTAAACTGTCAGGTATAGGAATGGATTCATGAATTTTTTTTTTTTTAAGATTTATTTTTGCATTTGAGAACTGGAATGTAGGCCAGAGTGCCAGGTGGTGAGAGGATTCACCACAGAGAGAGTGGGGAGCAGAACAGGCATATTGATTGAAATACACTGCTGAGGGGAGCAGAGAGTGAGACCAGGGAGGTCTGCTGCACCATATGGGTTAGCTCTCTGGCCAGGGATTGAACTTGTGCTGCAGTGGCTGCAGATAGCTTCATAGTGCTGAGACTTAACCAACCCCTTGTGCCACCAGGGAGGTCTGAATTAATGGAATTCTAAGTTATTTTATGTAAGAAAAAATCCCTTAATTGTTAAATTTTACTTAATATTTTTCTTATCAGAAAAGAATAATTAAAATCTGTATATATTTTAAAGTGAAAGATTGCATTTAAAAATTTTTATCAGTGTGACACTTTATTTAAAAAAAATTTGTGTATGCACACAAGAGCCTGGGGTAAAGGCCAGAGTCCAGGGAGGCAAGAGGATTCACCGGAGACAGAGCTGGGGAGCAGAATAGGCAGACTGACTGACTGAAACACACTGCTAAGGGGAGCAGAGGGCGAGGCTGGAGAGGTCCTCTGCGCCATGTGGATCACCCTTCAGCCAGCGGCAGGAATCGAACTCATGCTGCAGTGGCTGCGGTTTGCTTCATAGTGCGTTGCTTAACCCACTGCACCACCAGGGAGGCCCCAAAGTCTGACACTTTTTAAATGAATAAGTAATATGTAGTTATATGTAAACCACCACAAAGCAGGTGGTTTATACGAGTAGTTGGAGAGTAATATATAAAATAGGACTTTGAAAGAGTATTTGATTTTCTATAATTTAAATTTTTTTTCTATAATTTAAATCTTAACGTATATTAAAATACTTTATTTCTCAACAGCTTGCTATGGCATTGTTCAAGTACCCACTGGACCATGGTTTTGTAGGAAATGTGAATCTCAAGAGAGAGCAGCCAGAGTGGTAAGAATTGTTTATCAAAAACTTTAAAATACGTCAGTGAGTAGTTGAGGTACTATACACTCATTTTATCAGTCTTTTGTCCAGATACTGAATTTGGGCAATTATTGACTCAGTTTTAAACAGATTTTTTAAAACTTGAAAAATAGTTTGAATCAAATAAGTGTATGTTTATGGATATTTGGACTTTATTATCAGTTGTTATGGGTTTGAATGTTAAATTGGTTAATCATAGAATTGCTGTATGTTAAGGAAGCTGCATTTATAATTCTAGATTCTTTTTAATGAAATAAACATAAGAATTTAATGACATTCTTTTTACTATACTACACATGTATAGTTTAACTTTGAGTGGCCTGTGTTTTCAGACATTTCATCCCTTTCACAAAAGCAACATAAAATCTGTTTTTACTTGGCTGACTTACCTTCTTTCTGAACATTTTGAAACCTCGGTAAGAATGAGAGATATATTTATTGTTTAGCCAAAAACATTTTTCCAGTTGGATATCAGAGAGAAGAAGATGTAATCTCAGCTAATTAAAAGTATTACTATTTGTAGTGGGAAAGTTTCTTCCTTTTGGCATTGACTAAGGAATTTGGCAGACGGTGAAACACATTTCAACTTATCTGTTTATAGATATAGCAAAACCCAGAAACTTTTCTCTCTGCTTGGGTAGTTTTTGATCCGCAGAAATAACAACTGAGTATCACATCTAGGATTTTGAAACTCAGAGCGCTATTCTGTTGGTGTATCAGAATTCACAATAGCAGAATTATAGCTATTGCTCTCATGTTAGAATAATGGGAAATCGACATTGGAGGCTAAAATTAATTAAAAACTACTTTAGAACTTGATGACGTATGTAATAGGTCTACTCTATTTTTCCCCTCTTTTTAGCATGTTATGTTTTGGGGTTGATGGATCACCAAGAAAAGGAAGTTATGCTTTAGTTTACTAGTAAGTACTGGCATTGAGGTGAGGCTATTTCAGGGAGTGTCAAACCAGGGAACTATTAGAAAATAGGTATGTATTAAGAAAGGAAGGGTAAAGAGATCAGGAATGGGGCGTTGTAGAATGCCAGCATATTTGCCTCAAATGCTGCTTCCTGCCTATTTTTTTCCTTTGTCCTCTAAGGCTATGGTCAGGTTACCAAGGTGAATAAATTACCTATTTTAATAGTAGTAAGGGAGGACACATTTTATTTCAGTTTTATTGGGTGGGCTATGGGTACCAATAAAGGTTTTTTTTTTTTTTAAAGATTTATTTATTTATGCATATAAGCACTGGGGTACAGGCCAGAGGTGTGGGGGGTGAGAGGATTCACCACAGAGCGGGGAGCA
>JAGFMF010011694.1:599867-612195 GCA_019455555.1 Galemys pyrenaicus | reverse complement strand
ATTCACCACAGAGAGCAGGGAGCAGAACAGGCAGATCAACAGAAGTACACTGCTGAGGGGAGCAGCGGGCGAGGCAGGAGAGGTCTGCCGCACCATGTGAGTCCCCTCCCTGGCCAGCAGCAGGGATCGAACTCCTGCTACAGTGGCTGTGGTTTGCTTCATAGTGCGTTGCTTAACCCACTGTGCCACCAGGGAGGCCCTGTAGTACAGTTTTAAAAGGGGTGAGTTCTTTGTGAGAAATAAAAAAAAAAACTTGTTCCAAATTTAAAAAGCAAAGAAAAAGAATCTTAAGGTTATAGGAGTCAAGAACCGTAATATGGAAATGTATCTACACTTAGAAAGAGAATTGGTCTTGATCTTATTTCTGCCTTTTTTTTTTTACATTCTTTTCCTTTCTCTGCAGCTTTTCTCTACTGCTTTAACAAGTAATAACTTTTATGAGGGTTTACTATTTTTCAGATACTAAGTGTTCTATCCCAATTATCTCCCTTTACTCATCCAATAAAATCTCATTTTAAGAGTAAAGACACATATTACAATAGAAATGCATGTCCAGTTGGAGTACGGGCTATGATTAAACTCTAAACTATCATGTTACACACTGTCTCTAGTGAAAGGATGACTATACTTTAACTCATATTTTCTATTTCCTGTTTTCAGACACTAAATATCTCTCCAAATTTCATGTTCCTTAGGGGAAAAAATATGAAAACTTTGGCTTGACTTGAATGAGGAACCTACCACTGGACCAGCTAGCCAAGGCTAAGCAATAAGGTTGAGTTACTCAGACACAGTTAGGGATTGGGATAGCTCATTTTTCAGGAAGGGGGGCTTAAAAAATCTGGTGTTACCTTGACAGATGTTGAAGAGTGTAAGTCCAGAACAAGGAAATATTTTCAGACAAATTATTTGGTATATGTTGAGTGGATCTGAAAGGGGAGATGAGAAATTGAAAGACTTAGAATCCTATTATTACAAAGATGTGAACGTAGAAAGGGAAGGAGGGAGCATTTTATTTATTTTTCAAAAAGATTTATGCATACATATATATTATGCTGGGGTGCAGGCTAGAGGTGTGTGGGGTGAGGATTCAACAGAGCCAGAATGGGGAGCAGAACAGGCCTATCTACTGAAATACACTGCTGAGGGGGGAGGTGAGGAACAGAAGAGGTCTACTGCACAATGTGAGTCTCTTCCCTGGCCAGGGATCGACCTTGTGCTGCAATGGCTGCTTCATAGTACTGAGGCTTAGAGACTTAACCCCTTGCACCACCAGGGAGGCCTGGAAGGAGCATTTTATTTTATTTTTAAAAATTTTATTTATTTTTAAAAATTTATTCATACAAGAGCTGGGGGTATAGGCCAGACGCAAGGGGTGAGAGGATTCCCACGAGAGTGGGAGGCAGGAGAGGCAGATCTACTGAAATATACTAAGGGGAGAAGGGGCAAGGCAGGAGAGGTCTGCTGTGCCATGTGGGTTCCCTCCCTGGCCGGGGATTGAGCTAGCACTGCTGTGTGGCGGATGCTTCACAGTGCAGCATACAACCTGCTGTGCCACCAGGGAGGCCCCTTTTAGGATGTATTTTGCCCATCTTTATATTTCCAGTTTTATTGAGATTTGATTGACATACAATATTTTATTAAGATGTGTAAAAATGATTTATGTAAATATTGTGAAATGATTACCACAATAAGAGCATCTACCACCTCACATAGTAGAATTTCTTTTTTTAAAAAGATTTTTAAATATGTGGGGATTACAATTGATGGCAAGTATATGTAAATTCTTAAATATTTTATATTAATAAAAAATATTTTTATTCATACAAGCCCTGGGGTACAGGCCAGAGGTGTGGGGGTGGTGAGAGGATTCACCACAGAGAGCAACCACAGAGAGCAGGGAGCAGAACAGGCAGATCAACAGAAGTACACTGCTGAGGGGAGCAGCGGGCACTGCAGGAGAGGTCTGCCACGCCATGTGGGTCCCCTCCCTGGCTGGCAGCAGGGATTGAACTCGCGCTGCGGTGGCTGCGGTTTGCGTTGTAGTGCCTTGCTTAACCCACTGCGCCACCAGGGAGGCCCTCCAATTTATTTTTAATTTCCCAAATTTTTCTCTTTTGCAGTCATTTATAATTTAGAGCTGACATTACTGAGATTTTTACTCAATCCAGTTACCCAATTTTCCATTTCCCTTGCTGGTAAGTTATAACTAAGTAAGCTATATTAGTCCTTTTATTTTTATTTTATATTTTACTTCTTTTTTAATATTTACTTATTTATTTACAAAAACAGGTACAGGCCAGATGTGGGTGGGGGTGAGGGATTCACCAGAGACTGTGGGGAACAGAACAGGAGATTCATTGAAATATACTGCTGAGGGAAGCAGCGGGCGAGGCAGGAGAGGTCTCCTGTGCCATGTGGGTTGCTTCTTTGTCAGGAGATTGAGCTTGTGCTGCAGTGCCTGTGGATGCTTCATAGTGCAGTGCTTAACCTTTTGTGCCGCCGGGGTGGCCCCTATATTAGTCCTTTTATGTCTAACAGTGTTCTTATTTTCTCTGAGAAATTAGTTTTTTTTTTTTTTTTTAATTTATTTATACATACAAGAGCTGGGGTACAGGCCAGAGTTGGGGGAGGTGAGAGGATTCACCAGAGACAGAGTGGGGAGCAGAACAGGCAGACTGACTGAAGTACACTGCTGAGGGGAGCAGCGGGCACAGCAGGAGAGGTCTGTCGCGCCATGTGGGTCCCCTCCCTGGCCAGTGGCAGGGATTGAACTCGTGCTGCAGTGGCTGTGGTTTGCTTCATAGTGCGTTGCTTAACCCACTGCACCACCAGGGAGGTCCCTGATAAACTAGTTTGAATTCTAAAATAATAGTCTTGTAATTAAACATTTAACTCTAGTTTATCTTTATGGTACCTATTTGTGCTAATAGAAAATCTGTTGACAGTCTGTTTAACTTGCTTGAGAGTTGATACGTTTTTTCATTTTGAGGATTTAATGTTTTTCTTCCATTTTAGAAAATTTCCCGCTCTATTTGTTCAAAAATTATCATTCCATTGTTTTCTTTTCCTGGAACTGTTACTTAGGTGTATACTTGGAATTCTCATACTTTTCTTCATGTCCTCTAATTTAACTTTATTTTCTATCTTATCTCTTTATTCTGTCTTCAAATTTATGCTTACTGTTAAGCCAGTGAATAAATTTCCTTATTTTATAATTTAAAGATTTATTTGTTTATGCATACAAGAACTGGGGTACAGGCCAGAGGTGTGAGGGGTGAGAGAATTAGCCCATGGTTTTCACATTAGGGTTGTCCCACGATCATAGCATGGCAGTGGGAACTACAGTCATTGTGAATGTATAAATTAGTTTAAGATAGGACTTCCCTGGTGGCAGAGGGGTTAGAGTCACAGCACTATCAACCTATCCCCAGTGACTGCAGTGTAAGGCATGAGTTTCATCCCCAGCTAGGGAGCTAACCCACATATGGCATAGCAAAGCTCTTCTCTCCTGCCCGCTGCTCCCCTCAGCAGTCTTTTTCAGTACATTGACTGAAATACACTATTCAGCCTATTCTGCCCCCCACTCTGTCCTTGCATCCTTGCATTCCCCCATCATTGGCCTACACCCCATTTTTTGTATACATAAATAAAATATTTTTTAAAAAATTATTTATTTATGCATATAAGAGCTGGAGTCATGAGAGGTGATAAATAAATTATTTATTTATGCATACAAGGCCAGAGTCATGAGAGGTGAGAGGATTCACCAGAGACAGTGGGGAGCAGAACAGGCAGATGGACCAAAACACACTGTTGAGGGGAGCAGCCGGCGAGGCAGGAGAGGTGTGCTGTGCCATGTGGGTCTCTTCCCTGGCTGGGGATCCAGCTTGCACACTGCTGTGTTGCAGATGCTTCACCGTGTGGCGCTCAACCTGCTGCGCCACCAGGGAGGCCACAATAAAATAAATCTTTATAGGAAAAAAGTTTAAGACAAAGAATGGGGAAGGGTCAAGTGGTTCTTCTCTCAGCTGAACTGTTCTCTTAAACAGGTTTTACGGGAGCTCTGATAAGCCATTTATGCTTAATTTTACTGGCTCTTGTTAGACTGTAAAATGTGCTTGCATTGATGAACTGAATAAAATTGGAGTCTTAGATGGAAGAGGGAGATAATGGATTTGAGATTGGTGAGGTTACACTGTGACACTTGTCACAGTTTGCCTACTGGGGCTTGTTATTCTAGACCAGTTTTTTGGTTTGTATCTTGGCTTGGATTTATGCACCCTTTAAGGTGGATTGTATGCACCACACACTGATAAGATTGCCTTGAGTTTCCTGTTTTTCCAGGTTAACTCCTCTGTTCATGTTCTGAATAGACTTCATTGCAGCTGTTCTAGTTTCTCTAGTTTTACTAGTTTTTCTAGATAAGATTTCCCTTTGATGGTGGGGGATTGTTCCTTTACAGCTTAAAAAAAAATTTTTTTTAAAATGAGAGTTGTTGTTTCTCTAAGAACTTGTAGTTCTGTCTCTATGGAACAAACAGAAAATCATGGAAATCTGGATTCGGATGTCATATGCTTAATAGGTTTTCTTTTTCTTTTTGTCTCACCTCAACACTATGGTGGTTTTTGGCCTTCCCTCAGTAATGAGCAGAAGTGATGTTTATAACTTCAGGGTCATGCCCTTAAAGTGATAGGGCATACTTTCCATTCCCCATGCCGCTTGACTGCAACACAGATGCGGTTGTTAGAGGGGGGACAACCATCTTAGGATATGACAGCTTCTGTCTTCATGCAGGGAAATTAGAGTGCTTCTGCACTTGTAGGGTCTATCCTGGTACCATCATCAACCCCAAACTCTTCAACATTCGATGAATGTGCAGTTTTAACTTTATTTCTGCCACTTGGAGATTTAACTTTATACATAATTGAAAATTGCTTGCAAATTTATCTTTGATATCCATGTGCAAGAAAACTAGAATGTGATGTTTCTAGTTGCACTTATAAAAATTATTGTATGTAACTTTTCTGTTTCTATATGATCTTTTCAGCCTGCATACTTTATTTATTTTAAATAAATAAAGTGCAGGGGGTGAGGTGCAGGGGGTGAGAGGATTCACCAGAGACACAGTGTGGAGAACAGGTGGATCTACTGAAATACACTATTGAAGGGAGCAGCAGGCAAGACAGGAGAGGTCTGCTGTGCCATGTGTGGGTTAGCTCCCTGGCTGGGGATGAAACTCTGCCTCAGTGACTTGCAATAGCTTGATAATGCTGAGACTTAACCCCTATGCCACCAGGGAGGCCCTCAGCCTCCATACTTTAAGTAGAATGACCTTAGAAACGAGCATTTACTTTTTATTTCTTATTGCTGACTTATATAATTTAATATTTGCTGCTTCCTATTGTTTTGAAAGAGATCATTTAAAAAAATTAACAGATTTAATGCTTAACCACCAGAGACAAAATAGCAAGTAGCTTATTTATGATTCTGAATTCCTAGCTTGATATCTGAAATGAAATAGGTGCTTGTTTTGTATCATTTTCTAACCATTTCTGCATAACTAGTAAGAAATGAAAATGGAGGTGCACTGATAACATTAGATTTAATTTTTGTTTACCAAAATGATAAGTGTGTGTAAGTAGTGCTAAAAACCTCACACGCAACTGGTCCCTGACTCACAGACCCTCCTCTCATTTCCTACAGGCAACTCCTCTGACTGTCCCTTTTGGTACTTACCTCTAGTTCTAAAAGGAGTGTATAGGCCTCCCTGGTGGCACAGTGGGTTAAGCAACACACTATGAAGCAAACCACAGCCACTGCAGCAGGAGTTCGATCCCTGCTGCCGGCCAGGGAGGGGACCCACATGGCGCAGCAGACCTCTTCTGCTGTGCCTCCTGCTCCCCTCAGCAGTGTGTTTCAGTCAGTCTGCCTGTTCTGCTCCCCGCTCTGTCTCTGGTGAATCCTCTCACCTCCCGCAACTCTGGCCTGTACCCCAGTGCTTGTATGCATAAGTAAATAAATCTTTAAAAAAAAAACTAAAAGGAGTGTATAGTATAAGGTGTTGTTCTTGATGTATCCTACCTAACATTTTTCAACCCTTTCCTTAAAATTTTAAATTGTCACACTTAATCCTAGAGCTCTTCTATATTCTGAATGTTCCATATTTTTTATTTTGTTTTGTTTCTTAGAGAAGATATTAACTAGAGAGGTGTCATTTTGTTTCAGTTTTCTGGTATTCTTCTGTTTTGGGGACTCTTTCAGAATGTCTTTGAACTGTTTGTGTTGGACTCTTGTCAAAGATTTCAGTCAGAAATCTGTTGGCTTTTAGCTGTTTGATTTTAAGGCAAATTCATGATGAGATGATTGGAAGTTCTGTATATGTAGGTGTAGGGATTGTTAGCTGATTTACTGCACTATATATGATCTTGCTGGTTCATTTATTAGGAAATCATCACTTGGTTAGTTTTTTTTAGAGAGTAATTCTCTAGTTTGGGGTTTACCAGTGTTTTTTGACTAGACGATTGCTGGAACTTCACTCTTTAGAATTAGATTTTCAGGGCCTCCCTGGTGGCGCAGGGAGTTGGGCCCCACACATGAAGCATTTGCAGCAAGCAGCATGGGTTTGATTCCCCCCACCAGGGAGGGGGTCCACATGGCGCAGCAGACCTCTCCTGCCTCGCCCATTGCTCCCCTCAGCAGTGTACTTCAGTCAGTCTGCCTGTACTGCTCCCCACTCTGTATCTGGTGAATCCTCTCACCTCCTGGGACTCTGGTCTTTACCGCAGCTCTTGTATGCATAAATAAATAAAATCTTTAAAAAAAGAAAAGATTTTCAGTCAGTTCTTTTTTTTCAGTATAGTACCCCTTTCCTTGTGCCTGGTGTCCATGAGTCTCTTTCTGCATTTTTTCTAGTGTGGGAGAGAGAGTTTACTTGGTAGTATGTGGTGAAGGACATTGGAGTATATGGTGTTAGCTGATTATTTTTCAGATTATATTCAGTCTCTCTTGTTTTTAGCCTTGCCTGAACCCATTCTTCCCAGGTACATACATTGTTAAACCAACTTCCTTTCCAGATACACATACTGCTACTGTGAATGTATAAAATTTTACTCCCTGTTGCCTGGTACCTAAAGTTCCTCTAGTTTCTAGTGTTGTATGGTCTAAGATGCATTGCTTTTGGACTTGTCTTCTCTACAGCAGCTTTTTCTGGTCTGAGTCATTTACTTCTTGTTTCCTGTTAGCTTCTAAAATTTTATAGATCTGTGTTCTCTTATTGGTTTTTTTCCCCCATTTTTGTATGGCTTCATTTCCTTTTTATATTTAGTGGAATTTCAGTAAGGAAGATATGGAAATAATTTTTCTTGAAGATTTATTTATTTATACATACAAGAACTGGGATATAGGGCAGAGGTGTGGAGGGTGAGAGGACTCACCAGGGATATAGTGGAGAACAGAACAGGCAGACTGACTGAAACACACTGGTGAGGGGAGCAGCAGGTGAGGCAGGAGAGGTCTGCTGCGCCATGTGGGTTGCCTCCGGGCCTGGTAACAGACTCGTGCTGTAGTGGCTGCCAATAGCTTCACAGTGTTGCAGTTTATCCCTTGGGTCACCAGGGAGGCCTCTGTGGAAGTATTGTTAAGTGTAGTTAACTGCTTGTACTTGTGATGTGGGTGTTTTTTTTTTTTAAACATATTTTCCAGGGTCTTGTTTTTTCTTTAGTTTGATCTTTTTACTTGATTTCTTTCCCTCACTGAGTTTATAAGCATTTTGAGTCTTCCCAGGAATTCTTGTTCCCTTTATGTTTTCACCCTTTCATGTTTTTCCCTTTCATTAGCAACCTACATTGGAGAATAAAGCCATAGTTGATGTTTCAGGTGCCTATTATAGTATGAAGCCACTTAGTTCTTAATGATTGTTTTATAAACTAGTTGTTATTTAAGCAGGAACATATGAAATCTGCATTTGTTGTAATAGTATCATTATGGACACTGTCCATTTTTTTTTTTAAAGATTTATTTATTTATGCATACAAGCACTGGGGTACAGGCCAGAGGATTCTGAGAGGATTCACCACAGAGAGCAGGGAGCAGAACAGGTAGATCAACAGAAGCACACTGCTGAGGGGAGCAGCGGGCACAGCAGGAGAGGTCCCCTCCCTGACCAGCAGCAGGGATCGAACTTGTGCTGCAGTGGCTGTGGTTTGCTTCATAGTGCGTTGCTTAACCCACTGCGCCACCAGGGAGGCCCGGACACTGTCCATTTTGTCTTTCAGTGACCCTTATATATTCATGTACAAGAAATTCTTTTAATAATTTAGCATCAGGAAATTTTTCTTCCTTGAAATATGGTATATTTCCTTCTTTTTGTTTTCTCTGTGATGTGTATTCTGTTTTCTTTTTGTTCTAGCCACCAAGCAGGATACAATTAAATCTGGTCTTTAGTATATCAGTTATATTAATCTGATGCTATGTTTGTTTCCTTCTCCTCCTCTTGTGGGGTTTAGAACTTCTCTTATCTCTGTTTCTCTGCGTGTTGATTTCATTCTCTCATACTACAGACTCTCTACTTCATGAGACTGGAACCATGACTGCTGGCAGCTCTTGGCTTTCATCTTCCCAGTCCCTTCTACCAGAAGAAGGGACTGTCTTGAAGAATCCTGGGAAAGACTGTGATTGACCTGTCTTGGACCATCCCTGTGGCTGGAGTGGGGAGGGTACTATGAATGGCAACCTTCACTAGAACTACATAGTTGGAGTCAGGGGTAAGAGCAGTTTCCCTAATGTAGGGGGATGTCATCATACTGGCTCTCATTGTTCATTTTACTATTTTTTTTAAAGATTTATTTATTTATGCATAGAAGAACTGGAATACAGGCCAGTGGTATGGTGGCACAGAGTGGGAAACAGAACAGGCAGGTAGACTAAAACACTGCTGAGGGGAGCAGCAGGCGAGACAGGAGAAGTCTGCTTTGCTGCGCCGTGTGGGTCACCTCTCTGGCCAGAGATTGAACTCATGCTGCAGTTAGCTTCATAGTGTCGTGATTTAAGCCTTTGTGCCACCAGGGAGGCCCCCTTTTTTTGTTTTTGTTCTTGTTATAATATTGGTCCTTTATGTAGGTAGCCTCAAATATTTTTCTGAAAAATAGGTGTAAATAAGTACACAGATTATCTATAAACCTCTTACTTAGTCATCCTTCAGATCATTACTTTTGGCTCTTAATGTCCACCATATTTGACTTTTTAACTTCAGCTGTCCAAATCTGAAATTTTCTTTTAAGTTTACATTCTGCTTAACCCACTTAATAGCATTTAAAACTGAGGTTATTCCATCTTTCTTGTAATTCTTTGTTCTTAGGACTTCTGGGAAGCTGCTGTCTTCCCTTACCTCTTTAAATATTGCCTTAATATGTTCCTGTTTGGCATTTCTTCCTTATTTCTGTAAAATTTATATGTTTGCTTTTTCTGCTCTGTTTCTTTGATTACCTCACCCTAGGTAAACTTATGCATATTTATGGATGCTTTTATGCATCAATATGACCTGAACATTTTTTTTAAAGATTTATTTATTTATGCTTACAGGAACTGGGGTACAGGCCAGAGGTGTGTGTGTGTGTGGGGTGAAAGGATTCACCAGAAACAGAGTGGGGAGCAGAACAGGCAGATTGACTGAAACACACTGCTTAGGGGAGCAGTGGGCGAGAGGGGACCATGTGGGTCCCCTCCCTGGCCTGGGATGGAACTCTTGCTGCAGTGGCTGTGGAAGCTTCATAGTGCAGTGCTAAACCCCTTGCGTCACCAGGGAGGCCCTTCACCTGAACATTTTTTCCCTGGTCTTCAGATCCATATTTCCAGTTGCCTTTTAGATACTGCTATTTAGGTATTCTGGGTGTCTTAAATTTAAATTTCTGTACTACTGTACTCACTGACATAATCTAAACTTAAATTTTTTGGTTGATAATTGTAACTGGTTAAATGAATTAATTTTGGTAAGGTGATACAGTGACATGGTTCAAAAATGTGAAAATTGAAAATTCTTCCTAATCTGTCTCTCACCTCCTTTTGCTTCCCAGGTTCCCATTGTTGTTTTTTATTTATTAGTGTCTTAGTGAAAGTACATGCTTAAAAATATATTCTTGTTTTCTTAAAACAAAAACAAAAACGGTAGTATAGGGGCCGTCCTGGTGGCACAAGGGGTTAAGGCTCAGCACTGTGTAGCTATCAGCAGCCACTGCAGCTTGAGTTCGATCCCTGGCCATGGCACAGCAGACCTCTCCTGTCTAACCCGCTGCTCCACTCCTCAGCAGTATATTTCAGTACATTTGCCTGTTCTGTTCATCACTGTATCTGGTGAATCCTTTGACCCTCCCCATCTCTGGTTTGCACCCCAGTTCTTGGATGCATAAATAAATCTTTAAAAATAAAATGTTATTATGTTACACATACTTACATGAATGTCTCTGTTTTTACTTTTCTTCAAAGTAGTCCCTCTCTTTTCAAGATTGTTACCTGCAAAACAAATATAAGTATTGTTTCCCAATATTTTTACTTAGTTTTTAGTTCAAAAGTAAAAACTATTTTTCAGTTTCACAGTATTTTCACAAAGTATTTTCACATTTATACATTTAATGTCTGTAGAGAGTAGGGCTGGGTAGAAACCATATCCCCTCAAACAAGCTAGTTCTTTTTTTTTTTTTTTTTAACGATTTATATATTTATGCACACAAGAGCTGGGGTACAGGCCAGAGTCACAGGAGGTGAGAGGATTCACCAGACAGAGTGAGGAGCAGAACAGGCAGACTGACCGAAACACACTGCTGAGGATAGCAGCAGGCGAGGCAGGAGAGGTCCGCTACACCATGTGGGTTCCCTCCCTGGCCTGTGGCAGGGATCAAACTCGTGCTGAAGTGGTCGCGGCCTGCTTCACAGTGCGTTGCTTAAACCACTGGGCCACCAGGGAGGACCCACAAGCTAGTTCTTTAGTTGTACAACAGTAGGGTGAGAAATTTATGGTTGTGTTGCTCTAGAGCCAAGTAGAAATTATAACTGCTCTAATACAGCATGAACTGTTTCCCCATTTATATTGTCTCTTTCTTCTCTTCTTTCCTAAATCCATATGCTACATTGCAATGAGTAGACAACCCCAAAAGATTACTTTCTACTTGTTATAATCAAATGCCATCAGTGCATTGAAAGATCAAAATATTTCTTGTCCCTTGTTTTAAAAATTTCCAGAGTTCATCACAGTGCAGATTTGTACACTTCTGTACAACTGAGGAAAGAAAGAGAAGTGAAAAGAAAAAAAAGATCATAATCTCACCAAGAGAGATTTTGATAGTATAGCAGTAATTTTGAGATCATGAACTTTGGAGATATGACTTGTACACCTCAATTTCCTCATCTGTAAAGTAGCATGGAACTCTTTTTGTGCTAAGTACTATTAAGTGCTTTACATAGAAAAATACGTTACTTTACCCTTTCAATAGGACAGTGACATAGGTGTCATGTTTATCTCTTTTTTAAAGTTGAAGCACCTCGAGGCTTAGAGCATTTTAGTAACTTGTTCTGGATCACAAGAAAGTCAGGCTTTCAGACCCTGGGCATTACTAGAGGTGACACTCTTTTTTTTTAAAAAATTGTTATTTATTTATGGATACAAGAGCAGGGATACAGGCCAGAGGCGCGGGAGGTGAGAGGATTCACCAGAGACAGAGTGGGAGCAGAACAGGCAGATTGTCTGAAATACACTGCTGAAGGGAGCAGCAGGCGAGGCAGGAGAGGTCTGCTGCGCCATGTGGGTCCCCTCCCTAGTCAGGGATCGAACTAGCGTTGCTGTGCAGTGGATGCTTCACAGTGCTGCACTCAACCCACTGCGCCACCAGGGAGGCCCTAGACACTTTTAAGTGCTGTACTTTACTTCAGATTATAGTTAAAGCAAGTAATCAGGATGAGTAGTTAGCTGATACGTATATATGGATATCTTCAATTTTGTGTCATTTTAAAAATAGGAGGGAAGTAAAATAGCATCAGTGTGGTGAGATTAAGATGTATTTCAGGGGCCTCCCTTGGTGGCGCAGTGCGTTGAGCGCCATACTGTGAAGCATCTGCGGCACAGCAGTGGGAGTTTCCAGCCAGGGAGGGCAACCCACATGGCGCAGCAGACCTCTCCTGTCTTGCCTGCCTCTCCCCTCAGCAGTGTATTAACAGTAGATCTGTCTGGGGCCTCCCCGGTGGCGCAGTGGGTTAAGCAACACACTATGAAGCAAACCACAGCCACTGCAGCATGAGTTCGATCCCTGCTGCCGGCCAGGGAGGGGACCCACATGGC
>JAGFMF010011694.1:483582-578067 GCA_019455555.1 Galemys pyrenaicus | reverse complement strand
TGCTCCCCGCTCTCTGTGGTGAATCCTCTCACCCCCCTACACCTCTGACCTGTACCCCAGTGCTTGTATGCATAAATAAATAAATCTTTAAAAAAAAAATAAAGTAAAAAAAGTATTTGGAAATTGATGCATACATTATAAAGAAAAATAGTGTGGCCTCCCTGGTGGTGCAAGGGGTTAAGTTGCAGTACTCTGAAGCTATCAGCAAGACACTACAGCATGGGTTCAATTCACTGGCCAGGAAGGTGACCCCCATGGCGCAACAGACCTCTCCTGTCTCACCTGCTGTTCCCTTCAACAGTGTATTTCAGTAGCTTCACCTATTCTGCTTCACTCTGTCTCTGGCTAAACCTCTAACCCACCCACCCCCACCCCCGTAACTCTGCCCTATACCTTAGTTCTTGTATGCATAAATAAATAAAAATAAATCTCAAAACAAAACAGGTTCACCTTGTTTATTAACTTCTCCAGTGTGTAATATCTATAATGTATACTTACTTTTATTTATTTATTTTTTAAAGATTTATTTATTTATGCACACAAGCACTGGGGTACAGGCCAGAGGTGTGGGGGGTGAGAGGATTCACCACAGACAGAGCAGGGAGCAGAACAGGCAGATCAACAGAAGTACACTGCTGAGGGGAGCAGCGGGCACAGCAGGAGAGGTCTGCGGAGCCATGTGGGTTCCCTCCCTGGCCGGCAGCAGGGATCAAACTCTGTGCTGCGGTGGGTGCGGTTTGCTTCATAGTGTGTTGCTTAACCCACTGCGCCACCAGGGAGGCCCGTATACTTACTTTTAATCTCCTTTTAATCTTTATCCTTTCACAGGATTTACTTGTGCCTTTTAACACTACCTCTCAGTAAGAAAGATTGGCTCAATGGAATTCTACAAGTAATGTGTAACATCAGCCTGCATTATGGAACGTTTCAGTTTGAATTTATTTTTTTAAAAAGATTTATTTATTTATGCATACAAGAACTGAGGTGCAAATCAGAGGTGTGGGGGGGTTAGAGGATTCACCAGAGACTGAGTAAGGAGCAGAACAGGGCAGATTAACTGAAATACAATGCTGCAGGGAGCAGCAGGCGAGGCAGAAGAGTTCTTTTGTGCCATGTGGGTTACCTCCCTGGCAGGCGGCAGGGATTGAACTCATGCTGCAGCGGCTGCAGTTTGCTTCAAAGTGCATTGCTTAACCCATTGTGCCACCAGGGAGGCCCCATGAATTGATTTTTATTGTAGGATCTGGACCTGTGCTGTCCAGAGTTCTTCATGTGTGATACTTTCTTTATGAGTTTAGGATATAGTCTTTGAACTATAACTTAATTTTTCCTTTTTCCAGAAATCATTTCTTTTTCCTCCTCACACCTCTTGTATATCTCTGTATCTCTATATTTCTTTACTTTTATTTTTAGTGGGAGGACACAGTCATAGTATTTTAGCTAGCATACAATAATATATCTTTATACAAATTCTAAATGATAAATGAAGTATTTTGGAATAAATACAGTGCTTTCTGCTGTGGATGCTGCTGAAGTAACAGCTCTTCTATTGCTGTCATGTCTGATTCAGCCTCTCAAAGATTCAGACAGATGGAAGCTCTTTATTGGAGGTTTAAGCTTTGAAACAACCATGAAGAGTCTGAGAAGCCATTTTGAGCAATGGGAGAATGCTCACAGACTGTGTGGGTATGAGAGATCCTATAGTTTCTGGGTATGCCACCATTGAGGGATGTGGATGCAGCCAAACAAGGTGGATGAAAGAGGTGTAGAACCAACCAGGGCTTTGTCCAGAGAAGATTCTCAAAGATCTGCTGTCCACTACTGTGAAAAAGAATTTTATTGGTGGCACAAAAGAAGACATTGAAAAACATCTCTGGGCCTCCCTGGTGGCACAGTGGGTTAAGCAACGCACTATGAAGCGGACTGCAGTCACTGTAGCATGAGTTCGATCCCTGCCGCCGGCCAGGGAGAGGACCCACATGGCGCAGCAGACCTCTCCTGCCTTGCCCGCTGCTCCCCTCAGCAGTGTATTTCAGTCAGTCTGCCTGTTCTGCTCCCCGCTCTCTGTGGTGAATCCTCTCACCACCCCCCCCCCACCTCTGGTCTGTACCCCAGTGCTTGTATGCATAAAAAAAATAAATCTTTAAAAAAAAAAAAGAATAATCCTAAGACATTATTTTGTGCAATATGGGAAAATTGAAGCGATGGAAATCATGACTGATTTAGACAGTGACAAGGCAACAGGCTTTGCTTTTATAACCGCGATTCAGTAGACAAGGTTGTCATTCAAAGTGCCATCCTGTAAATGACTACAACTGTGAAGTAAGGAAATCTGTATTTAAGCAGGAGATGGCCAGTGGTTTTAGAAACTTGGGTAGTTGGTGTATAGGTGGTTTTGATAGAACAACAACAAAAAAAAAAACAACTTTGGTCGTGGAAGAAACTCCAGTGGTTGAGGTAACTTTGGTGGCAGCTGGATGGCCACAGTGGATTTGGTAATGATCATGGTCTTGGAGGAGGTAGCCCTGCTTACTCTGGAGAAGTGGAGGATATAGAAGTGATGGACAGGGTTTTATAGAAACTGGAACACTGGTTCTGGCAGCAATGATATCTATTACAAAAAGGAAGTGGAGGTGACTTTGAAAGTGGTAATGGAAGCAGTTTTGGAGATGGTGGAAGCCACAGTGATTTTGGTGATTATAACAACCAGTGTTCAAATTTTGGACCTCCCACCCCCTAAAAAGAGGACATTTTGGAGGCAGAAGTGCTGGTGGAGGAGGCAATTCATTGCCCTAGCCACAAAACCAGGATGGTTGTCATTATTCCAGGAATAGTTGTGGCAGTGGCCATAACTATAAAACCTGACTTCAATCAGGTTTTAAATAGCTACCAGGAAACAAAACTTAGATTTTAGAAAACAGAAACAAAACTTAGAGAACTGAAAGAAGTGACAGGGAAGGTACAAGTTACAACAAATTTATGAACTAGAATAAGCATAGTGGCATGTTTATGATGCTGAATAAATGTCTTTTTCTCTAAGATTTTTATTTATGCATGCAAGAACTGGGGTGTAGACGAGAGGTGTAGTGGGTGAGAGGATTTACCAGGACAGAGTGGGGAGCAGGACAGACAGATCTATTGAAATACATTGCTGAAGGGAGCAGTGGCTCTCCAGAAGTAAAGTAATTAAATCAGTATTTTTTCTTGGATGATATTACTAAATCATATATGCTAGATTTCCCTGCAAAACTATTGTGTTATAGTTATTGTACTCTGAATATTAGGGATTGAAAAGCTCTATTGGCAGAAATGCCTATTATTTCTTTGTGATTTTTTTATTCATATTTTAGTGGGTGTAAGTGAGGGTAAATGTTTTCCCATATTTGTTACATCTACTTGAAAAAAATTAAATGTAATACTTTTTAAAATTGTCAAAAATTTTTAAAAAAAGATTTTTATTTTTGTGTAGAATTGGGATGTAGGCCAGAGTTATGGAGGGTAAGTATTCACCAGAAACAAAGTGGAGAGCAGAACAGGCAGATTTCCTGAATTACACTGCTGAGGGGAGCAGTGCCCTATGGGTTAGCTCCTTGATTGGAGATGGAACTGAAGGTGCAGTGGCTGGAGATAGCTTGATGGTATGAGATTTAATCCCTCCTACCATCATGGAGACCCAGAATTGTCAAAATCTTTTTATAGAAGTCTTAAAATTACATTTGATTTTGTCGTTAGTTCTTACTTTGAAATTGTTTTTTAGACACTGAATTTTATTTTATTTTTTTAAAGATTTATTTATTTATGCACACAAGCACTGGGGCACAGACCAGAGGTGTGGGGGTGGTGAGAGAATCCACTAGACAGAGCAGGATGCAGAACAGGCAGATTGACAGAAACACACTGCTGAGGGGAGCAGTGGGCGAGACAGGAGAGGTCTGTTACGCCATGTGGGTCCCCTCCCTTGCCGGCCGCAGGGATCGAACTCGTGCTGCAATGGCTGTGTTGGCTTCATAGTGCGTTGCTTAACCCACTGTGGCACCAGGGCAGGCCCCAACACTGAATTTTTTATTATGATTGGTCTAATTAAAAAGTTTCTCCTTCCCAGTTGGTAACTAGTTCTCTTACACATAATCTTCTCAAGGAGTATTTATTTCTGGTTTGTAGTCTAATTTATATTAGACTTATTAGCCATACAGTTGGCTCTTGAATAATGTGTATATATTTTTTATTTTAAATTTCGTTTACTCGTTTTTCTTACAATGGTTGTTATCCTTTCTCAGGTGTAGTTCCCGTAGAATTAGCACAACCAAGTCATCTGTTCACCAACACCATAGTCCCTTGTACTCTTCCCACCCCTGTCTTGATCTCAGTTCCTTCCCCTCCCTGCAGAATGTCTCTTATTTATAGTTGCCTGTTTTTTGTTTTTGGTTGTGGTTTTGTTGTTGTTATTTTTTTCTCCCCCTTGATCTCCTATTTTCCTTCTTTAAGTGCAACCATTTGGTATTTTTCTTTTTCCTTTTTACTTAATTCACCAAGCATAATCCCTTCAAACTCCATCTATGTTTCTGTGAATGACATTAGTTTATCTTTTTGGATTGCTGAATAATAATTCCATTGTGTGTGTGTGTGTGTGTACATATGTATATATACACCATATATTTTTTAAATATTTTATTTATTTATGCATACAAGAGTTGGGGTGTAAGCCAGAGGCATGGGTGGTTTGAGGATTCACCAGAGACAATGGGAAGCAAAACAGGCAGATGGACTCAAATACACTGTTGAGGGGAGCAGCGGGCAAGGCAGGAGAGGTCTGCTGCACCATATTGGTCTCCTCCCTGGCTAGGGATCGAACTCCAGCTGCAGTGGCTGTGGAAGCCCCACAGTGAGTGCTAAACCCTTTGTGCCACCAGGGAGGCCCTATACCATATCTTCTTGATCTGATATATTTTTGGACATTTGGGTTGATTCCAAGTCTTTCCTATTATAAATAGTGTTGCAGTAAACTTAGGGGCGCATGTATTCCTTTGAATTAATGTTTTTGTGTCCTTTGGGTAGATCCCTAGGAGTGGGATTGTAGGGTCATATGGTAGCTCCAATTTTAATATTCTGAGGAACCTCCATATAGCTTTCCATAATGTTTGGACTGGTTTGTGTTCCCACCAGCAGTGTAGGAGAATTCCTTTTTCACCACATCCTCGCCAAACTTTGTAGTAGCTTGTTTTTCTTAATATGTGCCAATCTTAGTGGTGTAAGGTGGTATCTCATGATGGTTTTAATTTGTATTTCCCTGATTATGAGGGGTGTTGAGCATTTTTTCATATGCCTATTGGCTATTTGCATTTCCTCTTTGAAGAAGTGTCTTTTAAATTCTTCTGCCCATTTTTTTGACTGGATTGTTTACTTTGTTTTTTTTCTTGAATCATGTGAGTTCTTTGTAGATTTTTTTTTAAGATATATTTATTTATGCATACAAGCACTGGGGCACAGGGCAGAGATGTAGGGGGTGAGAGGATTCACCACAGACAGAGCAGGGAGAAGAACAGGCAGAACAACGGAAGCACACTGCTGTGGGGAGCAGCGGGCACAGCAGGAGAGGTACGCTGCGCCATGTGGGTCCCCTTCCCGGCCAGCGGCAGGGACTGAACTCATGCTGCAGTGGCTGCGGTTTGCTTCACAGTGCGTTGCTTAACCCACTGCGCCACCAGGGAGGCCCTCTATTTTTTTTTTGTTTTAAAGGACTTTTTTAAAAAAAAAGATCTATTCATTTATTCATTCATTCATTCATTCATTTATACATACAAGCACTGGGATACAGGCCAGAGGTGTGGGGGGGGTGAGAGGATTCACCACAGAGAGCGGGGAACAGAACAGGCAGATCAACAGAAGTACACTGCTGAGGGGAGCATTGGGCACAGCAGGAGAGGTCTGCCGCACCATGTGGGTCCCCTCCCTGGCCGGCAGCAGGGATCAAACTCCTGCTGCAGTGGCTGCGGTTTTGCTTCATAGTGCGTTGCTTAACCCACTGCGCCACCAGGGAGGCCCTCTTTGTAGATCTTTCTGATCAATCCCTTGTCAGTTGTATAAAGTGCAAAAATTTTCTCCCAATTGTGGGTTGCTTTTTGTTTTGGGTAATGTCTCTTTTGCTATAAAGAAGCTCTTTAATTAGATGTAGTCCCAGCTGTTTATCTCTTCAATTTCTTTGCTTTAGGTGATGTGTCTTTAAATGGAGTTGTAGGTCATACAGTGTTTTGCCTATATTTCCTTCTATATATTTTTTGGTTTCAGGTCTCATGTCTGATTCTTTCATTCATTTTGAATTGGTTTTTGTGCATGGTGAGAGATAGTAGTGTAGCTTCATTCTTTTGCATGTAGCAGTCCAGTTTTCCCAGCATCATTTATTGAACAAAGTGTCTTTGGGATAACATGTATTTGAATTGTGTGGTCCACACATACCTGGTCAGAAACTACATTAGAGGAATTGACAGAAAGTGACTATAATAGAGATGAGTGCTTCTGAACCTAGTACCAGTAGATACGGAAGAAGACATAGAAGAAGCACTGTCAGAAAATATACTGATGTTAGATAATGTGGCAAAGGGTTCTAATTATTCAAGACTACACTTGATTTCTGTGATGATGACTCTTGTCATTTGGGCATTCAAACTAAAACAAATGGTAGAAGAGTGATTGGTACTATATAGAGATATTTTTAAAGAAATGAAAATGAAAACATCAGACAGAATTGCTATGTATTTTTGTTAAGTTAACACTGAGTGTGTCATTTTTTTTTTTTAAAAGATTTATTTATTTATGAATTCAAGAGCTGGGGTACAGGCCAGAGTCCAGGGAGGTGAGAGGATTCACCAGACAGAGCGGGGAGCAGAACAGGCAGATTGACTGAAACACACTGCTGAGGGGAGCACGGGCACGGCAGGAGAGGTCTGCCACACCATGTGGGTCCCTTCTCTGGCCAGAGGCAGGGATTGAACTATGCTGCAGTGGCTGCTGATTGCTCCATAGTGCATTGCTTAACCCACTGCGCCACCAGGGAGGGCCCCCTGAGTGTGTCATTTTGCCTCCCCTTCCAACGCTGCCACCTTGAGACAGCAAGGGTATTACCGCTTTCTCCCCCATGCCCCTACTTCATTCCAACTTTCTCAACATGAAGACTATCAAGATGAAGTCCTTTATGATGATCCAAGTCCACTTAAGGAGGAGTAAATACAAAATACATGTTAATTAACTGTTTGTGTTGTTGGCAAGATTTCCTGTCAACAAGCAGGCTATTCATAGTTAAGATTTTGAGTAGTCATAAAATTCATGCAAATTTTTCACTGTATGGGGAATGGTCCCCAGGCTGTTCAGTGGTCAACTATACATCTACAAACAAGTATTTCTCAGGAGGTAAATCATAACTAATTGTGTTCCTGTCTGTGAGAGATGTTGCTGTATAGTTTAGAACCAAACTGTTTGTTGTCTACTTTTTAGCAAGTATGCTTGTAGTTTTGCTTCTTCCGTTTATCCATCCTATATATATATATTTTTTAAAGATTTATTTATTTATGCATATAAGAGCTGGGGTACAGGACAGAGTCCAGGGCCGGAGACAGAGTGGGGAGCAGAACAGGCAGATCTACTGAAACACACTGCTGAGGGGAGCAGCAGGCACAGCAGGAGAGGTCTGCTGTGCCATGTGGGTCACTCCCCTAGCTGGCGTCAGGGATTGAACCTGTGCTGCAGTGGCTGTGGTTTGCTTCATAGTGTGTTGCCTAACCCACTGTGCCACCAGGGAGGCCCCCATCCTATATTTTTGGAGTTCCTGTATCTGGAAACTGTGATAGATGCTAAGGTATAATAATGAAATAGATCATAAGTCTCTCATAATCTGCCAGAGGAAAATAAACATAATGCATGTATAATTGTGATTGAAATATATGCTAAGGAAGAAAATATAGGTAATTACCTAACCTAATGTAGGGATTAAGAGAAACTGTTTCTGAAGAAGTAACTTTAATCAAAGATCTGAGGCACGATTCAGTTGTGAAATAGGATCATGTACAGAATAGCATTCAAGGTAGAGTAAAAAGCACACATTTAAAGACTACAAAGTGGAATGGAGTTTGGAGTATATATCGAACTGAAAGAAGTGGGATAGTGAGATATTATGAATTTGCATTTTTGAAGTTCACTCTGGCTTGGTGGGGTCAGTGGAGTGAATATGGAGAGATTATTTAGGAGTTTGCTGTATAGTTCTGATGAACAATGATGTTGGTTTGTAGTAGGATTATAAGGAATGTAGGAGGAAGAGGTCATCAATTCTGATAATATATAATACTAGTAATCTCACCAGTATTTAGGAGGAGAAATGAACAAAATATAATGATTGATTAAATATTGAGGTTAAGGAGTAGGGCAAAGCAATAAAAAATTATATCTGGGTGACTTGTATAGACAGTATATGACTATCACTACAAGATTGGGAAAACTATAAGAGCAAGTGGTGTCATTAGTTTTCTTTTTTACTTTTTTTTTTTAAAGATTTATTTATTTATGCATACAGGAGAGCTGGGGTACAGGCCAGAGGTGCGAAGAGGTGAGAGAGTCCACCAGACAGAACAGGGGGCAGAACAGGCAGATGGATTGAAACACTGCCGAGGGCAGCAGCAGGCGAGGCAGGAGAGGTCTGCCTGCGCCATGTGGGTCACCTCCCGGCCGGCCACAGGAATCGAACTCGTGCTGCAGGGGCTGCCGTTTGCTTCATAGTGCGTTGCTTAACCCACTGCACCACCAGGGAGGGCCCAGTTTTCTTTTTTAAAGATTGATTTATTTATTCAAAGAAGAGCTGGGATGCAGGCCAGAGGTGCGGGGTGTGAGAGGATTCTGAGCAAAGCAGGGAGCAGGGCAGACAGATCTACTAAAATACCCTGCCGGGGGAGCAGCAGGTGAGACAGGATTGGTCTGCTGTGCCATGTGTGTCACCCTCCCTGGTCTGGGGTCGAACTTGTGCTGTAGTGGCTGTGATAGCTTCTTAGTGCTGTGACTTAACCCCTTGTGTCACCAGGGAGACTCCTGTCATTAATTTTGGACAGAGCTTAAAGTGCGTATCATGGGAAATTTTATGCATGGATCCAAGGAAAGATCAGAATAGGAGATAAAATCTGGCATATCCTGATAATATTTTGGGTAATAGATGTATGAAGAATGGATGAGATTGCTTAATGTTTAGCATGAAATGAGAAGGCATCTTAAATCTTAAACTAAGACTGAACTATGTGATATATAAAGGTTTTATCAGGTGATCAGAAAACTGCTGCCAAAGTGATGATAGGAAAATTGGGAGAGTGAGATGCTTATCCTTAAGAAATACAGGATTGCATGGCTTATGATATAATTATTCACTTTCAAATTAATTTACTACTCTTAATTTTCCCTTCCTTTGTAGTAATTTATCATGTTACATGTTGTAAAATCTCTTTGTGGAGTAAGTTGTAGGGTAAAAATATTACTCCTGTGACCTCCAGGAACGTATTCTTCATAATAAGACAATGCCTTTGAAACATTCTGTTTATTATTTTTATAGTATAACTGCTTTTTATTAGTGAAAAATGGTAGTACAGGCTCTGTGTTTATTTCTGCTTTTACATTCTGCGAGTGGTAGGAGAGGGAGCTACAATAACTTTTGAGTACTAGTATGCGTGAAGTATGTGTGAGTAAGAGTTACTGAATGATTAGAACAGTTCCTTCCTTCCAGAAGGCAGGCTAGAACTTGTGAAATCCTGTCTTCCCATATAAATGAGAATTCTGAATTCGCAAGTTTAGCTCTAGTTTAATAGAAACCAGACCTAACGGATTACAGTAGTTCTACCCTCTAGCTGATACTAGACAAAAAGTGAGCTGATTTAGGCAAATGTTAAAAACTCCCCAAGTCCTATGTTGTGAGAATCTTTTTGTTTTTATTGAGGTAACATTAAAAAAGTAATGGCAACAATTTAAATGTTGAGTAGAATTTTACTTTTTAAAATTTGTTATCTGGTACTCTGAGGAAGATCACAACTGAAGAATTATTATTTTGTGTGAGGAATGTTCTGAAATACGTAGGTGGCAATTAGTACAAAATGCTGCTACCACGTTTTTAATGGGTTTTAAATTAAAGGGAAGGTGCTATACTTTAGTAATCAGAAAAATCTTTGTTTTTTTTTTTTTTAATAGAGATGTGAACTGTGTCCTCATAAGGATGGAGCTTTAAAAAGAACAGATAATGGGGGTAAGTGCAGAGATTTTTGGAAAATAATTTTATTGACAACTGGAGGGGGCATATGTTTTGAAATAACTAGCAGTTAATATTATTATCAAATTAAATGGTGTTTACCACTCACATTTTTAACAGTACTGAATGTAATTTATGAATCTTTTTTTGGTAAAATACTTTTTTTACTTTGTGGGAAAACTCAGGGAGTGTTTTTTTTTGTTTTATTTTTTTAGATATTTATTTATGCATATAAGAGCTGGGGGTACAGGCCAGAGGTGCAGGGGGTGAGAGGATTCACCAGAGATGTAGTGGGGAGAACAGGCAGATCTACTGAAGCACACTGCAGAGGAGAGCAGTGGGCGAAGCCGGAGAGGTCTGCTGTGCATGTGGGTTAGCTCCCTGGCTGCAGATTGGGGATCAAGCTTGTGCTGCAGTGGCTGCCTATGCCTCACAGTGGGGTGCCCAAACCCTTGTGCCATCAGGGAGGCCCAGGGAATGGTATTTTCAATGTAGAATGATCTACATTTTAATTAAAAATCTGGATATTTCTTTTCTTTTTTTAAAAAAAGATTATTTATTAATGTATATAAGAGCTGGGGTACAGGCCAGAGTCGTGGGAGGTGAGAGGATTCACCAGAGACAGAGTGGGGAGCAGAACAGGCAAACTGACTGAAACACACTGCCGAGGGCAGCAGTGGGCGAGGCAGGAGAGGTCTGCTGCGCCATGTGGGGCCCGTCCCTGGATATTTCTTATTTTAGAAATCATTTTTGGAAAAATAAGTTTTTTTCCCCCTAAAGTCTTAGACTTTATTTTTTTGTGTGTATTGCTAGACAGATGATATTGCTGGTTAATATTAATTTTAATAATCTAAAGGTTTTTGTTGCTTGCATATGAGAAGTAATGACTTCTGTCTCTAAATTTTGATGTGCATTTTTGATAACCCATATGTTCAATTTTACTACCTTCCTCAGAGAAAACTGTATTTCTTTACATCTCAGTATCATTCTTAAATATAAGACATATTTTAAAAATCTTGGCATACTGCGAAAATTAACAGATGAAGACATTCATAAAAGTAGAGGTATTACAAGTACTAGTATATTTTTCCATTTTTGGTAATGAGTACTAAAGCCTTTTCAACAAAGAATAGAATAATGATGAAAAGGAAAATGACAATGTCTTTAATCATGTACATACATAACACATACATATATAAAATTACATATATAAAATGTAATGTTTAGGTTATCTTATACAACAGTCACATTGTCCAAATTTAAAAATAAATGTTAAAAACTCCATCTTATCTACAATCTACCATTTCTGAACAGCTTTCCTGCTGTGAAATATAATTGCTAGTGTTACTTTCTTGCATCTCCTTTCTAGGTTTATTTTGCATGTACAAATATTTTCTCTTAATTTTTATACAGTTTGGTGACGATTATATCTTAATATTTTTCTTTGAACATTATTTCTTTTTAAAAAAAATTTTTTTAAGATTTATTTATGCATACGGGCACTGGGGTACAAGCCAGAGGTGTGTGTAGGGGGTGGTGAGAGAATCCACCAGAGTGGGGAACAGAACAGGCAGATCTACTGAAATACACTGCTGAGGGGAGCAGTGGGCCAGGCAGGAGAGGTTCCTGCCCCTTGTGGATCACCTCCCCAGCTGGCGGCAGGGATCGAACTTGTGCTGCAGTGGCTGAAGTTTGCTCCATAGTGTGTTGCTTAACCCACTGCGCCACCAGGGAGGGCTCTGAACATTATTTCTTATCTGTAAAGCATTCTTGTTTTTTACTATGTATTACCTAATACATTTGTATAATCAGTTACTCGTTGATGGACTTTTCTAATTTACTTTTGCTAATGCTTGTATATGTATTATTTTGCTAATATGCAAGAACATATCTGTATAGTATTGTTAATTCCCAGAAGTGGACTGTTGTGTCAGAGTAACTTGCAATTAATTTTGGTATGTATTCTGAAATTATTCTCCCTAGCGCTTGTATCATTTTATGTTCCCAGTAACAATGAATGAAAAAACTATTCTTTATACCCTTAGTAATCCAGTAGGTGAAAAAATAGTATCACAGACCAGTTACTTTGCATTTTTCTAATGAGTGAAGTTGATCATCTTTTCATATTTTATGGAATAACTTGTATTTTCTCCTCTGACCTCTGTTCACATGCTTTTTGTTTGTTTCTAGGTCTTTTTCTTGTTGGTTTGTTGGTGTTTTTGTAGGATGTCCCCATATGTTAAAATTCTATGATAATAATTGAACTATTTCTTGCTCAGCTTGATAGCATTTTCTTAAGGGACTTTTTTTTTTTTTTAAAGATTTATTTATTTATGCATACAAGCACTGGGGTACAGGCCAGAGGTATAGGGGCAGTGAAAGGATTCACCACAGACAGCGGGGAGCAGAACAGCCAGATCAACTGAAGTACACTGCTGAGGGGAGCAGCGGGCACAGCAGGAGAGGTCTGCTGCACCATGTGGGTCCCCCTCCTGGCCGGTGGCAGGGATCGAACTCATGCTGCAGCGGCTGCTGTTTGCTTCATAGTGCGTTGCTTAACCCACTGCGCCACCAGGGAGGCCCTTAAGGGACTTTTTATCATGCAAAAGTTTGGGGTTTTTCTTTAGTTGAATTAATAATTTTACCTGTTTTTGTTTTGTGTAGTTGGAATCATTAGTTATTAAGGCTTTCTCTAATTCAGTTTTATAAAAAACTTGCTTCACATTTCCCTCTAGTATTTTTGTTTTATTTTTACTCACAGTTTAATCTTTTATGTATTTGGAATGTATTCATGTAATACAATGTGAGGCATGTATTTAACTTTATATTTTTTCTAGATGCTAAAATGCTACCATTTGCTCCATCACCATTTATTGAACGGTTCATCTTTCCCTCACTAAATGGAATTACCATCTATGTCATAGTCTAAATTTGATTGTATTTAAAAAATTCTGACTAATGGTGTCCCAAATGGATTTGTGTGTTTATATTTTGGAACAGTGATGTGTTATTACATCAGTGATAATTATTTTACAGTGATGCTTATTTTATTTCTAGATAAGTAACAAACCATACACTGTACCCTTTGCACAATAATGATACTGGTATTGTTTTATATCTAATAGTCATCATGCTGGAATATACATTCCAAGTTTTAGCATAAGTATTCTTTTCCTGGTAGATCCCTGGTAGTGGAATTGCTACCAGGGGTTATATAGTAACTCCATTTCTGGTAGACTGAGGAACCTCTATGCAGCTTTCCGTAGTGGTTGAACCAGTTGGCATTCCCACCAGCAGTGTAGGAGAGTTCCTTTTTCACCACATCCTCACCAACATTTGTAGTTGCTAGTTTTTTTAATATGTGCCATTCTTACTGGTGTAAGGTGGTATCTCATAGTGGGTTAAATTTGCATTTCCCTGATTATGAGGGATGTTGAGCATTTTTTCATATGCCTGTTGGCTATTTTGTATTTCCTCTTTGGAGAACTGTCATTTAAATTCTTCTGCCCATTTTTTTTGACTGGATTGTTTACTTTGTTTTTCTTGAGTCATATGAATTTTTTTTAGTACTTAATAGTTTTTAATTTGATGAGACTCAATTTAATTTTTCTTTTGTTCTTCATGATTTTGGTATCTCATTGAAGATTATTCCTACCCAAGGTCATATGTTTCCTTCTAAGTTTGTCTTTTGCCTTTTCTAGGTTGTTGATTTTAATTTCATTCCTTTATATGGTGTGAGTTAGTCAGTCGATATATCTAAGTGTCCAGCTGTATTTATCTTTCTCTACTTACTAGTCTTGGAACCCTTGTTGAAAATCAATTTACCATAGATAATTTTTTTTTTTTGCATACAACTCTATTTGATTGTTTTTTTTAAAAAACATATTTATTTTTATTTTTCATGCATACAGTACCTGGGGTGTTCCTTCCGGTTTTCTGTGTGTTCCTTCTGGTTTTCTGTATTATATGAGTATGTCATCTGTGAATAATGATAAGTTTTACTTCATCCCTTATGATTTGGGTGCTTTTTGTTTTTCCTAAATGTATTTGCTAGAATTTCCAGTACAGTGTATAAAAACAGCAGTAGTGGGCATCCTTGCCTTCTTCCTGATCTCAAAGGAATAAAATTTAGTCTCTCATCATTGATTTAGATGTTAGCCAGTGGTTTTTTCCATAAGTGCCTTTTATCATGCTGCAGAAATTCACTTTTCTTCCTGCATTTTTGAGTGGCTTTATGAAAGGTGTTGAATTTTTCAAAAGGTTTTTTCATTGTCTATTGAAATTGTTTGGTTTTCTTCTTTGTTCTATGAATGTGCTATATTGATTTTCTTATATTGAATCCCCTTTGCATTGCTTAGGTAAATCTCCTTTGATAAAGGTGTAAAATCCTTCTGATAGAACATTGTATCTGCATCGATAATGGTAGAGGGTTAAATGCTTTCCCCCTGGATCTCAGGATGTACTATATTTGCTAAGCATCCTGGACTAGTGTGGACAGATTACAAACGATCATATAAAAGAGAAAATTAGAAGACACGGATATGGGGGAGATGACCATGTGAAGACCAGTATGGAGACTGGAATTATGTAGCAATAAGCAGAGAAATGCCAAAGATTTCCATAGCTGCTAGAAGTGAGGAGACCAAGCATGGTAATTTTGGAATTCTGGCCTCCGCAATTATGAGAGAGTAAGTTTTGATTTTCATAAACTACTAAATAGTTGTAATTTTTTAATGGCTGCTATACATAGGACATTAATGCACTACTATTTGCCTTTACAAGGGATATTGGACTGTAATTTTATTTTCGTATGGTTTGTCTGACTAAGGGGGCCTCAAAGAATGAATTAGAAAGGACTTCCTCCTCTTAAGTGTTTGGGAAGAATTTGTTTTTTTTTTTTTTTTTTTTAGCTTAGACAGTTTTTATTGCTAGTTTTTTAACTAGTATTGAGAGACAGTCCTACCTGGTCTTCACTGTGTTCCTGTACGGTCCCTCCTGAAGAAAGAAACTTGACAAGATAGAATATCTCTTTTCCCCAAACACTATTTCCTCACATTTTAAGGGGATATATGCAGATACTCACTTTTTTTTTTTCCAGGAGCTATTCTACTTCTATTCTAAAGGTAATGAAGTCTACAACTGCCATTTTTATCTTCCTTTTTGGGAAGAATTTGATTGTTTTATGAAAACATTGTAATTGTCATCTGTTACATGACTTCTTTGCTGGATGGTTTTTGCATGTTGATAGATTCAATCTCTCTCTCTTTTTTTAAAGATTTATTTATTTATTTTTTTATTCATACAAGAGCTAGGGTACAGGCCAGAAGTGCGGGAGGTGAGAGGATCCACCAGAGACAGAATGGGGAACAGAACAGGCAGATTTGACCAAAATACACTGCTGAGGGGAGCAGCGGGGGAGGCAGGAGAGGTCTGCCACACCATGTGGGTCACCCCTCTGGCCGCTGGCAGGGATCAAATTCATGCTGCAGTGGTTGTGGTTTGCCTCATAGTGCATTGCCTAACCCACTGTGCCACCAGGGTGGGCCCAGATTCAATCTCTTGTTATAGGTCTGTGCAGATTGTTTCTTTCGTGAATCAGTTTTCTGTGTTTTTAGGAATTTTTCCATGTCATATATGTTATTTAATTTCATGGTATATTGTTGTTCATGTTATACTCTATTTTTGTCAGGTCAGTGATAGTGGATGCATTTTCATTTCTGACTTTAGTAGTTTGAGTGTTCTGATTTTTGAGGGGCAAAGAGTCAATTTTGTTGATCTTTTTAAAGGCCTTTGGTTTTATTGTCTCTTTTTTTCCATTTTCTTTTCTCTAATTTGATTATTTAATTGAAAAATTTTCCCATTCTGAACTTTTCTTTCCTTCTACTGGTGTTAGATTTAGTCTGCCCTTTTTCTTTTTTTTTAAAGATTTATTTATTTATGCATACAAGAGCTGGGGTACAGGCGAGAGGTGTGGGGGGTGAGAGGATTCACCAGAGACAGAGTGGAGAGCAGAACAGGCAGATAGACTGAAACACACTGCTGAGGGGAGCAGCAGGTGAGGCAGGATAGGTCTGCTGGGCCATGCAGGTCCCCTCCTTGGCCGGGGATCAAACTCCCGCTGTTGTGCCGTGGTTGCTTCATAGAGTGGTGCTCAACCCGCTGCACCACCAGAGAGGCCCTGGTCTGCCCCTTTTCTTCTAGTTCCTTAAGTTATTTAGTTTATTTGAGAGCTTCTTTGTTTAAAAAAAAATTTTATTGCAGTATAGCTTATATAACCCCCGCCTCTTAACAAAGGTGTTTATGGGTATGAATTTCCCTTTTTTCTTTTAATATATTTTAAAAAATGAGTGTGTGTGTGTGTGTGTGTGTGTGTAGAAGAACTGGAGTGTAGCTCAGAAGTAGGGGTAAGGAGAGAGAGAGAAGATTTGCCAGAGACAGAGTGGGGAGCAAAACAGGTGGATCTACTGAAATACACTGCTGAAGGGAGCAATGGGTAAGAAAGGAGAGGTCTGCTGTGCCATATATGGGTTAGTTCGCTAGCTGGGGATGAAACTGAGGCAATTTGTGATAATGCTGAGATTTAACTTATAGGCCACCAGGGAGGCCCGGTGTGAATTTCCTTAAGTGCTTTTTTCTGTATATCATGAGTTTATTTTTTAATTTGTCTTTTCCATTGTCTTCTTTGAATTTCCACATATTTGTCAATTTTCCAGTTTTCCTTTTGCTATTGATACCTGTTTTCATTTCATTATGATTGGATATGATCTGATTTCAGATTTTTCAGAATTTATATTTATTTTGTGGCCTGACCTATATCTATCTTAAAGAATGCTCATATATATTTCAGAAGAATGTGTAGGCTGTTAATCCTAAATGGTTTGCAGTGTTACTTTTTTTTTTTTAAAGATTTATTTATGCATACATGAACTGAGGTACAGGCCAGAGGTGCAGGGAGAGGATCACCAAATAGAGTGGGGAACAGAACAGGAAGATTGACTGAAATATACTGCTGAGGAGAGCAGCAGTGGGCAAGACAGGAGAGGTCTGCTGTTCCATGTGGGTCATCTCCCTGGCTGGGGATCCAACTTGTGCTGCAATGGCTGTGGATAGCTTCATAATGCTGAGACTTAACCCCTTGCACCACCATGGAGTCCCACTTTTTCATATTTTTAAAATATTTATACATGCAGCATAGAGGATCTGGGCTGTAAGCCACAGTTGTGTGTGTGGGGTGTTGTATTGGGAGGATTCACCAGAGATAGATTGGGGAGCAGAACAGGTGGAGCTACAGAAATGCACTGCAAAGGGGAACAGTGGTGAGACAGCAGAGGTCTGTGTGTTAGCTCCCTGGCCTAGAAGTGAACTCGTGTCACGTGATAGTGCTGTCACAGTGATAGTGCTAAGATATAACCCCTGTACCACCAGGGAGTCTCACTTTTTTATGTTATTAAGCTATCTTATCCATAACTATGAAATACTTCTTTTATTTTTATTTTCGTTGGTCACCTTGAGGAAAGCTTTATAACTTTCTGTTTAGAGCTCTTTTTTTATATTTTGTTATGCTTATTCCTAGCAACTTGATCATTTTTTGGGGTATTTTTCAATTTATTGTTCCTCTTGTTTAGAAATGTAAAATTTTGTGTTTTTATCTGCAAGTCACCTTGACACATGTTTTCTAAAAATTTGTCATTAAATCATTTTGGGTTTTCTATGTAGCAGTTGATGATATCTATATATGACATTTCATTTCTTATATATTAATCTCTTTCTTTCTGAAGTTTGCTACAGACTTTTCCCCACCATGCAGTCATTGACTTCTATATGATACTAGCCCAAACTGTTAAAAGTTGGTCTCTCTCCCTCTTTCTTCCCCCTCCCGCCCGCTGCCTCCACCCTGCCCCCAGCTTTCATTTCTTTTTTTTTTTTTTTTAAAGATTTATTTATTTAGGCATACAAGCACTGGGATACAGGCCAGAGGTGTGGGGGGGTGAGAAGATTCACCAGAGACAGAGCGGGGATTAGAACAGGCAGATCAACGGTAGTACACTGCTGAGGGGATCAGCAGGCACAGCAGGAGAGGTCTGCTGTGCCATGTGGGTCCCCTCGCTGGTCAGCAGTAGGGATCGAACTGGTGCTGCAGTGGCTGCAGTTTGCTTCATAGAGCATTGCTTAACCCACTGCGCCACCAGGGAGGCTCCAGCTTTCTTTCCCTTTTACCTTTAGCAGAGCCAAGAGATAGCGTAGGTAGTAATGCAGTATTACAAAAGGATAAACAGTTCTCCTCATGAGAGAGCACCTGCTTCTTTCATCCCCAGAACTTCTGCATTCCTTCTTTATTTATTATTATCATTCCTCCTTTATTCCACTCCCTTCTTTATTTCTGTTTTTCCGCAGCACGAACCCTTGGGTTGCCATATCCCTTTCCAACTCCCTCTTCCTCAACCTCAGAGCCCTAAGAATGTTACCGATATCCACTAGTTTTTGAAAATGTTTTATGTTGTTGACTTGTCTATATGAATGTTTATACTTGCTTTTATCATTCTGATACACTTTGCTGCACATAATTCTCTTAAATTCCCTTCATTTTGTTAAAAATAACTATTTCATTAGGCTTTTTAATGGCAGTATAATACTCTGTGTGTGTTTATACCAGATCTTGTTGATCTATTTGTTGGCTGACGGAGAGTTAAGCTGCTTTTGTGTCCTAACTTTTGGAAATAATACTGCTGTGAATATTGTGAATCATACAGGAGTTTTTTGTTGTTGATGATGGTTTCATATTCTGTGGATATTTGCCCAAGAGTGAAATTGCTGAGTTATATGTTTTCACTTTGAAGATAAATTCATATTGCTTCCTCAAATGGTTTATCAGTTTACATTTTCAACAGTCTAATTTAGTTGCTTTTTCTCCACATCCTCTTCAGCACTTGGTGGGAGTTTATTAAATGTGTCATTTTCATGGATGTGAAGGTGGTACCTCACTGCAGTTTTAATGTGCATCTCTTGGGCCTCCCTGGTGGCGCAGTGGGTTAAGCAATGCACTATGAAACAAACTGCAGCCACCGCAGTACGAGTTCGATCCCTGCTGCTGGCCAGGGTGGGGACCTACATGGCGCAGCAGACCTCTCCTGCTGCACCCGCTGCTCCCCTCAGCAGTGTTTCAGTCCGTCTGACTGTTTTGCTCCCCACTCTGTCTCTGGTGAAACCTCACACCACCCCCACGACTCTGGCCTGTACCCCAGCTCTTGTATGCATAAATAAATAAATCTTTAAAAAAATAATGTGCATCTCTTATTAAAAGTGACAATGAACATTTTTCATATGTCTTTTGGTGTTTTGGATATCCTTTTTGGTGAATTGTCTGTTTATGTGCTGCATATTTGTTATTTGGGTTATTTGGTTTTTTTAATTGTTGAATTGTGTGAGTTTGTTAATATATCATAGATATTATTCCTTTATCATTTAATGTGGTGTAGTATTTTTTCTCATTTAGTAGAGGTCATTTTAATCACCTTTCATTGTCTTTTGCTGTATAGAAGCATTGTTTATTTTAGTTTTTAATTCCCTTGCCTTAGGGTTGAGTCACCAAAAATATCTTTATTGTTGATAGGCGGGAATGTGTTACCAATGTTTTTTCTATGTATTTGATTGTTTCAGGTCTTAAATCTAAATCTTTAATCCACTTGGAATTTATTTTTTGTGTATGGTGTTAGCAAATAATCCAATTTCATTCTTTCATGTGTAGCTTTCCAATTTCCCCAGTACCATTCCTTAAAGAGACTGTTTTTCCCCTGTATCATGGTCATGGATGTTTAATCATAGATTAGGTGTTGATATATGCATGGATTTCTTTTTACTGGGCTTAGGTTCTCTGCCATTGGTCAACATACCTACTTTTATGCTAATACCGTTTGTTAATACTATTGCTTTGTAGTAACGTTTGTATTCAGATAAAATGATAACTCCGTTTCTCTCCTTATTTCTCAGGGTTGCTTTTGCGATTTGTGGTATTTTGTTGGTGCCATATAAATGTCAGTATTTTGTGTTCATTTTCTTTGAAAAATATTGCTAGGAT
Organism: Galemys pyrenaicus; assembly: GCA_019455555.1. Lineage (NCBI taxonomy): Eukaryota > Metazoa > Chordata > Mammalia > Eulipotyphla > Talpidae > Galemys > Galemys pyrenaicus. The sequence goes on along the minus strand of JAGFMF010011694.1, from coordinate 557,725 downwards.
TTTGATGATGACTATATTAAAATCCATCTCCTTTATATCTCTAAGTAAGTCCTTTAATAGCATTTTGTGGCTCTTGTTGTATAGTTCTCTTGCCTTTATTAGGTTGATTTCAATGTGTTTATTATTTTTAAAGCAGTTATAGTTATTTTCTTAATTTATTTTTCTTCTTGCTCACTGTATATTAAAAAGCTATGGATTTTTCTATGTTGATTTTGTAGCCTCCCACTTTGCTATATTCATTTGTTGTTTCTAATAACTTTTTGTTGGAATCTTTAGGATCTACTATATATAATACACCATCTGTGAATAGTGATAGTTTCACTTCTTTATTACTTGAATCTCCTTTATTTCATGTGTTTGTCTAATAGTTCTGGTCCAGACCTCTAGTGACAGTGGTCAACTTGTTTTGTGCTGGATCTTTTGGGGAAAGCTTTCAGTTTTTTACTGTTGAGTATTTTATATTTACTGTTGGTTTGTGATTTGTGACCTTTTATTATATTGAGATAGGTTCTCTCTGCTCCCATCTTGACTAGACTTCTTATTACAACTAGGTGCTCAATTTTATCAAATGCTTTCTGTGAATATGTTGACACATCATATGATTTTTATATTTACATTTGTTGATATATTACATTAAATGTTTTATGTATAGTAAGCTATACTTGGGTGCCTGGGATAAATCCCACTTGATCATGGTGCATAATCCTTGTGGTACACTGTTGCATTAGATATGCTAGTGTTTTGTTGAAAAATTTTTTATTGGCGTTCAGGGAAATTGGTCTCTAATTTTCTTGGCTGTCTTGTCTAGTTTGGGTACTAAGGTAATGTTGGCATTATAAAATGTGTAAGGGAAGCATTGTTCCTTCTTGTTTTTTAAAACCATTTTAGCAAGTGGCATTAGGCTTTTAGAAGTTTGATAGAATTCTTTTTGTAAAACTATTACATGTTGTCTGGGCTTTTGTTTTTATTTTTTTTATTAATGTTCATATTTGTGATCAGTTTGTTCACTTTCATCTTTATCTTTCTGGATTAGTCTTGGTAGATTAAGCTGATTAGAAATTGACCCAGTCAAGGCTATCAAATTTATTGGCATATAGTTATTCATAGTACTCGCTTGATTTTATAGGTGTTTGACTATCTGTAGTGATTTCCCCTATTTCATTTGTGATTCTGTATATTAATGTTAATTCTCTCCTATTTTTTGGTTAGCCTAGCTAGAGGTTTATCTATTTTGTTTATCTTCTTGAAGAACCAGCTGTTAGTTTCATTGAGTGTGTGTGTGTGTTGCCAATGATAATCTTTGATCTCTCTTTCATTTATTTCTACTCCTATTATATCCTTCTTTCTTTAAATTTTGACCTTCTGGGCCTCCCTGGTGGCGCAGTGGGTTAAGCAACACACTATGAAGCAAACTGCAGCCACTGCAGCAGGAGTTCGATCCCTGCTGCCGGCCAGGGAGGGGACCCACATGGTGTAGCAGACCTCTCCTGCTGTGCCCGCTGCTCCCCTCAGCAGTATACTTCAGTTGATCTGCTTGTTCTGCTCCCCACTCTCTATGGTGAATCCTTTCACCACCCCCCCCCCCCCAACACCTCTGGCCTGTATCCCAGTGCTTGTATGCATAAATAAATAAATCTTTAAAAAAATAAATAAATTTTGACCTTCTCCCTCTTTTTCAATTTCCTTTAGACATAAAATTAGATTGTTTTTTTTTTAGAATTCGACCTTTTTTTTAATATGGCTTGTATTTCAATTATTTTCCTACTTAACACTGTTTTTGCTGCATCCCATAGATTCTGGTCATGTATATCACTATTTTCATTAGTTAGACCTTTAAAATTTCTTCTTTGAGTTTTTCTCTTTTATCCAGTTGCTATATATAGCATGTTGTATAATCTCAGTGTATTCAGATTTTTCCTTTTGCTAGTTTTATGGTGTTGTGGTCAGAGAAGGTACTATTTTTCACTAGTTAGACTTTTAAAATTTCTTCTTTTGCTAGTTTTATGGTGTTGTGGTTAGAGAAGGTACTAGATATAATTTCAATTTTTGTGGTTTTTGTTGATAATTTGATTTGTGTCCTAGGGTATGGTCTAGACATGATAATATTCATGTGTACTTGAAAATAATGTGTATGCAGCAGTTTTTGAGTAAGATGTTCTTTTTCTTTTTTTAAGATTTGTTTGTTTATGCATACAAGAGCCTCGGGTACAGGCCAGAAAAGTGGGAAGTGAGAGGATTCACCAGAGACAGAGTGGGGAGCAGAACAGGCAGATGAACTGAAATGCACTGCTGAGGGGAGCAGCGGGCGAGGCAGGAGAGGTTTGCTGCACATGTTGGTCCCCTCACTGGCTGGGGGGTGCTTGTGCTGCTGTGCCGCGCAGATGCCTCACAGTAGAGTGCTCAATCCGCTGTGCCACCAGGGAGGCCCCTGAATTGTTTTTTAGTTGTCTGTTAGACGTATTTATTCTAACTTCTCATTTAAAACTGTTATTTCCTTATTTATCCATTGGGACATTAAGGTCCCCTAGTATTACTGTGTTATCAAAATCTCTCTGGTTCTGTTATTGTCTTATGTATTTTTGTGCTCCACCATTTGATGCATATTATTTATGAGTGTTACTTTTTCTTGTTGTTTAAGATCCTTAGTTATAATATGGTGTCTGTATCTCTTACTATATTTCTTTACCTTTTTTTCTTTTGAGCTCATTAATTTTCTCCTTTGTTCCTGTATGTTACTGATTCCTTCAGTTTTATTTTTAAATTCAGGTATAGTTTCTTAACTCCTTTATTTTTGAATGTAGCTTCCTAAGATATTCTTTATATTATTTTGTTTTATATCCTCTTGTTTAAGCTCCAGCAGTGTTGCCAGGGCAGTCTGTCATACCTCACAACTTCACTGAATGGAGTTTGGTATTTGTTTTGTTTTGGTATTTGTACTTTGTACATTTTTTATTTTGGTGTATGTACTGTGTTCTGTCTCTTCTTTTTCAATTTTGTATGCTTTCAGTAGGGATAGATTTCCAACTGTTGTTGTTTTTACACCTGTTAGAGTAGTCAAGGGCTGGTACTGGCAAAGATAATAATTACAAAAGAGGACCAGGGCAATAGGCATCAAAGATCACCTCCAGTAGACAAATGAATTTGAACCTTGTGCTTGTGAAGTGTTTCATCGTGGGGATTGGCAGGTGTTTGGATATCTCAGTTTGTGATTCAGTAATAGCTTCTTTTATTAGGAAAAACAGGTGTACTAAACTGATTCAGGCTACAGCTATTCTGTGTTATGAGCCCCATTTCAAGCTGGTGGTAGTCCTTATTCTGTGCCCCCAATCTCAGCAGCTATCCAGCAATATAACCTACCTCCTGAGTGTGTGCTCCTGCATCTTCTTATCCAGTGCAGTGAGTGGTCTTTGGAGCTCCACTGTTGGTATGTGCCTGAGTAAGTTAGGGGGCTCTATACCACTGCATTTACTTTTCTTCTGTGTTGTGGGCTGTACTGCTTGATATCACTCTTAAACAGATTTCAGTTAAATTTTTTCTGCCTCTTTTGTCAGGTCTGTGTCTTTGTTATATACAGTGACAGTTATTTTTACCCCTGATTTTTTTTGGGGGGCTTTGCATTAGTTTTTGTTGTGTCTGTTTGGAGGAGGTGAGTCTGGTTTCTTCACTCTGCCATTGTCTTGCTGGACTCCCATTCTTTTTTTGAGCACTTACTTGATTCTGTAACTAGGACACTACTCTTCTTTTCTTTCGACCTTATTGACCATCTCTTCTTTATTTCTTTGATTCTCTTCTTGTAGACATTAATCTGTAAGTAATAGAGTGTTTCATGACGTAGGTCTTATACATTTATTTCCAGAGTGAAATTTATTATCATAGCTTTAAAAAAATTTATGGTATTCACTGAAAGCCTTCACATTTATATCTCTAGTTGTCCTTTCGTTCTAGAACTCTGGAGTCTCATATGTTAAGTCACCTTACATTGTCTCCTATACTAGGTACTCTTAAACTAATATGGACACCTGAACTCTACTTTCTTACTCTGCTTGTTTCAGTAAATGGAAGATCAGTATTTCCAACTGTCTACAGAAGTATGTGAATCTCCTCCCTGCCAGTCTTTCTGTAATTGTTTCTATAAATTCCTCCTTTTACCTTTTTCTTGGGTATGACATAAAGATCTCAAGTCAACATTCTGTCTTGTTACTGCAATAAACTAGAAACAGAACAAACTAAATTGAAAGTGAGCAGGAAAAAGGATGAATAGAGAAAAATGTCAGTGAAATTAAGAGTTTTTGAAAAGATAGCAAAGTTGATAAACGTAGCTACATTATGAAACAAGGGAGAAGAATCAAATGATTAAAGTTAGAGAAGAGGGGCAATATTATTATTATTATAGACAAGTATTCTTATTATTTTTTCAAAGATTTATTTATGGATACAAGAACTGGGGTACAGGCTAGAGGGGTGAGGGAGTTCACCAGAGACAGTGGGGAACAGAACAGGCAGATTGACTGAAACACACTGCTGAGGGGAGCAGCAGGTGAGGCAGGAGAGGTCTGCTTTGCCATATGGGTTACCTCCCTGGCTGGGGATCAGACTCCTGCTGCAGTGGCTGTGGATGCTTCATAGTGTGTCATTCAACCCCTTGCATCACCAGGGATTCCCCTAGACCAGTATTCTTGATAATAAGTATTGGCATAAAAATTCTCAACAAAATTTGGTTAACTAAATTCAATAGCACACAAAAAGGATCATGTGTAATGATTAAGTGGAATTTATTCCTGGAGTATAAGAGTAATTTATTATAAGAAAATGCAATTTACTATATTAAAAGAATGTAGCACAAAGCCCTTACAGTCTTCTCCATTTGTGCAAAAAAGCATTTGACAAAATCTAGCACCCTTTCATGATAAATCATTTTATCGAACCAGGAATGAAAGGAAACTTCCAACATATATATATAAAAGCTATATATGGAAAGTCCATAGCTAACTTAACATCATACTCAGTAGTAAAAGAGTTTTTTCACTTTTTCTCTAAGAGTGGGAGTAAGTCAAGGATGCATTGTAACCATTCCCAGTTCCTTGGAACACCTCCACCTTCTGCATTCATTTAATCTACTCTTTTTACTTGCTTGTTCTGGATATTTTATGTAAATGGAATCATGCACTATGACTTTTTGAGTGTTATAACATGGCAAGTAATTTTAAATACAATTTCTTTGAATTTTTATTATTTATTTATTCATTCAACATATATATTTGGATTGTTTTCTCTTTTCGTCCATTTTTTTAAAAAAAGATTTATTTATTTATGCATATAAGAGCTGGGGTACAGGCCAGAGTCACCAGAGGTGAGAGGATTCATCAGATAGAGTGGGAGCAGAATGAAACACACTGCTGAGGGGAGCAGCAGGCGAGGCAGGAGAGGTCTGCCTGCGCCATGTGGGTCACTTCCCCAGCCGGGGGCAGGGATCGAACTCGTGCTGCAGTGGCTGTGGTTTGCTTCATAGTGTGTTGCCTAACCCACTGCGCCAACAGGGAGGGCCCTAATATGGACCTTTTTAATACCTCTGTGTCTTTAATTTTTTGCACATACGATGAAGTTGTTAGAACTGTCTTTTTCGATTAATTATATAATTTAGAGTGGTAATGATGCAAATATAAATTCTTGATGATTAATTGTTCTCATAGATTGTTTTTTGTTTCTTTGCATGTATGGTAATTTGAGATGTTTTATTTGAGAATTGTACTTTTTTTGGGTGTTGGATGTATGGATATGTATATGTATGTGTGTATCCATAATTATATGTACATATATAATTAAAATTGAGTTGATATACATGCATCTATAATTAAAATTGGGGTGTAGGCCAGAGGTGCGATAGGTGAGAGGATTCACTAGAGACAGAGTTCAGAGTAGAACAGGCAGATCTACTAAAATACTGCTGAGGAGAGCAGTAGGCAAGACAGGAAAGGTCTGCTGTGCCATGTGGGTTAGCTCCCTGGCCAGGAGCAAACTCAGACAGTGGCTTGCAATAGCTTGATAGCCTGAGACTTTAACACTTGCCCCACCATGGAGGGCCCTAACCCTGTGTTTCATTAAATTTTCAATCGATGATTTGTTGTCTTTTGGAGTGTGTTTATGTATTATTTCAAATACTGCTTTTTATTTATGCCCTTTCTTTTCGGTTTTTTTGCCCCTGGAACTTCAGTTATGTGTATTTTCAACTTACTCTATTCATACCTCTTGTCTTTTTGTATTTCTCATAATTTTGTATTTTTTAGTAACATACTGGATATTTTGTTCTGACCTATTTTATTGTTGCCCTCTAATTCTGCTTTTATCTCTTTAAATCTATGCCTAAATAATACTCTCCATTGATTTAAACAAAATTTTATATTCTAGAATTTTTATTTATTATTACTTTCAGTGCTTTAAAGAAATTTTTAATTTTGTGTTTCATATATTTAAAACTGATAAACATACATATTTAATGTCAGTGTCTAAATCTCCAAAATGCAGACTGTTTCGATTTTTTTTGTTTCTACTTACTTTCATGTTGTCATCTTACGTGTGTGGCACTTTAAAAAAAAAAAAGATTTATTTATATATGCATACAAGCACTAGGGTACAAGTAGCCAGAGGTATGGGGGGAAGGTTGGTGAGAGGATTCACCAGAGACAGGGTGGGAACAGATCAGGCAGATGGACTAAATACACTGCTGGGGGGAGCAGCGGGTCTGGCTATGTGGGTCCCCTCCCTGGCCAGGGACAGGGATTGAACTCGTGTTGCAGTGACTGTGGTTTGCTTCATAGTGTGTTGCTTAACCCATTGTGCCACCAGGGAGGCCCCCCCCCCTTTTTTAAGGATTTATTTATTTATGCATACAGGAACTAAGGTACAGGTCAGAGGTGTGCGGGGTGGGGGGGGGGAGGTAGGGGGTGGTGGAGAGGATCCACCTGAGACAGAGTGGGGAACAGAACAGGAAGACTGAATGAAATACACTGCTGAGGGGAGCAGCAGGCAAGGCAGGAGAGGGAGGTATCAAACTCGTGCTGTAGTGACTGCTGTCTGCTTCATAGTGCATTGCTTAATCCATTGTGCCACCAGGGAAGGCCCATGTGTTTACTTTTTATTGTGCTGAAATGAAAATGACCTAACAGAAGAAATTACTAGTAGCAACAATGACATTGTTTTCCTTTAGAGAGAATGTATATTTGTTTCTCTCTGGTGCTTGTAATGTAGGATTACATGAGTCAAATTTCAGAGTTTGAGTTGATCAAACTCTAGCCTCAGTCTCTGAGGGCCTGTTTACTTTTATTTTATTGTTGTTCCTGACTTGTAGCCTTTCAATGTCCATATGAACAACTGTCCCCCTTGCTCTTAGTTTTCTTATGGACTCATACCTCTCTTCTTTCAGTCATTTGTGTTTGTCAGAAATACTTTCATCTGAAATAGACAGATGTCCTCTGAGCAGTGAGAGCTGTGTTCCTTGGACTCATTCTTTTATGATTTTGGACCCATAATTCCTCATGATCACATCAGTTTTTTTATACCCTCAGTCATATTTTTAAAAATTTTATAAAAGTAAAGGTTATAACAAAATTTCCTAAATTTATAATGCTTCTCAGTAGTACTTTTTAAAGTTTTTTTTAATTTATGCATTCAAGAACTGGGGTGTAGGCGATAGTTGCAGGAGGTGAGAGAATTCACCAGAGACAGAGTGGGGAGCAGAACAGGCAGATCTGCTGAAATACACTGCTTAAGGGAGCAGTAGGCAAGACAGGAGAGGTCTGTTGAGACTTACTTATGTGGGTTAGCTCCCTGATCAGTGGCAGTAGCTGCTGAAAGCTTCATAGTACTGTAACTTAACCCATTGTGCAACCAGGGAGACCCCTGACTTGAATTATTAATCTGCTCTTATATAAGAAGTGTCAGGGCTAGCATCAAAAAATTTTTTTCTCTTTATGTTATGTGCATAATAATTGGAGAAATGATTGAGAAAGGTTTAATAAAAGTGGTTTGACTATTTTCATGTACGCTTCCCTCCCACAAAGATTTATTCATGCATACAAGAACTGGGGTACAGGCCATAGTATGGGGGGGTGAGGAGTCACTAGAGACAGAGTGGGGAGCAGAACAGGTGGCTAGACTGAAATACACTGCTGAGGAGAGCAGCAGGTGAGGTGGGAGAGGTCTGCTGTACCATGTGGGTTCCCTCCCTGGCCTGGGATGGAACTCATGGTTCAGTGGCTGCAGGTAGCTTCATGGTGCTGCACCTTAACCCCTTGCACCACCAGGGGGCCCCATTGTCATGTACTCTTAAGTAATCATTATTGTTAGTGTATCATTGTGTATTTAAGTAGTCATTTAAGGGATCACTTTAGAATGTTAATGATTTATTTTTGAAAATGTTTCATTGAAATTGGAAAATGACATAATTTATTTTATTTTTAGGTTGGGCTCATGTGGTTTGTGCCCTGTATATTCCAGAGGTACAGTTTGCCAATGTTTCTACAATGGAACCAATTGTTTTACAGTCTGTTCCACATGATCGTTATAATAAGGTAAAATGGGTGTCTTATTACTGTTTGCATGTAAGTCTTTTGTTTAAAAAATGGGATATATAAAGGAGTTTTTTAGTTTTGTTTTATTGTAGACCTTCATTAAAATCTTTATAAGAACCACATCAAATTCCAGAAGGATTTGAAAAAATTGTAATTACTGTGTTAAACTGCAATTATGAAAATATATTATGGAGGTACAGGAGTACAAAACAAGCAAACAGAACTTTTTACACTGACTTTCATATTAATCAAACATTTACAGGATGTATTAATCCTGTTAGATTTGTCTTTTAAGAATTACTGGCCTTTTTTATTATTCAAATACCAAAGTGACATCTAATTTGAATTAATGCTTGTTTTAACATTCATTATATCACATATCCTTTCTTTAAAAAAAAAAAAAGTCCTGTTACACAATGTTATTTGCCCTGACCTTCCAAGTTACTTTCTACCCTAAGATAAGGGTTTTGTTTTGATATTGTTTAAAAAAAAAAAAAAAGTGTTTCCTTTTTTCCTTGATTTAGCTCAAATACGTAGTTTCATTCACCTTTACATGTTAGATAATTTGTCTATTACTGTTTAAATATAAATATGTCTTTAAATACGGTGTTACCTTTTAATTGAAGGTACCTGTCATTCAAGCTGTGAGAGAAAAATGTCACATTGCAACCAATTCTAAGGTTTCAAAGATTTTTGTATTAAGCATTTTATTATATGAATTAATATTTATTTAAAGATTGGAAACTATGAAATAAATATAGAAAACTGCCAGACAAAGACTATCATAAATCTTTCCTCTCAGATCCTTCTAGATGCTTTTTATGCATTTTTAAAGATATTATAAAATTTTGGTTCATATAGCTTATATTGTTTGGTCTGTTTTTGAAACTTAGCTTGCATATTTTTTTTGGTCAGCAAATTGTGTTTTTGAAATCATTGTGAGTGATTATGTAACATGAATACAAAATATCATTAGCTCCAATAATTTTAATCCAATCAAGGATTCCCTTATTGTTGAGGAGTGTCCTTGAGGTCAAGGCATACACATACTAATAGAACCTCTGTGTAAGAAGGTATGAACTTTTTAAAGCTTCAAAAATAGATTGTGTAAAATTACCCTTATAGGATGTTTTCTGATTTATACTATGATATTATACGTGAGGTTGCTCATAGGTATGTCCTATTAAGTGCTCTGTGTAGTACTATTAAAACAATTGCTGTTTTTTAGTGAAAAATAATTATAGTGTTAGGATTTTCCTTTTCTAGGTATTGTAAAGTTAAATATTTAAAAATTTTTTAGGTTATTCACGTTTATTAATTACATTGAAGAGCTCTTCATTTTAGTATTGTATTTTTAATTTATTTTACTTATTTTTATTTTTATTTTATTTTTTTAAAGATTTATTTATTTATGCATACAAGCACTGGGGTACAGGCCAGAGGTGTCGGGGACGGGGTGAGAGGATTCACCGCAGAGAGCAGAACAGGCAGATCAACAGAAGTACACTGCTGAGGGGAGCAGCGGGCACAGCAGGAGAGGTCTGCTGCACCATGTGGGTCCCCTCCCTGGCCGGCAGCAGGGATCGAACTCATGCTGCAGTGGCTGCAGTTTGCTTCATAGTGTGTTGCTTAACCCACTGTGCCACCAGGGAGGCCCATCATGGACTCTTTACATTTAATAATTATCAAAATGAGTGCAAAAAAACTACATTATAATCCTTTGTTAGAATGCTTTGTACTTTGCACAGAACAGAAACTAGAATATCCTCTTACACAGTCATAAATTTAGTCCTTGAGTTTTTTGCCCATACACATGAATATTGTCTAGAATATGTCTTCTTTGTAGCAGCTAAGCCCTGAGTTCACAAATCTGTTGTGGCCTGTAGCTTCCCTGTCACTTTTCTGGCTCTGCTCTACTGCTAAGATTTGTTTCCTGGCAGTTAATTAAAACCTTATGCCACTGCCATGCCTGCTGCTGCTGTTGGAATCACCGTAGCCACCTTGGTTTCATGGTTTGGTGAGGTATTGGCTTCCACTATCATAGGGGCTTTAGCTTTTCTCTCCAAAGTTTCTTCCTTTCATGGGTCCAAAATCTGAAAATTGGTTCTTGTAATTACCAAAATCATTGTAGCTTCTACCACTTCCAAAATTGCTTCCATTACCACTGACAAAGCTTCCTCCATTGTTATGGCTATGGTAGCTTTCACTCCACTTTAGCTACTGCCCTGGTTTCCCTAATCTTGTCCACCACTTCCTTTCCTTCCTCCAGAGTAACCAGGGCTGCCACTTCCATACTCACCTCATTACCATTTTTCACTATAGCCATTCCCATTGCCAGCATATCCATCAGCACTATGGCTGCCACCAAAGACAACTCAACCACTGAAGTTTTTTCCACTTTGACCTCTCTGGCTAGATGCAGCACTGGCTATCTCTTGCTTAGATAGGACTTTCTACACTTCACAGTTGTGGCCATTCTTATTACGGTATTTCAGAATGACAGTCTTGTCAACAAAATCATGGTTATCAAAAGTTAAAAAAGCAAAGCCTATCTTGACACTGCTTCCATCAGTCATGATTTCAATCACTTTAATTTTCCCATACTGTTTAACATTATTTCTTAGGTGATATTCTTCAGTGTCTTCTTTAATATTACCAGCAAAAATCTTTTTCACAGCTAAGTGGGTACCAGGCCTTTGAGAATCTTATTGTGACACAGCCTTGTTTGGTTCCACAACTCTTCCATCCACCCTGTGTGGCCTGCATTCATGGCTGCATTGACCTCCTCTACTGTGGCATGTGACAAACCCAGAACCTCTACATCGCTTAGTGTTTTGATTTCTCATTATCACACAGTCTGAGAGCATTCCCCATTACTCAGAATGACTTCTCAGACTCTTGTGGTTGTTTCAAAGTTTAAACCTCTGATGAAGAGCTTCTGTGGCTATTTGGGCTCCATGGGAGACACTTACTTAGACATGATGGTACTGGAAGTGGGGGATACTTTTATGATGCTTACTTGGTTTAGAAAACCTTTTTTTTAAAAATGCATACAAGGGCTGGGGTACAGGCCAGAGATGGGGTGGGGGAGGGTGAGAAGATTCACCAGATACAGAGCAGATTGCAGAACAGGCAGGTCGACTGAAATCCACTGCTGAGGGGAGCAGTCGATGAGCAGGAGAGGTCTGCTGTGCCAGGGAGGGATCCCTCTACCTGGTCGGGTATCGAACTTGCACTGTGGAAGCTCCACAGTGCAGCACTCAACACCTTGCGCCACCAGGAAGGCCCACTATTTGTTTTGTTTTCATTGTTGACATTCTAGCTTGTACTTTTTTCCTAGTACAGAAGTTGAATTTTTTTTTTAAAGATTTATTTATGCATACAAGAGCTGGGGTACAGGCCAGAGTTGCGGGAGGTGAGAGGATTCACCAGAGACAGAGTGGGGAGCAGAACAGGCAGACTGACTGAAACACACTGCTGAGGGGAGCAGCGGGGGAGGCAGGAGAGGTCTGCTACACCATGTGTGTCCCCTCCCTGGGTGGCGCCGGCGGCGGGGATCGAACTCATGCTGCAGTGGTTGCGGTTTGCTTCATAGAGCATTGCTTAACCTGCCGCGCCACCAGGGAGGCCCAGAAGTTGAATTTTTTTAATGTAATTTACAAACTATGCTTACTGTTTTTGCCTTTGATGCCATGCAAAATACTGTCTTTCACTAGGTACAGATATTTTTTTTAGTACTTTCAAATTTATTTTAAAAAATACTTGTTTCGCCTTTCAAGTTTGAAATAATTTCAAACTTAGATAAAGGTTGCTTTAATAGTCCAAAGAGCTCTTCCTTTCCTACACTATTATAATACTAACACCTCTGAATGCATTGCTATATACTTCCTGTAAAGCATTACATTTTCTTAATTCTTTTGTGTTATTACAGATAACACAATCAGGATATAAACATTTACGCATTATTACTGTCTAATGCACAGGCCTCAGTCATTTATTTTTTTCATTTTTATTCCTGTTTCTCCAGTTTTCCTAGTAATGTTGTCTATAAAAAGAGATCACATTGCAGAGTCTCTTCAGTCTCTTTTACCTCGAGTATTAATAGCATCCTTGAGTTCTATTGACTTGATGCTTTTTAAGATTACAGGCTAGTTATTTTTGTAGGGTGGTACCATATTTGTTTTTTTTATGATATTTCTTCATGATTGAATTCAGATTATGGTTTTGGTGAGGAGGGTCACAGAAGTGATGCTGTGTTGTTCTCCTTGCATCCTATCAGGTGGTGTGTGATTTAGTTTCCCCATTACTGGTGACCACTTGGTTAAGGTGGTGTCTGCAAGATTTTTTCAATGTAATCTTTTTATCTGTTTATGATCATTAAGCATTTTGTGGGGATGTACTTTGTATGTAAATATTTGTTTGTTGTGCTTTTCACCCACTACTTTAGTGTACATTTATGTTTCTTGGTTTTATTAATTACTATGTGGCAATTGGGGGTTTTCTGATTCTTTTCATTTACTTGCATCATTTGGCATTCTGCTATAAGGAAAAACGTCTCAACTAAATTACATTAGCATGGCTGTGTGTTTTGCTATTTCATTTTATTTATTTTTTTAAAGCTTTATTTTTTATTTATTTATGCACACAGTAACTGAGGTGTAGGCCAAAGGTGTGGGGGATTAGAAGATTCACCAGAGACGGAGTGGGGAGCAGAGCAGGTAGATGTGATGAAATACACTGCTCAAGAGAGCAGTAGGCAAGACTAGGAGAGGTCTGCTGCACCATGTGGATTAGCTCCCTGGTTGGGTCATACCATAGTGGTTGGAGATATCACTGAGACTTTAACCCCTGTGCCATTTTATTTTAAATAAAGTGGGTCATTCATTTTTCTTTACTATTATTAATTTTAATGCTTAGTATTATCTCATGTTTAGCTAGTGGACAGCTTCAAACTGCTTCTATGTCTTTTGAAAAATTTCTGTCATTTTGGGAGTATTTCTTCTAGTTTCATCTTACATTATTTCTGCCTTCACCCTGGAACCACCATTCTCAAAGATTCTTAATTCTTTTTAGGTGAGATTGATACTTAGAAACCAAAATGAACACTACGTGGGCTTACATTTATTCATTCATTCATTTATTTAGATTTTTTATTTATGCATACAAAGCTGGAGTACAGGCCAGAGGTGCGTGGGAGGTGAGAGGATTCACCAGAGACAGAGCAGGGAGCAGAACAGGCAGATAGACTGAAATAAACTGCTGAGGGGAGCAGCAGGCAAGACAGGAGAGGTCTGCTGTGCCATGTGGGTCACCTCCCAGCCCGGGGATCGAACTTGGGCTGCTGTGCCGCGGATGCTTCACAGTGTGGTGCTCAACCCGCTGCACCACCAGGGAGGCCCCCATGTGCTTACTTTTAATGGGATACTGCTACCCCCTTTCCTATCAGTGTGGATAGTAGGAGATATATGCATTCATATAGATACAAAGATATGTAAACATTCACCTGTTTTTTCCTATACTTTATTTATTGAAGACTGAAGTTACAGTGATACTTCTGATTCAATATCTGTATTTATGCATATACATATATCTGTATGTATTTCTGTAATTTATGTGCCTATATATAGAGAACCATACTCTCATTAATTTCCCCAAATCTAATCCAGCAATACTGGAATGCATTTTGATTTATTTCTTTTCATATTATAACTCATGTCAGACTCCATTATCCTCTTTATATTTACTTATTTGATCAGTTGCTCTTATATTAACAAGCCTTCTTTTGTTGTTATCCTAATGTCTTTCAGGCTTCATACCTTGTTCTGGGTTGTTGCTGCTTCCTTACCTGACTGCTCTTTGTGTCATTTTTGCAATTTAGCTTTTACTCAGCCTCATTTCAGAACTACTCCCTCTCCTGTTCCCCAAGGTTGATAATCTCACATTGCTCAGTTTCTGACATTTCACTGTGGCACTGCTTCTCCCTATCCACCTCTCTCAGTGTCCTTAAGGGACTAACCAACCTTACTGGGGATATGATAACTTACAGGGGTGAGGGATTTCCTCTCTAGCGTGCTTGGCTTTGCCTCATGACTTCAAGAGTTTCCAAGAAGGAGTAAAGGAGGAAGGTAGAAAGAAGGATGAATTATTTAGAAATAGGTCTTTTTATCTATTTGGAGTTGATTGTAGAATATGATGAAGTATGAGTGTTAACTTTCCCCTTCCTACATGGTGAATCAACATTTTCAATACTGTTATTGAGTAGTTTTTTTTTCCTGTACAATTATTTTCATGTTCTGTACCACATTATTTTATTTTAAATTATTACAGATTTTTTACATTTTACTATTACATAGTAGAATAAATTGTGTCTTTTATTTCTTTCTGGGTGAATATTAGAACTAACAAAAGGTTTTTTTTTTAAAAAAGATTTATTTATTTATTTATGCACACAAGAGCTGGGGTACAGGCCAGAGGTGTGGGGGGGAGGTGTGAGAGGATTCACCACAGACAAAGCGGGAAGCAGAACAGGCAGATCAACGGAAGCACACTGCTGAGGGGAGCAGCGGGCACAGCAGGAGAGGTCTGCCGCGCCATGTGGGTCCCCCGCCTGGCCGGCAGCAGGGATCGAACTCTTGCTGCAGTGGCTGCGGTTTGCTTCATAGTGCGTTGCTTAACCCACTGCGCCACCAGGGAGGCCCCAAAATAGGCTTTAATATACAATGGCACTGCAGTGAAATTTTGGGGGGGAATTGTTGGTTTTGTTTTAAATATCAATTTCAGTTTCAACATGTTATATTTCTTCATAGTTTGTTCTTTCCCTCTTTTTTTCAGTTCATTTCTTTCTGTAGTTTTCCTGAGATGTTGTTATGTATGTCTCAAGAAATTTTAGGTTGTTGATTTGGTTTATATAGTTAATATTGTGTTCATGAATATTCACTAGGTCTATTTGGGGGCATGTATTGAATAATTCTGAAAGGAGAAAAGCAATTGAATAATGGATTGTTGGGTTTTGGAAAAAAATTAATTGGTGGTAAAGGATAATTTGAAGAGCAAATATTAATGTTTTAAGTTCTAACTATGCACTTATTTTGTATCAAGCACTGTGCTAGACATTAGAAATTCAAAGATGAATAAACTGGGGTTTTTCTCCATGTGACACTCTTAGAAGGTTTGTCAAGTAAATGATTATAGTGTTATATGTAAAGAATAGTAATATATGAAGGAGTGTCATGGAACATAATAAAAGGAATGATGTAAGGAATTGAATAAAGCATATAAGGAGATGATTAGGACTTTGTAAAAATAATAGGAATTTGATCTATGGCTAAAAGGATCAAATAATTTCAGGCTGAGAAAGTAACATAAACTATGTTAGTAGGTGGAAAAGGGGAGATTATAGGCAGTTCATAGAATAACATTGTGAGTGATAGGAAGGGAAATTTTCTCGGTTAACTGTATGTATAGCATATCTAAATTGCAGAAAATTCACTGTTTTCCTTTTTCCCTCCCATCACCCCACCCCTACCATCTTTCATACCTCTTTGGCTCTGCTACCTAACCTCAAAAGGAGAAACCTTTTTTACTAGAGTCTGGTAAATTTTTTAAAAAAAGATTTATTTATGCATAGAAAAAATGAGGTGCAAGCCAGAGGTGCAGGGGTGGGAAAGAGAGGGTTCACCAGAGACATAGTGGGGAGTAGAACAGGCAGAGGCAGATAGATATTCTAAAATACATGGCTGAGGGGAGCAGCTGGTGAGACAGGAGAGGTCTGCTGTGTAATGTGGTTTTGCTCCCTGGTCTGGGATCGAACTCAGGCTTTTAGTTAGGGTGGGCTGTTGGGATGAGCCTTTAAAGTGGTAGCACTGAGACTTAACCTCTCGGCTACCAGGGAGGCCTGTGTCTGCTGATTTTTATAGATATTTTTTCTTTGTTGTATTGTCTGCTTTGTAAGTACAATATTTGTCATTTTCCTATGCTGTGTATAGTTTTTCCAGCTATATTCATTATGTGTAAAGTAGTAGTGTTTTGTTTTTCCTTATGCCTGAAGAATCTTCCATTATGTGGAATATACCTATATTTACTATATAAAGGACAGGATATATCTATCAGTGGGCACTCAGGTTGTTTTCATGTCTTACCTATTGTAAATAATGCCACAGTTAACATTATTGAGAATATAATTTTTTTAAAAAAAGATTTACTTATTTATGCATATAAGAACTTGAGTACAGGCTAGAGGTGCAGGGGGTGAGAGAAGTCACCAGAAACAGAGTGGGGAGCAGACAGGCAGATTGGTCGAAATACATCACTGAAGGGAGCAGCGGGTGAGACAGGAGAGGGCTGCCATGCCATGTGGGTCACCTTCCTGGCTGGGGATCAAACTCTGTGCTATAGTAGCTGGGGATGCTTTATAGTGGGGTGCTTAACCCCTTGCATCACCAGGGAGGCCCCCTTGTCTTTACTTTTTACCTCATATTTTCTTTAAATCAGTTCCTTATTTCACTGTTAACACATTCTGTTAATAAAAAAAAGTAAATGTAGTGAGTGGCATGTGTTACTTTTAAGTTAGCTTTCAGTATTTTTTTGTTAAGGTTAAATGTGGTGCAACCTAGAGATTTGTGAGCTGTTTTGGGGGTGGAGACTTCTGTTCTTCAGTTTAGACAGTTTCCAGAGTGTAGTTCACTGATAACATGTGTATCTTGTATGTATCCTTTTGCACAATCTTTATTTATTGGATGGCCATGAAGGAAATGGTGTTTTTAAGTATAGAAGTATCATGATAGACCAAGGAAAGAAATAAACCAAAAATATAAAAAATGCTGCCATTGAATTGTGAATGTTGAGAGGAAAGCTTTGTAGTTAATTATCATGCAATTTTTTTCACAGAAGAAATAGAGTTGGAGAGTTTTAAGAAAAGTTTTTATCAACATATTTTGTGTGGGGGGGAAAGAAAGATCGAAATAGTAAATGTTCTGTGATTTTCCTGTTCCTGTTAGTGCTGTTAAAAAAGCTAGGTTTCAGATAGTGGAACCTAAAACATTTTGCATAACCATTCACTCATGTGGGGTTAGCATTTATGACATGTCCTGCTATTGTAGTCAGCATGGCATTGTTGGATGCATATTACCAGAAATCGATGGAAACATGAGGGATACATAGAGCTCTAAGTGTTGGAATAGACGTATATAAATCAGTGATTATTGAAAGGATGTAGAATGTGCAAGGATTCAAAAATACTGAAGTTGTTCACCTAACTTAGTCTAACAAGGCCAAAGAGGAAAGTATCTTAAAATAGAAAAGGCGGCAACCTCACTAAATTTTTTGTTTTAAAGATTTATGTATTTATGCATACAAGAGCTGGGGTATAGGCCAGAGTCGTGGGAGGTGAGAGGATTCCCCAGAGACAGAGCGGGGAACAGAACAGGCAGATAGACTGAAACACACTGCTGAGGGGAGCACCGGGCAAGGCAGGAGAGGTCTCCTTTGCCATGTGGGTCCCGTCCCTGGCCAGTGATAGAACTTGGGTTGTCGTGCTGCGGATGCTTCACTGTGCAGTGCTCAACCTGCTGCACCACCAGGGATGCTCCAACTTCACTAAATTTTAAATAAAGAGTAAGCGGTTTCCAAGTGCTATAAGGGGAGGAGAAAGGAAGGAGCCATTTGAGTGACTATTAATTTTATAGATGGAAGGAGGAAAAACTTTAAGAACTATCAAGGAAGATGAGAGGGCAGGGAAGAGTGGATGGTAGTGATTGCAAAGGGCAGTATTGGTAGAACTTTGAATGTGATATATGGAATGCTAGAGGTTGTTTGCTACCAGGTTTTCAAGAACCTCATATGCAGTATTAAAAACTTGAACTTTTTAATTGAAGAGTTTTTAATGCTTGGGAGGAATATGCTCTGATCTACCAATTGTAATGGATCAGTGAAAGGAGGGTTGGGATAAGGTGGGTAGAGGGGAATGACATTACTTAGGCTTTCACATTGTTCCAGATATCTGGAGTAGAATATTAGGAGTGAATAAGAATCGACCGAGACATTTAGGTAATAAGAGGTTTGATTGGACCAACTTGGTGATTAGTTTAGTGTGACACAGAAGGCAGGAAGGAAGAAAATTGAGAATTGCTTCTCAGTTTCAAGAAGTTAAGTACTATGCACATGATCACCAGCAGACATGGAGTTTATATAGTGGAATTAATTGATTCATTCTTAGAACAAAGATGCTAAATTTAAAATTCTTGGCATATGTTGGTGGAATTAATACCTTGTTTGTAAATCAAGTCTTGTGTTGACAAGTTGTTTGCTAGCATATATTAACAATATGTTAATAAGGTCGCAAGGTATAATTCACATTTCTGACAAAACATTGAATATTTGCTTTTGTATATATCAAATATGTTTGTTTTGCTTGACACTTTATTCTAATTACTCACATGAACAGTTAAATTATTTTTTCTTTTCTGGACAGTTTAAACCTTTTGGAAAAGCAAAACAGATCTGTAGAAAGATCCTTTTGCCCCTTTTGGTACCTCAGATTTTTCTTAATTTGAGTTCCTCTATTTGGCTTCTCTCAATTTTCTCCTTTTTCTTTTCCTCCCTTCTCCATATACATACACATACTCATTCTGTTGTATTTCTCTTTTTCTCAGGGAAGAGTCAACTTTTAAAATTAAGTTTATTCTTTGTTTTGTGTTTTTGTGTTCAACTTTACTTCTTTTGACTTCAAAACTCAGAAACTGTTAAATAGGGTTTATTAAACATTGTGGAAGAATGGGAATATAATTTCCTTAAGTATAATTTCTTTGCTTCTCTTACTCGCAAAAGCAGAATTCAAGTCTAAATTTCTGGAAATATAATGCACAGTGGTAACTTAAAATAGTTTATGAGATTAAACTCTGTAAGCTCACCAACATACAAATTGCCTATGTCACTTCTGTGTGTTCATGTGGTGTCTTGGCTACTTCTAGATGATAGGTATTTATATAATATAGTCTGCTAAATATAAGATTTTATAAAAATGCATACTGAAAGAGACATTGCATTGTAAGGCAATATGGTATTAAACACAGAAAATTTGATAGATTATTCAAATTTGATAGACTAAGTCAAATTTGATAGATTATTTTGTGTTTGTGTGTGAGGGTGGGTGGGAGGGTAAAACCATATTATAATGGGATTTAAATTTAAGACCAAAGAATATTCTTATTTTTTAAAAGATTTATTTATTTATACGTACAAGAACTGGGGTATAGGGCAGAGGTATGTGTGTGGGGGAATGGTGAGAGAATTCACTAGAGACAGAGAGAGGAACAGAACAGGTGGATTGACTGAAATACACTGCTGAGGGGAGCAGCAGGTGAGGTAGGAGAGGTCTGCTTTGCCATGTGGCTGGGGATTGAACTCTTGCTGCAGTGGCTGTGGATGCTTCATCGTGCGGTGTTTAACCCGTTGGCCCACCATGGAGGCCCCCCAAAGACTATTCTAATTAGAAATTAAATGTACTAAAATACAAATGTGGTTGACTAAAGGACTATGTAGGGTTACAGCATAGATGTGGACCAGGACCTAGAAAGTCAAATCCTGAATGCTGTCCTTTCCATCTTTGATGAGGGTCCTACATAATCTCTTTTCTTTTTTGTCTCGAGTTTGTTTCTGTTTCCATGTAATCATTAATTCAGCTTCCTATTTTCTCTGAGTTCTCTACAGTATTTTCAGTTCTAAATTTCTAATAGGGCAACTTTTTTCGAGCTACTAGGTATAGAACCCCTTTCACTTAGAAAATCATGGGTGCCTACATATCATTTCATCTCCAGAAATTGAACATAGAGGGCAGTTTCTACAAAAGAGATATGAGGTGTCCAGATGCTCTTTACCATTTTGTCTTAGAAATGTCCTGGCAAACAAGTATTTTAAAAAAAAAAAAACCTATAAATTGTTCCTGATGTCCATATGCATGTGCTGTGTTCTGCACAAACTTAAGAATTTTTCTTTATTTTGCATAAATATATTCAATAATTCATTAAGGATTTTTTGGGACTTTTCAAAGAGGTGATTTTTCGGTCACTTAATGATTCCCTTCCCTAGCCGCCCCCCCCCCCCCCCCCCCTTNGATTCCCTTCCCTAGCCGCCCCCCCCCCCCCCCATTATATAACATTAGCACAGTTGAATTGGGGAACACATTATGTTAGTCTACTCTTTTTCAACTTAGAATCATTTAGCATATAATTGAGTAAGCTGATTTGTGTGAGTTGTTTGACTTTAAAATAGTCTTAGTAAAGTATATCATGTTGCCAGAAAGACATACTTTGAAGACATGTCAGATCTTTTTAAACTAGTGGTTCTTTACCTTTTTTGGTCCTCAAATTTCTGATCAAATATAAGGAACTTTCCTAAGAATAATATATACTTTACATATAGTATAAAATATCTCATATATTTTCTGGAGGATCGTAGGAATACCTCTTAATAATCCTAAACTCTGTGTTTCCTGCCTATGATGAGAATTATCAAATTTTAGATTGCACCAAATAACAATTTAATATTTAATGTATTTAAAATAAATTCTTAACTGTTTTTGGACTTTTAAATAATAGTTATAATTATACAAAATATATACCCAGATATTCCTGGCTCATAATTTTGAATGGCTGTAACTGTGCTTATGCTGTAATTTGCTTAACCATTGCTATATTACTATATATTGAGGTTTTACCAGGTATTTTGTCATAAATAAGAGTCACAAAATCTTGTTTTACCAAACCTGTTTCTGAAGTTCTTTTTTTTTTAAAGATTTATTTTTTATTTATGCATACAAGCACTGGGGTACAGGCCAGAGGTGTGGGGGGTGAGAGGATCCACCACAGAGACCGGGGAGCAGAACAGGCAGATGAACAGAAGTACACTGCTGAGGGGAGCAGCGGGGCGGCAGGAGAGGTCTGCCGCACCATGTGGGTCCCCTCCCTGGCTGGCAGCAGGGATCGAACTCGTGCTGCAGTGGCTGCGGTTTGCTTCATAGTGCGTTGCTTAACCCACTGCGCCACCAGGGGAGGCCCTGTTTCTGAAGTTCTAATATTGCTTCATTGTTTCCTAAATATATATAATTGTCATCTAATAATTGTCATCTAATAGTTTATGATAGTGCCATTTTTAGCACACAGTTTCTTATTCTGAGTTACTATCATTTTTATTAATTAATATGAAAAATTATATCCAATTTGAGTTTTGTTTGATTACTTATCAGGTCATTTAAAAAAGTGAAATCTTAAAAATGCATTTCTTAATATTTGGTTATATAGGGATATGTGATGTGCACCAAATTATAGGTTTTTTTTTTTAACCTTTGTAGTAGTGCAAGCATTAGTCTCTGGATAAACAAATCTCTACACACAGCATTCAGAAGCTATGTGGAACTAAGAAAGTTACACATCACAGTCCTATCACCCTTTAGCAAAGTTCCAGGATATTGACATAGTCAGCTCTAGCCCTTACTCTGACTCATTCTCTACTGGTGGTTAAAGTCAGGTGTTTTCTGCATGATATGATACTTATAAGGCAAAATGACACAATTTCTCTTGAAGCTTTCACAGTTATATGGAAGATGTAAATGATCTAGTTCATTGTCAGAGACTATTAAGAAGGAAAGTTCAGTTGTCATAATGTTTACATCTATAGCATTAAAACCCAAAATACTGAAGTAAAACATATAAAGGATTGTCAGACGTTAATGTCCTTTGTGCCACAGTGTGCATATAATTCATTCGCTCTTGGTGAAAATACAGGTTGGATCACATATTTGGATGTGTTGACACATTGGTGTTTCTCACAGCTGTGGGAACACTTTGACAACATATTACAGCAGATTTGATAAATACAAGGAGTAATAGGATGAGCAGAGGTGCTAGATAGAAGCTTAATAGAAGACATCTAAGAAACAGATGATCAGGATATATTTTGGTAGATTCTGAAATTGTCATAATGAAATTTCACCCTCCAAAAATAATGGCCAGTAGGATCATAGACTAGAAAACCATAAAATGGTGTCAAATAAAAGCAGAACATCTCACAATAAATTCTAATTTTGATCAGGTCATGCTGCTGGTAATGATTTTTTCTCAAGCTACAGTTATAGAATACCTTTTGTTTTTCACTATAGGTGTAATTTTTTGCTTTGAAAGTTCAAAGCATTGTGCTGCCCTGAAACTGTGACCATTCAATTCTCAGATAACATACCATGTAACTATTTTTAGAGGATAAGTTAGATGCCTTTTGTATCTACCATCTATCTCTTCTTCACAATGAGGAGGAAATAAAAGAATGTGTTGTAGCTTAAAAGTGAAAAAAGGCCTGGGTTGAAGTAGATTAGTGAATTGAGGTTATACTAGGGTCATATAGATCTTCCTAAGAGTGTAAAAATTATTTTTGGTGTTACCTCATTTTCTTCACAAACATTTGTTTGGGTGGTTTTTTTTAAAAAAATCTTTATCTGAACTCTTGATTTATCTTTTATAATATGAAGAACAGTTTTGGGGGTTATTTCTTGTTGAAATGTTTTCCAAGGTATTTACTTATTAATGCTTTTATGAAATTTAAATTTTTATCCTACTTATTTTGGAAATTTTCATTTCCAAATGAGTTTGTTTCCAGTAAACAAAAAGATAATGAATTCTCACCCTCTTCCATTCATTACTTTTATCTCCAAATCATTACTACCTCATAACCAATTTTTCTTAAGTCTCTTAGTTCTCTAGGTCTGTCCACAAACTGAGTGGCTAAAGCTAGCAGACACTATTCTCTCACAATCAAGAAAGCTAGAAGTTTGAAACCAAGGTATTGGCAGGATTGTTTTCTTCTCAGAAATCTGAGTGAGGATATGTTTCTTGCCTTTCTCTTGCTTCTGGTGATGGCTGATGGGTGGCATTCTTTGACATGTAGGTTTACCACTCTAGTCTCTGCCCCACCCACATGGTATTCTTCCTTTGTGTCCATATTTTTATAAGGGCACTAATCATAATAGAGTAGGTGTCTGCCCTACTTAACTGTGACTCTATTTTAACTAATCACATCTGCAATTACTTTATTTCCAAATTAGGTCACATTCTGTGGTACAGGGGTTGATTAGAACTTCACATATCTTTTATAAGGGGGATATAACCTTTAATAGCTCACCCTTGTTCCCCCACATTCTCTCTGTTCATTTTCTTACTAGCAAAATTTTATTCTATCTCCACATGCTGCCATATGTTCCAATATTAACTCTTAGATACAAAATCTTACCTAAATATAATCTTAAGAAGATTCATATTTCATCTTTTGACACCTCTGTATCAAGTGTAGGTGAGACTCTGGGTATAATCCATCTTGATACAAAATTCCCTTTCCATCTGGCAATCTGTGAAAGGCAGGGAAGTTTAATCTTCTCCTAAGATAAGGAGCAGGCATAGCATATATATTTCTATTCTAAAAGGAGAAATCGGATGGAAAAGGGAGGTTACTGGTTTAAAGCAGGTTTTATAACTCAGTAGGATAAGTTATATTAGGTTGTAAGACCTCAGAATAATTTTGTTTGCCTTAATGATCTGTCTCTAACCCTTTGGTCCTCCTCTAATGATATATTCCGTTGGTGACCGGCATATTAGGTTATTTATTTAATTATTTATTATCATTTTATTATTATTTATTCCATGGTGTTTATGTCCCATCTCAGCTTTTACCTCTTTCTGTTAGAGGGTAGTTTCTATGCTTTTCCCTTTATCACACTTTTGCCTTTCCTTTAGTATTAAATTGGTATATTTTGTTAATTGATGGTTTGGGCTTGGGGTTTCTCTGTTATTTTGATACAACCTCAGTATTTGGTAGACTTGTTATAATCTGGGCCTTGGGGTTACACTGTGCCTTTCCTGTCTCCAAATGGCAGAATTGCTTTGTATCTGTGGAAGCATTAGTGAGGGAGAAAACTTCTTATATTTTCCACAATGCTGGAAAACCTCTAAATAGTAGTACTGTTGTAGATGCTGCGATTAGGAATTTTTCTGCCCCTTGTTTTGAGGTAAAGAATTTTTTGCCTTTGTCCTTCCAAGTATGGTAGTTCTTTTTACACATTCCCTGGGTGTGACAGGTTTGCTGCCAATCCCTCAGATTACTTAAGAATTTTTAAAGAACTTTGTGTGGGCAAGAAGTAAGATTTCATCTTTTCCTTAGTTAGATGCTTGATTTCCTCTTCCTTGCCTGCGCCACCAAGGGAGATTCCTTTGGTGGTTTTGTGTACATACTTCCACTGTTTCCCAGGAGCACCTTTTAAAAAATTGCTGGAAAAGAGCCTATCAGTAGATGTGAACTTCACATCTTTGTGATTTCAATGGTTCTGTAATACCATTAGCACATTGGCAGCCTTTAGCAATTTGTTAAAATTCTAGCTGATATATTCTTATCTGCGTATCTTTTCCCAATCTTTCTCTGTAGTTCTATTTTTGGTGGATAATTGGAGTGTCTTAGGGAATTATGGGGGAGGAGTGTCTCTCTCTCCTTGGTTTTCAGGTTACTTAGTTATAGCATGACTACATATCTTTTATGTTTTCAAGAAGAGTTGTGTATTTGAAATTGAAGCAATTTTTTGTTCTTTTTAAAAAAAGATTTATTTGTGCATACAAGAACTGGAGTACAGGCCAGAGTTGTGGGGGATGGTGAGAGGAGTCACCAGATACAGAGTGGGGAGCAGAACAGGCCAATCTACTGAAATACAATGCTGAGAGGAGCCTGGGCAAGACAGGAGAGGTCTGCTGCGCTATGTGGGTCATCTCCCTGGCTGGGGATGGAACTCATGATGCAGTAGCTGTGGATAGCTTCATAGTGCCACACCTTAACCCTTTGTACAGCAAGACAGGAGAGGTCTGCTGCGCTATGTGGGTCATCTCCCTGGCTGGGGATGGAACTCATGATGCAGTAGCTGCGGATAGCTTCATAGTGCCACACCTTAACCCTTTGTACCACCAGGAAGGCCTCTAAAACAATAATTTCTTTAGGTTTTGAGTGATGCTCCCTAGGTAGAACTGAACTTGGCCTCTTAATTCTTTTAATATGAATACTATTTATTTAAAAAGTTAGATCAAAGTGTGGTTTTTTTTTTCTTTAAAAAGTGAAAACTTTTAGACTGAGTTTGCCTCTGATTTAGTTTTATTCACATACATGACATTTTACTTTGATGTAATGTTGTTTGGGAGTAATTTTCTTTCCTCAGTTTACAATTTTTCTTCATGATGCTGTGTTTGGGAGCATTTTCTCAATTATCTTTAATTTCTAATAATCTTGAAGCAGTAACTTTTATGAGAATTTAAAATTATCAACTCATTTTTTCCCCTACTTGATTCATGTGTGTTAGGGATGTGTCATGTGTGTATATGCACATATGCTTATAATTGTTCTATTTTCCCAACGAATTGAACTTTTTAATGTATGGATTAAAATTACTGTCTCGTGTCACTTCATTTTAGCCTAAAAATTTTTCTTTAATATTTTCTTGTTAGGTTCGGAACAGCAAAAAAGCTGTTCTTGTTTCTCTGAGAATGTCTTTATTTCATCTTTAGTTTTACAGTATACCTTTGCTAGAGATAGGGTTCATGGTGGACAGTTTTATTCCGTCAGCATTTTAGAATGTTATTCTGCCTCCATCGCTTCAGGTGTCTCATCATTATTGTACTGTATTTTTTGTGCATGTCTTAAGCCATTTTTTTTCTCCTTTCAAGATTTTATTTTTTAACTTTTATCATTTTAGTGTGGTCTTTTTGTACTTATCCTTTTGGGAGCTCAATTTTTTTTTTTTTTATACACTGATTAGTGTTTTCAGCAAATTTGGGAAGTTTCCAACCACTATTTCTTCAGATACAATTTCTGTTTATTTCCTCTTCTGGTTTTCTCATTATTCACTTGCTGGTGCACTTAATAATGTCTTAGATTTTACTGAAACTGTTTTTTAGAGTTGTGTTATCTTGAAAAAACTATCCTTTAGATTTTAAAATCTTTTTGATCTAATTTTAAGCTTGTTGAAGCTATGTTGAACTGAAATCTTACTGTTGAGTGCTTTTACTAAATTTCAAACTCCACAATTTCCATTTGGTTGAAGTCTTTGCCTCCTAAGTATAATATCTGAGCTCTCTCAAAAGCATTTTCTGTCGTTTGTGGTTTCTCCATGTTTGGGTTACACTTTCGCATTTATTTGCTTATCTTGTAATTTATTTTTAAAAGATATTCTACTTATACATACAAGAACTGGGTTGTATTATTAAGTTATTAGTTTGTTAAATTATCAAGTAATTGAATCACCAAATAATTATTAAATAATTAAATAATTGACTTAATGACTTAGCTTGACTAATTCACTGATGTTTTTCCTAACAATATGTGGCCTTAGATGCTCCCACTCAAACGTCTATATATGTATGTCTGATGGTTCCATTGGTACCTACATAAAATCACTCACTGGTCAAAGATTGTGCCTAAATTCATCTTAGCTACTTAGATGTTCACCCTTTACCCTTTAAGATACATGATTTAGAGACTTTTCCAAGAAGATTCAAATTTCCCTCTCTAGTTGTTCCTGAGAACTGGTAGTCTTGAGCATGCACACATATAGTCTCAGACCATCAGGTATGAATATAATTTTATCTTTAAGACTGGCTGCTTAGGAGTTGTCTGTGGATCAGAGAATCTTACTTTTTGGCCAGTTTTTGATCAGATGTTATAAAAAAACCCTTTGAACCCTTATGGTTGACAGATTTGTGTGTGGTCTGGGGAATGCTTTTAAGACTGTTGCAAATCCCACTTCTGTTCCTCCCAATTGGGTCCAACCAAGTTTCTGTACACAACCTTCTGAACAACACAAATGTGATTCTAGGAGGATTCTTATTTGCTGTCTTCTCTTGCTTTTTCTGTTAACCTGACTGTTTTGCTTGTTTATGACAGTATCTCAGAGGTACCAGTCTCTTCTTCATTACAGTGCCTTTATGCTTGAACTCCATGTCCTGTTAGAACAGTTGGTTCTCTCAGGCAGAACTATTGATCTCTTTGTTCTTAAGGCCCCTCTGGACAGAATTACTGCAGGGGTACCTGGGATATGGATAGCACTTTACTTCTCCCAAAGAGATATCTATGTTCTATGATGGGATGATGGGAGGAGAAAAGGGTATATATAATAACCCTTAGTTTTCTTAGGTTGTCTGTCCTGGCATGGAATTTCCACTATCCTAGAAAGCTGGCAAAGGAATTATAGGGCCCCAGGATTCTTGGATTATTGTTAGGTGGGAGATTATCAGTGGGAGCTACTGTATTTGAGAGTAGTATAAAAATCATTGGAGACCTGGTCCTCCTAGGTAAAACTATGCCTTAGATTAGTTGCTGAGGGGAAAGGCAGTCCTTATCTTTTTGATCACTCCCACCTAAAGAGGAACTTAGATCATAGGAAGCGGTTGTAGGGGGAGTGATGGGAACAGATCATAGCTCATGCAGTAGACAGTAGACTCATACTGTTCTCACTGAGATTTAGTAGGTTTTCTTGAATAAAATTTGTTTGTTTTTAGGACAATTTTTAGAGACTTTAAATGATTGTGTTTCACCCTACATGACCTATGCATCAATAACATCTTTAGAGACACAGCACCTAAAGCAAAGATAGTGAAGGAAAAGATAAACAGCTGGGACTACATCAAACTTAAGAGCTTCTGTAGCCCCTCCCTGTGGTGCAGTGGGTTAAGCAACGCACTATGAAGCAAGCACTATGAAGCAAGCCGTAGCCACTACATCACGAGTTTAATCCCTGCCGCTGGCTGGAGAGGTGACCCATATGGTGCAGGCAGATCTCTTCCTACCTTGCCTGCTGCTCCCCTCAGCAGTGTTTTTCAGTCGATCTGCCTGTTCTGTTCCCCACTCTGTCTAGTGGATTCTCTCACCCCCAGCAGCTCTGGCCTGTACCCGAGTGCTTGTATGCATAAATAAATAAATCTTAAAAAAAAAAAAAGCTTCTGTACAGCAAAAGACACACTAACTAAAACAAAGTGGCAACCCACTGACTGGGAGAAAATCTTTGCACACAGCACTATTGACAAGGGACTTATCACACAGATCCACAAAGAACTAACCAGACTAAACAAAAACAAAGTAAATAATCCAGCAAAAAATGGGCAGAAGAGCTAAAAAGGCATTTCTCCAAAGAGGAAATGCAAATGGCCAACAGGCATATGAAAAAATGCTCAACTTCTCTTGTCCTCAGAGAAATGCAAATCAAAACCACTATGAGATACCACCTCACACCAGTGAGAACGGCATATATAAAAAAAATCAGCAGCAACAAATGTTGGTGAGGATGTGGAGAAAAAGGAACTCTCCTACACTGCTGGTGGGATTGCAAGCTGGTCCAACCATTATTGAAAGCAATATGGCAGTTCCTCAAACTACTAAGAATGGAACTTCCATAGGATCCAGCAATCCCACTCCTAAGAATATACCCAAAAGACACAAAACACTGATTCAAAAGAATACGTGCACCCCTATGTTTATAGCAGCACTATTTACAGTAAGACCTGGAAACAACCTAAATGCCCAAAAACAGATGAGTGGACTGGGAAGCTGTGGTACATATACATGATGGAATACTACTCAGCAATCAAAAAAGATAAGCTAGAATCATTCATGGGAACATGGATGGATCTGGAGGGGATTATGCTCAGTGAAATAAGTCAGAAGGCAAAAGAAAAATACCAGATGGTTCCTCCCCTAGGAGGAATATAAGGGAACTAAATAAGGATCAAGGAAAAGAATAACAACAACAGCAACAATAATAATAAAAACACAACAAAAATAAAAAGACAAGGACAAATTGGGGACACTTGGTGGGGAAAGGGGAGGGAGAGGGTTGAGGGCAGATAAGAGCACAAGGGACTGAGGTGAATGGTATACTGGTGAACTGGTGATGGGCAATACATGGGGATTACAATTGATGTCAAATATTTATAAATAAAGAAGGAAAAGAAATAAATGATTGTGTTTTACCTGTGAAATGGTTACATTATTACTAGGGAGAGCAGATCCATGGAGTACTTTATTTACAGCTTCCCAAAAAAGCCGCCTCCTTTATAAAAAAAAAAGTAATAAACATCATAATTTTTAGTTGACTGTTCAAATGATTGTGTCTTCTCATTGTTCTTTAGAAGTCACTGATCTATTCTTTGAGGCTTACCTGTGTATATTTCCCCTGGGTTTTATCATATAATTAATAGTACTATTGCTCTGTTCTTTTCTTCTTAAAGCTGCTTTATCATTTGTTGTCCAAAAAAAATGTATGCTAGATTCTTCCATTGTTATTGTTTGATACTTCCTAATTTGAACAAAGATGCTCTTATTCTGAGTGTCTAGGTTGGTTTTTATTTCAATTTGATTGTACTTTTTAGAGTTATAAAATTATATTTGTAATGCAGTTCTGCCCAGTTCTTCATTGTTCAACATAGAAGTTGAACTTCTTTACCTTACTAGATATTAGGCTTCTTTTGGAACTCTGTTTTTATAAATATTGTTTTTTTTTTTAAAGATTTATTTATTTATGCATACAAGCACTGGGGCACAGGCCAGAGGTGTGGGGGCGGTGAGAGGATTCACCACAGAGAGCGGGGAGCAGAACAGGCAGATCAATGGAAGTACACTGCTGAGGGGAGCAGCGGGTGCAGCAGGAGAGGTCTGCTGTGCCATGTGGGTCCCCTCCCTGGCCGGCAGCAGGGATCGAACTCATGCTGCAGCGGCTGCGGTTTGCTTCATAGTGCGTTGCCTAACCCACTGCGCCACCAGGGAGGCCCTGTTTTTATAAATATTGTTTCAAGGCATTATTTGGAACCAGAGTGCACAGTGGAAAGAACCTCTCTAGGTTAAAGAATATATATGGCCCTGTTGAAATTGGCTAAGATATACCTTATCATTGTTTGGAAATTGGGTTTTTTTAAGAAGTATATTACCTGATCATCTATAAACATTATTTTCTTATATTCCACTTTTATTGAACTGTTAATTTTACTCTGGTAAATGTAGATTACCTTTTATATAACTCAGTCTTTCATGCTTTATTCACCTGGGGAAAGGACCAGAAAGAAAAGATACCAGTTTAAGTTGATGGGGAGCATTCATTAGCCATCTCTTAGGGGATCTCTCATTGCCTTAGCTAAAGTGTCTTCCTCCTAGACCCATCAGTCAGGTTGGAGAAATTGAATGACAGACAACCTATGAGGCATTCTTATGGACACTTAGAATGACTCCACAGCCTTCTTTTATCTCTTAGTTCCCAGTTTTCATATCTAGATATGCTTATTTTCTGTAGAAGACAGACCTCTTATATATTCTTTTTAAAGGAACCAGTTGATATTGGTGAGGATATTTTAGGACTAAGTCATGGTAGGGTATGTACTGGTTCCTGGCCTAAGTGCCTGTGAAAATTTTCCTTATCTTGCAGGGGTTTTGAGTCTAAAAAATTGTCTTTGTGAATTCCTGCTAGGACTATTTATATATCCTTATTCATGCTTTCGTGTTTGTATTGTTTGTAAAAGTCAAGATACTGTAAGAAGAAAAGAATAAATTCATGTTTTGAAGTAGTCTAGATAGTATACCTGATTTTGACTTCTGAAGGTAACAGATTCTGGTAAAGCACAAGTAAGGTTTGTATTTCATTTTTGGTTTTGTTTTTCTGCCTTAAGACTTGTTACATTTGTGATGAACAAGGAAGAGAAAGCAAAGCAGCCACTGGTGCTTGCATGACATGTAATAAACACGGATGTCGACAGGCTTTCCATGTGACATGGTAAGTATGTTTCCATAATGAAGCAAGAAATACTTTGTAAGTTAAAGACTAAGTACTCAAATATTATTTATGATGAATTTTACTGGAATGTTTTGTGTTTAGATTTACTTA
The DNA here is from genome assembly GCA_019455555.1 of Galemys pyrenaicus. Classification (NCBI taxonomy): domain Eukaryota; kingdom Metazoa; phylum Chordata; class Mammalia; order Eulipotyphla; family Talpidae; genus Galemys; species Galemys pyrenaicus. Next base: position 526,222 of record JAGFMF010011694.1, on the reverse strand, counting down.
TTTATAATAAATACTATTCATATAATTGATTATAAATTACCAGAGTGAATTTTTAGTGAGTGGATGCTGGTTCTAGTGTATTACAGTTTCATATTGTTTAAAATATTGGTATTGGTTATTTACCCTTTGAATTGTTACTAGTAGTAAAGGAACTGATGTAGGTAAACTTAGATTGAAACATTAGTAGGGATTCAGTAAATGATAGTAGTTCTGTGTTTCAAGGGGGAGAAAAACAGCATCATTCTCTATTATATAACTGCTTTTAAAAAGTTAACTTGAGATATTTTACCACATAAAATTTCAAGAACAAAAATTCTAAAACAAAATGTTTTATATAATAGACAGCAGTTCAGAATTAAAGTTTGAGAATAATCCATGTAACCCATGTATTTAAGAATTAGTCTGTAGCAACCAGTGAAGGCACATGATATTTCCTGGGCTTTTAGCGTTTGGATTTATGAAGTTCGTTTTAGATTATTTTGGGCACTGGAAAGATTTTTTTTTGTTTTTTAAAATTTTCTTAATACTTAATTTTCCAAAGATGAAGGTACCCCCTTTTTATTTTGAGTACATGGTACTTATACTGAAGTTATGGAATGTTAAAAATGGAAGGTCAAAGTGACAAGGTAATGTTTTTACAAACTTGCAGTTTTTAAAAAATATTGATATCATACCTTTAGGTTTCAGTTACATTTCTTCTGTTGTTTTTGTCTGGGAAAAAAGCTTATGTTTTTCTTGTTTACTGATTTTGTACTATGGCTTAAAGTATTTAGAGTTGCAAAATTAGTGTTGGGTGAATAAAATTTTCTTTTAACAGTATATAATCTGCATCCATAAGCAAATACCATCTTGTCATTTCAACCCTGTAGAGGCCTGGCCTTTCCTTTTTTATCTATGATACAGGTTGGAAAACTAAAATGAAATGCTTATTATTTGGGAGGGAGGAGAAAGGGATATCATAAGGAAATTTAATGCTTTTTTGTTGACATAATTACATGAATAAATCTTCATCTTTGTTAGGAAAGAATAAAAACTTTGCTTTAAATCATAAGTACACATTTTAAAAATACCAGAACTTCATATCCTATATGCACATGTAACTGAAATTTGTCAGTTCCCTTGCTTTAAAAAATAACACTTGAAGGTTAGAGTGAAATGTACTTTGTCTCAGCTAGAATAAAACTTTTATTTCTTTTGTAGGAAATAGATTTTCTTATAAACTTACATGTTAGGAAGTGAACTTTATATGTTTACATGTTAGGAAGTGAACTTTATATGTTTACTACATATAACTCATGTATATATAAAATTTTATCTGTATGTATTTCTATTTTGTTGATATACTTGGCTTTTATTTTTAGTGCTCAGTTTGCTGGACTACTTTGTGAAGAAGAAGGTAATGGTGCAGATAATGTCCAATACTGTGGCTACTGTAAATATCATTTTAGTAAACTGGTAAGAATTTCTCTTAAGCTTAATTTTAAAATGATAAAAATTAGTTTTGATGATAGTGTTGACTTATAATAAACGTAATAGTAATTCCTTTTATTTTGATTTTTGCTTGAGATTAATTTTGCTTAACATTTTATTTATTGGGGAATTAAGAGATCTGATAAAGGTTAAAAATCTCATAAAGTTGAATATTCTAAATTATTTTAATTTAGAAATATATTAATAGCTAACTGTATTTGTGTACATTTAGTAGATAAAATACAAAGAGCTCTTTATAATTTAAATTTTTTTAGTTTTTTACATTTGATAATATAGTGTATGTCTTAGTTGTTTTTCATCTTTTTGTTTCCTTACTATTGCCCATTTATCTTTCTGTTTATTTGTTTTTGTTTCTAGTAAATAAAACTGAAATAGTAGTAACAAGTAAAACTGAGCTTAGTCTGTTTGTTAACTCCTTTCAAAGATACTGAGGAAAAGGGCTTCCCTGGTGACCTAGTATGGCCTGGGTTTGATGACCTCAGTTTGATTCTGACCAGGGAGCTAACCTACATAAGTGCAGCAGACCTCTCTTGTCTCACGTGTTGCTCCCCTCAGTAGTGTATTTCAGTAGATCTGCCTGTTCTGCTCCCCATTCTATCTCTGGTGAATCCTCTCACCACTGCCTCCCAATCTCTCAAACCTCTGGCCTACACCCCAGTTCTTCTATGCATAAATAAATAAATCCTTAAAAAAGGATATTGAGAAAAATATATTTAAATAAAACTTTGGGAATATTTTAGATTTGGTCATCTTTAAAAGTAGTATGGATGATTTAGTTAGTAACATTGGATTAATTAATATTTTTTGTGTCTATGTTCCTTGAGAGCATCAGTATTCATTAATGCACCAAGTGTGTTATTTTTTAGTTTTAGTTTTTATTGATATTAATCAGATTTGTACACTGAAAGTTTTACTTTTTTCCTCTTTAGTATTTTATTTTAAAAAAAGTTACTGTTCCCTTGTGTGAATGGACTTTTTGTTTTAAAAATTTTTTTAATGAATAATATCATGAAATGAGCAGTTCATGGCTTTATTATTCTGGTTCATTCATATAAAATACTTGTGAGAGTGTGCATGTATATGTGTAGTTTGGTATTGAAGACTTGATGTATTTTAATGATTGAAGAATATTGAAGTATTTTAAGAGAATTTTTGAAGCAGTGAAGTTAAAAAGGTTGCTTCCCAGATGTTAAAATCATGTTGGAATCTTCACTTTCTAAATGAGAGATGATATGTATTATATATACATGTATACAGATACAGTAAACAGGTGGTATATAATATAGAGAATAACGAAAGTGGATCTTGAAGCTTGTATAAATACAATTTTTGTTATTGCTATGTTATCCCATTTGCTTGTTGGGAAAAATGTTTAGTAACTTCATAAATTAGTACAATCTCTACATTTGCATGGAACTTGAATATTTTTAATCTAATTAGTTGTGCTACCTCCCAGTTTCAAACATCTGAACTCTTAACTGCCATGCTTAATTATGCAATTGTGTAAGTATTTTAAATAGCAATACATAATACTTTTAGTAATGCTTTGAAAAATGCATGGGCCTAATACTGACATTTTCTTTATTTTTTTTTCTTAACTACAGAGATAAGTTTTTAGAAAATGTATATATTAATACTGAAAGTATATTAAAAGCTTCTTGCTTTTCTCAATGGCATAAAGTAACTCTTCAAATATTTACTTTTCTGTTCTTCTAGCCTTGGCATCTTTTTTTCAGTATGGCATTCTCTATTTTGGTTAACCTTTTTGGGCAGAGATTTAGTATTGAAAATTATAGTTAATTTCTTTAATGGGGTGATTTTGTGATAAAGTAACAAGCCAGTGCCTATTTGAAAATAGTCTATTTTCGTACATTTTAATACATATACCAAAATATGGCATTAATGTTGAATTAGATAATATGTGAATGATGTCTAAACTTAGTTTGAAATAGTGAGACAAATTTTTTTGCCTCATTTAAATATAATTCACAGTTGCATTGGTTTAGTCCTGATGAAAATTATTTAAAAAGATTTTATATACATATACATATATGTATATATATTTTCTTTTTTAGAAAAAGAGCAAACGGGGATCTAATAGGTCATATGATCAAAGTTTAAGTGATTCTTCCTCTCACTCTCAGGATAAACATCATGAGAAAGAGAAAAAAGTAAGTGGATTTGTTGTTGCTAAATATGTAGCACATCTACTTAATAGATTTCCCCCCCTTTCTTTAGATAAAATTAAGTTTCTGATATGAATGGAGAAATTGAAATAACAGAAAAATTTGGCTTATTAACTCAAAAAAGTAGGTTTAAAATAATGCCATATTTGTAAGTTTGTACCCATTATAACTGAAAATTTCATGATTGAAATCATGAGGAACTTATTGCATTTGTTACTGTGGTCATCTTGTGAAATCTTTAGGTGACTTCAGCAAATACACTTTGCCTGTTACCTATTAATTAGTAACTGATTACATGTAAATAATAATTAATTTTATCAGTTATATCCTTTAGAATAGAACAGTTTTCAAGTTCTGTAAATTGTTGACTATATTTCCCCCTAGTAGTGCTAATGTTTTATTATTATTTTTTTCATGGCTGTCATACCACTTGTTTAAGAATATTTTGTTTTTTTAATTAAAACACTAAAAGCTTGCCTAATACTAATCTGTCTTCTTCCGACTTGCCTATTTTCTGCTTACATTTTTAGTTATATTATAGGATATTAGTAAGTTAGTATACTAACAATAAGCGCTGTAGAATTATTCTCGGGACATGTTGCCAGCATGGGAAAGAATATTGCTATGAATTGTTTTTTAACAAAATGAGGCTACAAAAGACATTTTAAAATCAGATAAGAATATTACTTTCAGGCAATTGGTATAACCTAGTCTGGAAAATACTTCTACAGATTGTGTTTAAAACCAGATACTATCTAACATTTTCATCTATATAAGTAGGATTTGAGAGGGTAGTTGAAATGCCAATTTTTAGTTTGATATAAATTTTGTTTGAATTTATATTTGTTCATTTTTTCCAAGGTAAACATTTTTTAAAGCTTAAGTACTTAGTTTTGATTAATTTTCCAGTTATGAGTGAAGTAATTGTCATTTTATAGTCACCTATGAAACACTTGGGAGGTTTATTTTTTGGTAGATCTTAGGAAGCAAGTATTACACATAATTGATTTCTTTTGTGATAGCGATGATAGTGGGGTTCTATCTGCTGTCTGTTGTTTGGGTTGTAAATAAAATATGGCCTATTTGGTTTAATTAGCTGTTTTACTGAAGCACTGTGAGATTGCCAGCTTTTTAATCCATGGATTAGCGATTTTAGGTTAAGGCTTATTAGAAATTGTGAAAAGGTATTGATTTACAATGATGTACATCTGAGACCTATCTAATGTTACAATGCAATGTTATTTAATTAAAAATGTAAAAATGTTAAGAGGGAAGTCTTGTCAGTGATGTTCTTCTGTTCTGCCATTTCATGAATATTATCTTGTTTAAAGAAGTGTTAACTTTCTGATGACATACAATTATTAACTACAGTGTTGAATACAGTACTGATGATGACTTATTAATTTTTTTGTTGTTGTAAGAATGAACTAGAATTTGTACTTTATGCTTTTTGCCATTGTTGAATAGTAGATTAGAAATAAACTTTAGTTTAAAATTTTAGATGCTGGTATCTTCATTAGTATTTAAATACTCTTTGTGTTTTACCTTTAGCATTTGTGTTTACTACAATTTGGTTTTGTTAGCAAATTTAAAATCTACTTGTGCATTTTATTTTGAAATCTCTTGAATTTATTGATTATCTAGAATTTATTTTGTAAATTTATTATTGTTATACTTGTTTACTTGTTTTGGGAATGTTGGGGAAAGCCCATTTTTAAATACAGTATGATCAATAACAATGTAGCTGAAAAGATAGGGTGTTATAGATTGATTTTCTTTCCATTTCTCTTTTAAGAATTAACATTCAGTTGGGTTGTATCAAAATTATGCTTTGTTATAAAAGATTGCATTTGAAAGGTAGTAGTCATAATCAATTTAGATCTTAGTATTTTAAGTACTAAATATGTTGTGTTTTAAAATGCTGTATATAATGAGCGAAATTTAGGTAATGATGACTTTGCTTTTAAGTTGAAAAATCTTCCTGTCAGCATTCTTTTATCTACTTTTCTTTTGGCACATAGAAATATATTTTAAAACACTTTTTACTAGGTTATAAATACATGATGTTAAGAATATTTAACTCAGTATTGTGCTAATCAAAGACTCTTATTTAAAAATGAAATAAGCCTTTTAGAAGTTAACATTTATTATATAATTATAAGAAAATAAACTGCATAGCCTTTGCTTTTCAGAGAATTTCTCTATGGCTCAAGATCTTTAACACTGGTTAGCTACTAACTGAAATGCTAGAAGAAGATAGGAAAAGTTAATGGTGAGATACAGCTTTGAATAAGAGAGTTTCTACAAAAATTGAAGAAAATTGGCATGTATATTAAAAGGTACCAAGGAACAAAATTAAAGTTATTTATAGGAAGGGTATAGTTCAGTCATGAGGTAATTTGAATTTTGAATTACTGTTTAAGAAGGATATTTGGTAAGATTGTTAATATTCTTTAGAAGATGGAATTTTTTTAAGCCTACTGTTCTTATATGTACAGAAGTACTGCTGTAGTGTAAGTGACATGTGGGAAAATAGTGAGACTGTTCAGACTCCACAAAATGATGAGAATATTGTATTGGGAGGCTCCCAGGTTTAAAAAGGATTTTTTCCTAAAGGCTAAGTTGTGGGTCATTATTTAGAAATCAGTGGTTATTTATTACATTGAAATAATTGGTACCAGCTCATTTGATACTCAGATTAATCCTCTTCCTTCATCATTGCTTAATAAATCCTTAATGTATCAAAAATATACCTATGATACTTTATAGTCAAGTCATCATTAGTTTGTTTTATTTGGAAATGTATTCAGTTTCCAGTAGTTAATAAATCTGTCTCTATCCCATATTGCAGTGAGAGGGATTTGTCTTCCATCCCACTCCCAGTTCTCCTTATTTGCCTTTGGTTCCAGTCTGTTATTAAGAACTGGCAACAGATAAATGAATTATTGCCAATATAAATAGCTAGGGTAGAGTTGGAGGTTTTGGGAAGAGAGGCTTTTTGGTTAGGGTTTTGCCAACTCTGGATTTCCCTTCTGTTTAGGGGGTCTTCTCTTTGAAGTGAACTGGCCTACTTTTGCCCCCCTTAAAGGAATAAAGCTTTGAATCATGGAATTATCAGTATTTCTCTCTTTTTTTAATAAAGTAATTGCTTTTCAATATTTATGCATGTAGGACTGGGGTACAAGGCAGAGGTGTGGGGGTGAGAGATTCACCAGAGACAGAATGGGGAACAGAACAGGCAGATTGAAATATACTGCTGAGTGGAGCAGCGGGCAACACCGGAGAGGTCTGCTTTGCCATGTGGGTCACCTACCTGGCCAGAGATCTAATCATGCTGCTGTGGCTGAGGATGCTTCATAGTGTGGTGCTTAACCCCTTGCGCCACCAGGGAGGCCCCTACTTCTTCATCTTTTTAAAAGTTTGCAGTAATGGGAGTGGTTTATAATCCCCTTCTCTTTGGTTTACCTTCCTTTTGGAAATCTTCCACTCAAGTTAAAGCTTTAAACTTCTGCTTGTGCAGAGTTAAAGAGAAGGCAGAATAACTGAGAATGTCTGATAGATGTGTTTGGTGGTGCTGAAGAGTGACTTGAGATGGGACTAGTAAGGAAGTGTTACGAGGAGAAAGGTCAAAACACTGTCACTGGGTAAAAACCTCTCGCTGGTTCTAGGTTCAACTAACCCCCACTATAAATACAAACAACAGTGCGTTTGGTCCTCCAACACAACTACCAAAAAAAAAAAAAAAAGGAATAAATTTAGTCTAACCAACAGGGTAGAGGGAAATATAGAAGAGCCAGTTGCTGAATGATGGGGGGAGGCGGAGTTGCAGCTACAGGGATTGACTGTGTGCTGGAAGGTTGTGGAGGTGAGCGCTCCTCCAGCTGGGGCTTGGGGTAGGTGGTAAAGGCCCTGCAGGTCACTTTACAACTACTCTAGTGAGAGCTCAAGTACGTGGCTCCCTATTAAAAGTTGCCAGAATGTTGCTCAGTTATACCCTCTTCTGAGCACTCTTCTTGCTTAAGGATGTTGGAATGGGATTAAAGATTCAATGACACTGTACAGCCTTGAGGTCCCCCACTCTCCAAAAAGAAAAACTCAGCTGTCCCAAGCTAGCTAATGGGCTAGCTTGAGTTTTAGTATATGTGCTGCTGAAGTGAGCACTAGCTTGAGTTTTATAAATAAAACTAGTTAATCCTATAGTGGTGTTGGGCAGCCAGCCAGAAAGATTAAAATATTCTAAAAATTTCATTTTGTAATAATTTTAGACTCTTGGGAAAAGTTGCAAGAAATATTTCACATTATTCCTGTTTACTGTTCACCAGATTTCTAAAAGTTAGTGTATTCTCTTTATCATGTTCTTCCTCATTTGCTCTCACTTTATATACGGTAAATCCTCACTTGAAGACCATAGATTCCTGTAGAACTAAGTGAATTAAGTGTAGTTTTATTCAGAGACTTGCTGTATAATCATAACTGAAGGAAAGGGATTTTTTTTCTGGTTTATAAGTCAATTCACAATCACATACTGCCTTTATATATTTTGTCCCATTTTCCCCAATATTTCTTCATTCTTTCATTTTCTTTTATGACTGACTTTTCTGAAACCCTGCTTCCAGTTCTCTGAAGGCACAAACTTAGATTTTAAAGAGGAATTTTACAGATACATCGTGGGTTTTATTTTTCATATAATGTTTTGTAACTGTCAGAATTTTAATCTTTGTTTGGGAGCCATTCCTTACTTCCAGCACTGTTTGCCTTCTGGAGAGAGGGAATTTTCAAACCCAGCAAATCTAGGTTCTGTTTTGTTATTAGTCCTTCAGATTTAGTTCTCTCTGTATATTTACTTTTTTACTATAAATAGCAAGAAGAAATCATTCTACACCTTTAGCATACTACCTAGAAAATTCCCTTAGTTAAATCATACAATTCATTAAATACATTTTTGATTTTTAATGTTAACACAGGCAACAAGATCACTAAACTCTGAGTTACTATATAATAGGAACTTCCTTTCCTTTTAAATTTTCATTATTCTCACTTTTGCAATAACCTCCTGAAAGTCCAAAAAGTTTCTGATAAGTCTTTCAATTTTACACTTGTCTAGTCATCTCTTGAAACTCCTTTTTGGCTTTTTCTTACCACCTGATTCCAAAGAACTCTCACATTTTTAGTGTATCACATTCCTCATTATAGTAGCATCACATTCTGTGTTTAAAAAAAAAAAATCTGTATGTTACTTATTACAGCATGACAGTTCTAATATTTAGTAAAAATATAATAAACATTTGTTATCTTATAATTTCTATAGATTATTTGGCTGTCTTATTGGTGATTTTAATGGTGCCTAGTGAGAAATACCAGACTGTTCCATAACAAGGAAAAACATTGTTCAAGGAATCATGATTTGGCTCAGTGACTAGGGGACAGTCCTCAAGTGCCTTCTATCAGTGAGATAGTCTCTGGTCATTTGTGATGAGAGTTTTGGGTTGGTCCGTGAGTTTATTTATCACTGATTGGTCAAAAAAAGTTTTTAGACAATGTGGAGGTCTGTCAAAATTTACAGATAATATGTTTTTTTTTTCTTGTAGTCACTAAATGATTGAGCAAGCCTTTTTAATTTTTCATTTAGAAGCTCAACATGGAAGTTTAAAGACAAAATAGAGTATTTAACTGAAAACAGGTTCTACACTGACTATTTCTAATTCATTAGATTTCTCATTAGATTGCAGTCAGCGTTAGCAAACCGGTACTGATACAAGAAGAACCTCTGTTTCTTGTTGCATAGATTTTTCTATAGGGCTGTTATAGCAACTTATAGCATAGCACCTAGCTTTTCTCAGAGTGAGTGATCTAAGTGAGCAAGACAGAAACTGCAATATTTTTTATGATGTAGTCTCAAATGTTTACACATTGTCATTCCTCCTACTTGAATGCCTTTTTTAATAACTTTTTTTTTTTTTTGGTGGTGGTAAAGTCTATATAAAATTTCACTTGCCATTTTAACCACTTTTAAGATCACCTTCATTTTATAATATTCTGTTGGTTACATGGATCAGATTTTTTATTGTGAGTGGATACTGCCTAGGGACAAAGGTCTTTGGGAACTATATAGACTGGCTATTATTGCACCCAGAGAATTAGACAAATACCCTACTTTTAAATTAAGTTTAACCCATAAATCTTAGCATACATGGATGCTCTAGCCTGAATGAAATAAACATTGACAAGAGGTGATTTTCTAATTCTATTTTCCTTTTACATCCATTAGTTGGCATTCTACTATAAATTGGATTTTCCTTCCCTTTAGAACGTTCTTCATCTGTAAGGAGGAAGTTAGGCATCTGCTGAGGAAATTAGTAAGTAGTTGTATATCTGGAGGGGAGTTAGAAAAAAAAGAAAAAAAAAACCCTGGTATTTATTTTTTAATCCCAGGAAGTGAATATTTTAAGAAAGAGGGTCACTGTTAGATGCTATGAAAAATTCATGTTATATAAGGATAATATGTATGTATTTTGGCTTTAATGCCAAAGAAGTTGTTGACGAAAGGCAGTTCAGTTTACTGGTGGGAGAAGCTGATGTTGATAAATGAATAAAGTAAGTATGAAGAAGTGTAGATAGCAAGAATATTTAACTTTTAAGAACCTCAGATAAGAAGAGGGCAATAACTGGAAAGTATGTGAGACTCAGGTGTAGTCATAGTATTGGACAAGAAGATTCCTGTTTTATCTTTTTTTTTGGTAGGGGAAAAAAGAAAAAAAGGATATAAGTGAATAATTTGGGCACCTAGCTAATGAAGCATTAGAAAGTAGGTGTCGGCGGAATCCTTAGGGAGATATTACTAGGATACAGAGACAAGTATACTTGACACTGAACAACATGGGTTTGAATTGTGGGAGTCCACTTATGGGGCTTTTTTTCTGTCTGTGGGTTCTGTATTCACAGATTCAACTGACCATGGATGTCGGTTGGTTGATTCCACCGGTGTGGAACCTGAATGTACAGAGGGCCAGCTTTAAGGGACTTGAGAATGCCCCTAACCCCCACATCATTCAAGGGTCAAACTGTAAGTTATTTCCAAAGATGTTTAAAGAGTGGATCATGAGGTCAAGGTTGGATAATATACGTATGTGAAACTAGGGAACAGGGAGCATAAGCTTTGAAAGACAATTTGGAATAAGGTCATTGAGGTCACAGAACAGCAATAATAGTATAAACAATGTCCAGGTTGTGGGAAAAATAGATCATAGTGGTATAGAACTTCATTGGGCTGTTTTGGCATCAGCTACTGGAAAATAGTTCTCCCTGGGTATCTTCTGCTGGTACAAATCTTGTAATTAGAGTCCCTGACTCTCTTGTTCCAGACTATCTTGTCAGAGTTTTTTGTATAATGTATAGTATATAGCCTTTGAAAATAGAGGCACCATCATTCAAAGCAAAGGGCAGATTTTCATTCTGCCATGTAAGATATAGAGATAATATGTCTTTCTGCTAATTGGCAGGCATGCTTGCCGTTCAGAATTCTGTTCCCTAAATCCTGGATTCCTCTTTTGTAATACAGCCCACTTTGTGTGTAACTGTCATCTGGCCCTTCTCAGGTCCTTGTGTCAGAATTGGAGTTTGGGGAGCCACATCTATTGACACTCTTGCTACTGCTATTGCTGCAATAAATCCTTTGTATTCAAACAGGGATTCTTTGTTGTCTTCAGGCATCCATGACTCTAGGAGGCTAAATTGTTAGCTCCATGATTTTGTAGTGCAAGATATGATTAGAGGCATACTAAAGGAGAATCATAAGTGAAAGTCACTAGAGTTGAGGCTTTATTTTTTAGGGACTGGAAGGGTTGTCCACATAGGATTGATGTTATTTGGGTGACATACCCACTCCTGTGGTCAGGTATATTGGCAAACCATGTTGAATGTCGCATCAAGATCATGTGGAGTAGGGAAGAGTTAGCTAAAGAAAAAGAATAGGGAGATAAAAGCAAATGATACCTCTTAGTGAATAGGAGAGCTAGGATTTAAAACTAAGCATATGCCTGGATCTAACGTTTTATTTTTTATTTTTTAAAAAGATTTACTTATTTATGAATGTTTTAAATTCGTTGTCTTTCTACCTTTTACATAGAGGATTAATAATCACATTTCTTTGAAAGTTAGATAAATTAGATGTATAACAAATTCAACTTTTTTAGAGGCGTCAGTATAAATGGTGAAGACTTCACATGTTCTAAAAAGAATACTAATACTCTTTTATGAGTCCTCTACTATGTTTAATGAAGTTCTTATTTAGACTGATTAGTGTTTGAGAGATTTATAGAGCTTGTAACTTAAAAGGGTAGGTAGCTTATCGAGGATTAAAAATGGAAATTACAGCTACTTGTAAGTAACCTTTTTGAAATTTTGTTTGAGTGTAGATATTGAAGACAAACATTAATAAATATACTTTATCAATTAAATGACCTGTCTATGAGATGGAAATTTATGACTTACTGAATTGATTGAAGCTCATTTCTTTATTCACTGGAGTTTAACTTTTAAGGTTAAGAACTGCACAAAATGTTGTAAAGGCTCAGTGCTTAAATTCTTTAGGTGTTAAGAGTAATAATTGTTTCTATTTATGCACATATTTTTTTATTTATGTTAAATCTTCTGTTTTAATTTCCTTTTCATGGATGAAGTAGAGTACTGTCTAGCCAAAGTTATGTATTTGGGGCATAATAGTGAGAAAGCCCAGTGCATGTTTTTAAACTTTTGTGCCCTTTTATTTTGTATGTTTCAGAAAAATTTAACTTCAAGCAGTGAATGATAATAGCTGTATATTTTCTGGAAAGGTGATTACTATATTTCATCTACTCTGATTTGCCACTGATTGTGGGTTACTCATTTATTTTATAAACCACTAAGGATGCCAAGTAAACTGTGACACAAAGTCATCACAATATCCCAGTTAAACATTCCAGTTAAAGGGATTTTATTTTTATAAATTTTATACTGTTTTTTAAACTGTTTAAGCAGTTTCTTAGAATTTGTCAAATATGACCTATCAGGAAAATAAAAATTCATATCCTTTTGCCTAATAACTAGATGTAAATAAATATGTAATTGTCACTACTTAGCTATTTGTAGTAGCTAGCACTTAGAAATGATATAAATGAGCAATAATAGATGAAAATAAATGGTACATGTGAAGATTGGCATGCTGTGTTATGCCTCACTTTATTCTTCTGTGTCAGGGTGAAATTAATACTTAACCCCATATGTGGTTGTAAAATTAAATGAGTCAGTACTTGTAAAAAGTTTTGGTACATATTAAAGTGCTAACTGAAAATATGATTGCTTATATATTTTATATATATATTAAAAATTATAATAGTATCTTTGTGTTTGTTAATATTATATTTAAATCCATGATCTTAAAGACAAATAATGTACAAAAGGGTTTTTATTAATACAGTTGAAGATACATTATGCAAAATTTAATATATTCCCAGTTTTACTTAAATTTTCATATAAGACTTGAAGAAAATCACTTGATTTATCTTCCTATTTGTACATGCACATAAAATATGCTGAGATTTAATTTTATTTTCATGTACTCATTTGTTATGTATTTAAACTCACATTGTGGCACTTCATTTCTTGTTAGGCATGTATCTCCTAAGAAGGCCGTTCTTCTACATAGCTGTAATATAATTATCTTTCCTAGGAAACTTAACATTAATATATAATATGATTAGTATCTACTATACATTCTAGATCTGAACATTTTCTTTTGTCCCAATAATGTCCTTTGTAACTGGTTTATAAAGAAATTCATCCTGGCTTCAATCAAGTATCAAATATTAGTTTGTTTTATGTTTCTTTAGTTACTCTTTTTTTTTTTTTAAAGATTTATGTATTTATGTATACAAGAGGTGGGGTACAGGCCAGAATTGTGGGAGGTGAGAGGATTCACCAGACAAGAGTGGGGAGCAGAACAGGCAGATTGACTGAAACACACTGCTGAGGGCATCAGCGGGCGAGGCAGGAGCAAGGCAGGAGGGGTCTGCAACCCCATGTGGGTCCCCTCCCTGGCCAGAGGCAGGGATGGAACTCAGTGCTGCAGTGGCTGCTGCTTGCTTCATAGTGCTTGCTTCATAGTGGTTGCTTAATCCACTGTGCCACCAGGGAGGCCTCTTTAGTTACTCTTAATCTAAAACAGTCTCTAGGTCTTTCTACCTTTCGTGGCATTAACATTTCTGAAGAGTCCAGATCTCAATCTCCTGAGTAGATTTATATTAAATGGATTGGTAGAAATGCCCCATAAGTGGCATGTTGTTTTTACAATCTCCAGTCTGAAAGGTTGATTTGAAATATCAAATCAGTCTGTGGACCTCTTGTATTTAGCTTGTTTTGGTAAGTACAAAACTTAACTTATTTTAGCTCAGGCCCTCAGTGATTACTGGTGGATACTGATGATGATTTTAAAGTTTTCTTTTTTTTTTTTTTTAAAGATTTATTTATTTATGCATACAAGCACTGGGGTACAGGCCAGAATCACGGGGGGTGAGAGGATTCACCACAGACAGAGCGAGGAGCAGAACAGGCAGATCAACAGAAGCACACTGCTGAGGGGAGCAGTGGGCACAGCAGGAGAGGTCTGCTGCACCATATGGGTCCCCCTCCCTGGCTGGCAGCAGGGATCGAACTCGTGCTGCAGTGGCTGCGGTTTGCTTCATAGTGCGCTGCTTAACCCACTGCGCCACCAGGGAGGCCCGATTTTAAAGTTTTCTTGTTGCTTCCTTCTCCTCTGATAATTGCTATTACTATTGCAAGATTTGTGGCTCTTTGTCTCTACCTGCTTCAAGTTTAGGGTTCATGGTGATAAATACTTGATTTATTATAAATATTATTCCATGAGTTTTTGGTTTTCCTGTGTTTTTTTTTTTTTTTTTAAATGTTTGGATTTAGAGGGATTGAGAAATTACACAGCCCGCCATCTTATCTTCCCTATTTTAACTTTTTATTTTGAAGGGGATTTTCTCTACCATTATGTCTTTTGTGTATGCAATATAAATATCCAGAAGTAGTACAAAGGAATTTTATGGGACTTTACTATTTTTTTTCCTTAATCTTTTGTGTCATAACTGTTTTAAAAACAAGTGGTATTTTTGTTTTTCAGTTTAAAAATAGACCAATAACAGAAACAAACCAATCTCGAACTTTCAATTGTAGCATTTTGATTAAGTGGGGAATAAAGAAAAAGTATATATTACAGCGACAGACTATATTAGTAGAAGGAATTCAGGGTAGCTTTCAAACCATCACCATTCATCTGCAGAACTCTTCATGTGTGTGTGGTTTTTATTTTGAAGACCTCTTTTCATCTTGTAAATTTTCTGTATGAGCTTGTTTCATTTCTCTTACGATAGTTCTTTGAGGATGACAGATCCTAAGTTTCTCTCTTTGTGATTACCACTCTGTTTTTATTATGGTAAATATAATTTATATAAGATAAAATTTAATATCTTAACCATTTTTAAGTGTAAGTTCAGTGGCAATTAAGTGTATTCACTATCCATATGTAAAACTATTTTCATCATGCAAAATTGAAATTTAACAGTAATACCTCACCACTCCTTCACCCATGTCTCCAACAACAATATTCTATTTGACTACTCCAGATTCTTTTTTTTTTTCCAGATTCTTTATTTAAATAAAATCTACAGTATTTGTAACTTTTTATGATGAATGTATTCCACGTAGCATGCTGTCCTCAAGGTTCATCCCTATTGTGGCATGTCAGAGTTTTCTTCTCTTTTTAAGATTGACTATTCTATTGTATGTGTATACCACATTTTGCTTATCCACTTATCTATTGATGGGCACTTGGGTTGCTTTCATGTTTTAACTGTTGTGAATAATGCTGCTATGAACATGGGTCACAAATATCTCAATATCCTGCTTTCAGTTCTTTTGGATATGTGCCCAGAAATGGAATGCTAAATCATAAGGTGGTAACTGTTGTACTGTTTTCCAGAGCAACTAAATTATTTTATATTCCCACCAACACTTCTAAATTTTCCAATATCCTCTCCTCACTGAATTGTTTTCCTCTTGAGTAGTTTTGTGCCTTCATTTTAAGTTTCCTGGTCTTTGGCAGGTAAACATAAAAGTTTATCATCTTTGAACTGATCATTGTCAAATGTAGTGTACTGTTTATTGTCTGATAGTTACATTAGAGGAATAGTGAGAAGAATATATTCAAATGTAAATTTTTAATTTTTTAGTATGAAATTCTAGACCACAGTTCAACATAACTTTGTGCAGTGATGGAAATGGGTTTTTCTGTAGAATAGCTGCTAGTCACATCTACCTGTAGAGCATTTGAAATGTGTCAGATCCTGAGGTACTGATATTTAATTGATTTAGTTTTAATTAAAGAGCCACATATGGCAGATAGATATATTGTACAGTATAACTCTAGAAAATAATGAGGGCCATATATAATAATTGTAATGTAAAAAGTGTTTCATTAGTATTAGTTTCTGAAATTGAGGACTGCTAGCTTAGGTTTAGAGTAAATGTATAAAATGAAAATACAAATAAATATACAGGTAAATCAGAGTGAGAGAGAACCAATGAAAGGAAGGTAAAACTGTTTATGGAAATTCGGTAGCAGCTTACTATGAGGCAGTAGGAAATGCTAAATGGAAGAAGTAGTATTTGAGAAAAGTTGTGAATGATTTTTCTTTATGATATGTAAGGGGACAGTATTCTCAATAACATGAACAATATTTTTAGAATGTGAAAGTTGAGAGTATTTTTTTTAAAGATTTATTTATTTATGCATACAAGCACTGGGGTACAGGCCAGAGGTGTGGGGTGGTGAGAGAATCCACCAGACAGAGCAGGATGCAGAACAGGCAGATTGACAGAAGCACACTGCTGAGGGAAGCAGTGGGCGAGGCAGGAGAGGTCTGCTATGCCATGTGGGTCCCCTCCCTGGCCAGAGGCAGGGATCGAACTCGTGCTGCAGTGGCTGTGGTTTGCTTAACTCACTGCGCCACCAGGGCAGGCCTGAGACTATTTTTAAAATGGAGAAGGTTTGTGTTTTTAAAGGATTGGGTATGGGAACTGGAATGATAAGCATGATAAAACAGGACCATTTATGGCAATTCCTGTAAGAGGACCTTATATTTAATAGTGATCTGAGGAATATTATTCATGAAGTAATAGAATTGTATGAATTGTTTGTATGAAGTGATAGAATTTGGAATCCACTGAGATGACTATTAGTTATGTATTTAACATTTAAATTTAATGATTGTATTTCTCCATTTAAAAAATGGAATTTCATATTATCAGAGCATATATGCCTAGTATGTGCCAAATAAAGTTTTTACATAAGTGACTGAAATAAGGAGACCAGTTTGTGTGATGATGATGATGATGATGACTACCACAGTAGCAACAAAGGAATTAAACATGTTTAGTATTTACGTACATTACTTTACACATATTAACTCATAACCCCTAACAACAAACTTGTGATGTGTAAGTGATATTACTTTTATTTTACAGATAGGAAAACTGGGGCATAGAAATTCAAACTAGTATAGTTAGTAATATAGACCTAAATTTCAACCCACAGAGTCTGGCTCTCAAGTCTATGCTCTTAGCCACTCTACAGTGCTTAAGTTTATTAGCCTCAGTCAAATTAATGTCTAAACCTAATAACTATATGGATGGAATGACATGGGAGATTATATTCATGGTACAGATGGAATAAAGTCTGTATGACCTGGAATCTGTAGTAGTAGGGAAATGTACAAGGTGCATTGTAGGTGAATGGGGTAAGTCACAGACTGACTTCACTAGTGACGTGGTAGTATAAATAGAGACTAAAAGAAAAACTTGTTTGTGAACATTATAAAAAGGACAAACCGATGAGCCTGATTTTAGTCACATTAAGATTAAGGTACAGTGGAATTGGAAACATCTAAAAAAAATATTGACTTATTTATGCATATAAGAACTGGGGTATAGGCTGGAGGTGTGTGTGGGGGGGGTGGTGAGAGGATTCACCAAAGACAGAATGGGGAGCAGAACAGGTAATTGACGGAAATACGCTGCTGAGGGGAGCAGCGGGAGAGGCAGGAGAGGTCTGCTGCGCCATGTGGGTCCCCTCTCAGGCCAGCAGCAGGGATCAGGGATCCTGCTGCCATTTGCTTCATAGTGTGATGTTTAACCCCTTGTGCCACCAGAGAGGCCCCAGAATTGGAAACATTTTAATGTTTCCTCTTCTGTTGCATCTATTGCGTTCTCAGCAGTGTATTTCAGTAGATCCACCTTCTGCTACTCCCCACTCTGTCTCTGGTGGATCCTATTAAACCCCCCTCCCCGCCCCCGCAACCTACCCTTCTTCAGTTCTTGTATGCATTGATATATAAAATTTTAAGGGCAGTTAGAAATGTCAGTCTGGAGTTCCATATGGGTTATGTGAGATGTTTATTTGATCCAAATAAATGAGATTATCAATATTTTAAAAGCTTGTAAAATCAGTAGATTGATTTGATAGTAAAAGAAAATATTGAAGCAGAATTACAGATTTAAATCATGACACTTTGCTTGAAGTAGTGACTGAGCTATTCCCTTACTAAGATACAGTGAAAGGGAAAAACTTTTTTTCCCCTTAAAACATTACTTTGTTTGGGCCTCCCTGGTGTCAAAGGGGTTAAAGCCTCAGTGCTATCAAGCTTTTAGCCAGCCACTGCTGCATAAGTTCAGTCCCCTGTTAGGGAGCTAACCCACAAGGCACAACAAACCTCTTCTGTTGCATCCATTGCGCTCTCAGCAGTGTATTTCAGTAGATCCACCTTCTGCTGCTCCCCACTCTGTCTCTGGTGGATCCTATTAAATCTCCCCCCTTCCCAGCCCGCAACCCACCCCTCTTCAGTTCCTGTATGCATAGATAAAGAAAATTAAATATTTTTTAAAAAATTACTTTGTTTGCTTCACAGAACACATTGGGAACACTGTGTTTATAGTGACAGTGGGGGCAGTACAACCCACAAGAGGAAGGGATGGCTGTTTGGCAGAATCCCTTAAAATTGCTGACTCAGGGGCACACACCAACATCAGGGACTCTTGAGATCCAGCACTATGCTGAATAATGAGATGCTCAGAGTTGTTGCCCAGGATGTAGCGTGCACTGTTGGAGATCTGCAAGAGTGGAAGCACAGAGCAAGATTATTGGCTTGTGCCAGAGACTCTCAATGTAGAATAACGAGCCTGAACCAATTGAGGGAAAAAGGTCAGATCACCTATCTTCCTAGAACAAGTTGCTACTACCAGAAGCTGAGACTGGGATATTCAAAACACCAACTTACTCCTTACCTCAAAACTAAAGAAACAACAGTGTACTTTCAATTGAAGTACATTGGATTGCAACGCTGTATATAATTCAGAAGTAATATATCACACTTCCACATGTGTATTATCACACTCCACCCACCATCAAGGTACCCATAGTCCTTCACCATAGTCCGTTGGACCCCCTTTACAATAGAGTTTAAGAATCTGTTAATGACAGGCACAAACACCCCAAGATAAAGCTATGTGCTAGAAAGGAAAAGAAAAATAAGTCCCAACTGGTGGCCTCATATAAACTATAATCCATGCTAGTATTATATCTAGTGTTCAGAATAGCCTAGAGTGGTAGCTGACATGAGACTAAGAGAAACTAATCAAGTAGCTGTCCTAGAGCAGGGAATCCCTGTGAATCCTTACCATACAACTCTGGTATCCATACCACCATAGGAAGCTTGAATACCTGATTCTCATCACTACAGGTAATGATAGCTTGGTACTTAAGGGCTCTGGTCTTCTTTTATACCTAATATCCATTGCAAGTAACAGTTCTCCAATTACTTCAACAAAGATAAAGGCAACAGTTAAGATTTTACTTTATTTATGTACACAAGAACCGGGGTACAGGCAGGCCACAGGACTCACCAGAGACAGCCGGGAACAGAACAGGCAGAATGACTGAAACACACTGCTGAGGGGAGCAGCGGGCCAGGCAGGAGAGATCTGCGGCGCCATGTGGGTTCCCTCCCTGGCCGGAGGCAGGGATCCAACTGGTGCTGCAGTGGCTGGCTGCGGCTTGCTTCACAGTGCGTTGCTTAACCCACTGCGCCGCCAGGGAGACCCAGAAAGGCAACAGTTAAGAGAGACTTTATTACAAGTCATAAAAACTGAAAATGAGGAGACAGAGGAATATAACTGGTCCACAAAAACCCTGAGAGAAGTATGAGTCCAACAGTACTGAAGAGGAGTTCAATGTAACAACCTAAAAATAAGCCATAAAAACAAAAATGGAGGATTTTAAACAGCAAAAATAACAGCACTATGGGGCAGTTACAATAAGAAGTAATGGCGGGAAGAAATACTATATAACTAAAAAAAAAATACAGTTGTGGGCCTAACAAAACAATAGAAGAAATGGAGGGAAATAATGAAATAGCAAGCACATTGTCAGAGAACACACAAATAGAACAACATAGAAAAAAAATTTAAAAACTTGAAAATAACATAAGGGTCTTGGGGGGATAATCTAGAGAAATAACATGTATATCATGGGGTTCCTAGAAGGAGACGAGAAAGAGAAAGGCATAGGCTATTTATTTAAAGAAATAATTGTTAAAAACCATCTCAGTCTGGGTAATCAACCAGATGTCGTGTTCTAAGAGACCCAAAGAGTTCCAAAGAAACAGACACAGACTAAGACACATTATAATAAAGCTGTTGGAAGCCAGTGACAGGGACTGAATACTAAAAACATCACCAGGAAAAAAAGGGTAACCTATTAGGGAACACTAGTCAGACTGACAGTGGACATTTCAGTAGAAAACATTACAAGCACAAAGGGATTGGCAGGAGATTAAATTTAAAGTACCTAAAGAAAAAGACTTCCAGCCCAGAATCCTTTACCCTGCAGTATTGACATTCAAGACAGAAGGAAGAAAAAGCCAATATAAAAGATGACATATAGCCATTTTCAACAAAATGAATTTGCAAGAATTGTTGTTAATAAAGCAGGTCAGAGGATAAAAAAAAAACCAGTGGATATTTAAATAGTCTCCTTGAGAATGTAAAATACTTTAGAAAATGAATGGTTATCAGTGAACAATGATTCTCTGAGGTTAAGAGGAAGAGGGGAGGAAAGAAACAATGGGTAGTGGTTGATGAAAAAAAAAAAGGGGAAAAATTAGAACTCACAAATTAAAAAATTCTTTATTTTATGTATTTACATAGTTTGTTTCTTTGCTTTTTCCAGAGTCTCCAGTATATGCTCACATTACTGACTTTATGGCCCACTTCCTCCATCTGTAAACAAAACAATATTGCATTTCTTTGATCATTATTCCAAAGGTACAGCTCCCTTTAACTATCTTGGGCCTTCTTTCACTTTTAGGACCCTTGTACTTTCTTTAAATCAACCCAATAATCCAAGGTTATCTCCCTGTTTCAAGGTTCTTTATTTATTTACATTTGCAAAGTGTCTAGACAGGAGAGGTAAAATTTACAGATTCTGGGAATTAGGACTTGAACTTCTGGATGCTATTATTTTCCTACCACAGACTAGTATTTGGTGCTGTAAGAAAGGCCTGAGCTCTACCTTCTCATAGAGTGTTGACATGTATTTTTTTGTCAATTTATCAAGTACTGAGATTGAGCAGTTGCAGTAACCTAGTGGATACCATTTTGTCCAAGCGTAGTTGAACTAAGCCCACCATTTAGGGGACGCTCTGTGAATTGAGGTCCACATTAATCTAAGAGCTTTGTATCATGTCACCTTTTAATATAAAACTGAGATGCTGATGAGACCAGGTCAGTTGTTACCTTTGAATATGCCATTCCCATTTAACAGGTATAGTGCAGCACATTTTCCAAGAGAGCCAACAAAGAATGCATATTTGCAGGATAGCTGATATTAAGGACCAAATGGAATGTCAAAATGAGTCTTAACAGAACCTCAAATACCTAATGTTCAGCTTGGCTTCTTTTTTGATGGTGGAGTTTTAAAGATACCTTCAAGGATTAGACACTGTCAATTCACTCACATAGTTCTAAGGAACTTTACTGTTGGACAGGTCCCTGAATTTTATTTGGGGTTTTCCAGCAGCCTTTCTGGGAGAGGTATGATAAAACACAGAGCTATTGAGACAGGTGTTTCTAACCAACCTCTAGTGAACATTTTGGAAATCAGAGGATAGAGACACTTGCATTAAATCCTGATACCTATTTGTGGAAAATGGCAAGGGAATCTGGGTTCTTCTGTGGAAGCAGTACAGAGTAGAGGCCCAGCGCCCACACGTGAACTTACCATGATCTTTGGGTATGAATGTTTTGGCAAAGAATACATTGGCAGAGTCCAGGACAACTAAGCACTTGCCGTTTCTGTAATGTTCAGTCTGCAACAGCTGAAGCTATAAGAACAAGAACTAACTATAGTTGACAACTCACTATAAACTTCTAAATCCTTATTTTACTGGCCTTTCAAAGCTTTTGTGTTGTGATATTCTCTTTCTGCCCTTGCTACTTTTTTTTTTAAAAGATTTATTTCATTTACATGTGCATACTATACTGTACTCTGGATTATAGGCCAGAGGATGGAGGGTGGGGCGGATAGGAGAATTCACCAGAGACAGAGTGGGGTAGAACAGGTGGATTGACTGAAATACACTGCTGAGGGAAGCAGATGGGGGGACAGGAGAGGTCTGCTCTGGGTTAGTGCATTAGCTCCCTGGCTGGGATAGCTTCATTGTGCTAGTACTTAATTCCTTGCGCCACAAGGGAGGCCCCTACTTTAAGTTCTTTTTTTTAAGATTTTATTTATTTATGCATACAAGAACTGGGCTACAGGCCAGAGGCATAGGGGGTGTGAGAGGATTCACCAGAGGCAGAGTGGGGACAGAATAGGCAGATTGATTGAAATACACTGCTGAGGGGAGCAGCAGGCAAGGCAGGAGAGGTCTGCTGTGCTGTTTGGGTCGCCTCCTGGTCGGGGATTGAACTTGTGCTGCAGTGGCTGTGGATAGGTTCATAGTGTGGTGCTTGTGCCACCACGGAGGCCCCCTACTTCAAGTTCTTTTTTTTTTAAAGGTTTATTTATGCATACAAGAGCGGGGGTACAGGCCAGAGGTGTGGGGGGTGAGAGGATTCACCACAGAGAGTGGGGAGCAGAACAGGCAGATCAACAGAAGTATACTGCTGAGGGGAGCAGTGGGCACAGCAGGAGAGGTCTGTCATGCCATGTGGGTCCCCCCTGGCCGGCAGCAGGGTTCAAACTTGTGCTGCAGTGGCTGTGGTCTTCTTCATAGTGCATTGCTTAACCCACTGAGCCACCAGGGAGGCCCTACTTTAAGTTCTTAATGAAGGCTGTGGTTTCCTTTTTTCCTTTTGGAATTTTATTCTGCTTCTGTTGGTTTGAGGAACAATTTGTATCCTATTATTTCCTGATGGGGAGAATTAACCTGGCACTTATAGGATAGCTAATGACATCATAATCATACACAGGTTTGCAAATATTTTCTGCAGACAATAAATATTTAGCACTTGCAGACCCCAAGCAATCCTCGTTACATATTATTCTTACTTGTTTTTTATTTTTTAGTAACTTTAAAAATAGAAAAATTATTGATAGCTTGAGTCAAGAGTTTTCTTACTCCTAATGGTAATATATCAGTTCACTATACCTTCAGGTGTATCAAACATACAGTTAATTGTTGAAAAGTCTGGCCAACATGTAATGTTAGCTTCCCTGATGCATTTTTCTTACATGGTCCAGATGGGATAGTGGTTCTCTGTATATGACAGAGCCATAAAAATTTGTGTGTCTCCTCTCCAAATTTTCTGGTATACTTGGATGGGTACATGTGATCACTAGTCACTTTTTCTTCCTAAAGCAGTTGAGATTGCCTTAAAGAGTGAGTAAAAGTTGGAGATTGTGGAGGTAGGGTGTGGCTCTGTATCATTAAATAAACCATTGTGCTTACTTTCAATTCTAAGGGGCATCATGGTTGCTTGTGGGTCAACCAAATAAGTTTTCCCATTTTCAGCATGGACTGTGCTCTATATTGGGTGGTAACATCCTCATAGGTGACATTTATTTCAGCCTTGAGAATCCCTTGACTCAAGAACCAGTCTGTACCCTCTGGTTGACTGGATTTTGCACTCAACTGGGTCTGCTTTTAAGAGCTCACCTTAATCTGGGCCATCTGTTGTCCAGTTATTAAAACAAACTCTCAAGTTTTCAATTAATTTTAGTAAGGGCTGGTTTTGTAAGGCCTTTTCAGAGTAGAATAATTAAACTTACATATTTTCCAGTGGGTTTCCTTCATCACACTAAATGCTTAATTAATATTGTAAATCTAGGAATATTAAGATCCTGAATAGTGGTCAGAGTGTCAACTGTTAATTTTCAGTCAATCAGGGAAGTTGGTCTTTCTCTGGGAACTCTTCCTGAGAGGAACAAGAGCCATCACAAAATCCTGAGATCTTTTACTGTCATCTCTAAATAAATTTAAAGTTGGCTAGATAGATTGCAGGAAGAAACTGTTGCCATTCTACCTTAATGTGCCTAACATGCCTCACCCCATCTCACTTTCTAAGCAAAACTAGTCAGTATTCTTACTATTTGCCTAGTTTCTGCCCACTGTAGTTGTTTGCCAGTTTTCCACCTTTCATATTCAGTGAGATTTCATACAAGCATCTCTGTAACTGTTATCTGAAAAGGGTTAAAACCTCTGTCCACTGAGGATGAGTCTTAGTAAAGTTACTGTTACAATGGGGTGAAATTGAAGTCAACTGCTAGGTTGACAAAGGAGTCCTACCTGGAGATTTAGTAACCACCAGAACATCATTTGGGCAGCTCTCTTTGAATATATTTCCTGATACTCAGCCTGCAACCACCGTCTCAGTTCCTCCTCATTATCAGCTATAAAATGAAGGGCCATTTATTGCCTGGTTGATCATAAAATTTACTCCATGTTTGTTACCCATTCCCATAGATTTTCCTTAAATCTCATTAATCAGCCCATGAAGGCCTTTATTCTTCCTCTTCCAGAAAGCTGTTTCTCTAACACCATTAATTCTCATCACTGCATGTGTCAAGAACTGTGAAAGAGGTTACTTACAAGGTAACCGCCTAGAAAACAGGAGAATTTTGGGCTAGAGATCATAGTTTATTACTCCCAGTAATAGCAGTAGCTTAAGTATCAGTATTATTGTACAATTACCAAGTTTTTTTGTACCATTACCCAGTTTCATACAGTAACACCAAGAGGGTTAGATTACACATGTTCATGCAGTCTGTTGCATTACAATAGAGGAACTCTGAATTGAGGGCCTCTGACACTTTTCTAATGGACAAAAAGCATGACTGCCCTTTGCAGGTAGATACTCTATCTTCTAAATCTGTACATTACACAAGCTTTATATAAACCTTGAAGAGATAGTCCAGGTCAGTGGGCAAGTCATTGCCTCACTTGGCAAGAGTGTAGAAATAATAGACTCGTGGAATTGTTTCCCAGCATATAACAGTTCTCATTATAGGTGGCTTAATACAATGTTTGTCATTTGCAACTAACTCCAAAGCAAATGTTCCTGACTGGCAGATAGCTTTCTTCCAAGCCTCGAATGAAGAACTTATTTTCCTTCTGTCTCATAACTTTCCCCTTGTAGTCTACTAAGTTTAAGCTACACTAAATCTTGCCGTTCAACGTTGTGTATTTTTTCCTTTTTTTTTTTTTTCAGAGTACATTTTTCCAATTTTGTGTTTGGAGTACATATTCTATTGCTTTGTTTGAACTCCTGTTAGAATTATGTTCTATTTAGCATGGGACAGTTTTGAGAAATACCTTTATGTATTTAAGTGTCCTGTATTTACTTTTAGATTGAGACTTTTTTGGCTATCTTTTGCATACTCTGCTCTTTATGTTGTTTATTTTGTGATTGTTAATCTCTTTGCCTGCAGCTTCTTATTGTTTATGCTTGGGAGACTCTTTCCACTTCATTATAATATAGGTAATTTCTTGACTCTTTTTCTCACCACTTTTGAGACTAGGGTTTTGAGGGTTAACTATTTTGCCATTTTCTGAAGTTAGAGGGAATGGCAAGCGTGCTATATAAAAGCTCAGCTGGGGCAGGATACAGTTTTTGGTAGAACCAAAATAGGCTCAGGTCTCTTTTCTAATTTTTGATTAAATGTCTTTTTGTTTGTTTTTAATCCCTTGACTGTGAGGGTTACTTCATTTCTATGGAAGAATATCTTGTTAATTTGTATAATTCATTCTTAGCCTAGATCCCTTGCTTCAGCACTGCTTCACACCTCATATTTCCTATTACCACCAGTTTTCCTATTTATGCCCTAAAGTCAGTATTACACTATAAGCAGAAAATCAACCAATTAAGCAGCAGGAAAACAAAGATAAGATTGCGTCTCTCCATATTTGTGGGTTTGGTGATATTTTCAGAATTTTAAAGAATTGGAAGCAGGATTTAGTAGATGAATTCCATAGCTCAGTCCAGGGCAATTTCTGCTGTTTCTTAAATCTTCTGTTTTACTGCTTGCTTGTCAATTTTGTTTAATGCATCATTATATACTTCTGCTATCCCCCTAATTTTGGTTGTTTTGGGTTTGTTATTTGGTTTGTTCTCACTGGTTTTTGTTAGTTTGTTTTTTACTTGTTTACAATGAGGAAATTTGATGTGATTTCATTTCACATTTTAAAGTACTGGGAATTATTTGAACAGAGACATTCTTTCCTAACTAGAAATTTACTCAATTCCAACACAGAGCGTTGAGGTATCTTAAAATAACTCTTATTTGTTTTCTTTCTTGTGTTATAGTTAAATATTAATTTTTTTAATGGCTTAAAACATTTATTTCACAGTTTCTGTGGGTCAGGATCTAAGCATGGCTTAGCTGGTGCATCTGGCTCAAGTTCTCTCACAAGGCTGCAGTCAAGGTGTTGGCTGGGGCTGCAGTCATCCGAAGGCTTGACTGGAGAAGAATCTGCTTCTCAGATCACTCACATGGATGTTGGCAATTCTTAGGTAATTGATGTTGGTTGGATGGAGACATTAGTTGTTTACCATGTGGGTCTTTGGTTCACAAATTTGTAGTAAGTTTCCCTGACAGGGGAGATACCATTGTAAGGTGGTTTTCCCGAGGCAAGACTTACCTGTTGCACTCTGGATATGCTGACCTTGTTATTTCTCTAAATGTGGAAAATATTGCTTAATTAACTGTGACAGAGACATGAAATGAACACTTACTGTTGGAAAAATGGCACTGACAGACTTGTTTGACATGGGGTTGCAACAAAAATTTTTTAAAAAAATTCAGTGGGTACTGGAGGCTGAGAAGTCCAAAATCAAGGTGTGATAGATTCAGTGTCTGGTGATTCATAGATAGCTGTGTTTTTGCTGTGTCTTCACATGACAAAAGAGGCCTAAATATTAATTTCTAATGTTAGGCTTCCTATCAATTTCTCTTGGCACTTAGTGATAATGAAATTCTTTCCTTTATACTGGCAAGCTTCTGTTAATAATTTACTCTAGAGTTTTTCTGAGAAGTAACCCCAAACTCAATATTGCATTTCTCCTAGAATTTACTCTTATTTATCACAAACATTTGTTAGTACTCTAGTGATAACATGTATACTCTTCAAAAGTCAGATATCTAATTCCTCTGAATCAAAAGACATGAACTTATTTTAAGTATTATCTTACTGTTTTGTATAACAAATTGCATAATGAACCTTGGAAACACTGAATGTCTCTTGGTTGTTTATTGTGCTCTAACCTTAGGTTAAAAACCTCTGTTTTATTGTCCTTACCTTATTTACATGAAAATAGTACTTTCTGTAGCTAAAGCTATCTAAAAATGTAAGCTTTTTTTCCCCTCCTTTTTATATCTTCCTTCCTGCCTCACTTTTCTAAAATTATATTTTAGAATTTATCTTCTTTTTCTTTAAATTTAAAAATGTTGGCCTTTTTTTAAAAAAAAGGTTTAGTTAAATTTTTGGAGGAGAATGTAGAAGAATGCACTTTGTACTTGTTTAAGCTTCTTTTCATCTTCTAAAGGTGAAATTACAAGATCAGAGAACATTTCTGTGTTTTTTTTTTAATACTTGCTTTTACAGTTATCTTTCACATATTCTCTCATAATGTATACAGTGCATAATTTCCTATAACCTGGAACTATGGGTCTTATTAAAATCTAACAACTGATTGTTAGGTAAGAGAAAAGAAACTGATAGTTCTTCAATAGTTGTATTGCACATTTTAACATTCTTGTTATTTAGTGATTCTTTATTCCTTTTGTGAGTTATCCTTCATTCACTGTTTTATGTCATGATTTTTTTTTTTTTACAATTTATGAAAAAAATTCAACACTAAAATATAGAACATTGTAACTTTAGTCATTTCCCAGTTTGTTTTTGCTTTTTAATGGTTTGTCTTTAAATTTATGTTAGAAGTGTCTTATATGAATAACTAAACCTGCCTTTTTCCTTTCTGAATTTTTATTGTTTTTATGCTTAGAAAAAAATCTTTATTTCCTTCAAGTTAAAGGTATTTTTATTTGTATGCTTCTATCATTTTTTCTATTCAAGTTTATATTTTTCCCTTATTAAAATACTATTCTGCATAGATACTTTTCTACATTTTCTTTTCCTTCTAAATTGAGGTAGCATTAGTTTACAACACTGTATTTAGTGCAGGTTCACACCTCTTCAAATGTGTGTTACCATACCATATCCACCACTAAAATACCAGTAATCCACCATAGTCCATTGGACTCCATTGGAGTCCATCCATAGTTAGTCTCTGTCCCATGACCTAAATTCTGCAGTCAGATTCTAAGGATTTGTTTTGTCTGTTACTTCCCTGTGTCATTATACACTATATATGAGTGATACTATTTGGTGTATGTGTTAATTCTCCTGACTCATTTCACTTATCATAATCTACTTCAGTCCTCTGTTTTGTCACAAAATGGCAACAGTTCACTTTGTTGCTTTTTTTTTTTAATAGCTGAGTACTATTCCATTGTGTATATATACCTCACTTTTTAATTCTGCTTCAGTGGGTGCTTAGATTATTTTCACATGTTGGCTGTTGAAAATAGTGCTGCAGTGTGGGTAGAAGTGCATATGTATCTTTTCAGATTAGTGTTTTTATGTTGCTTGAATAGATACCTAGAAGTAGAATTGCTGGGTCATACATACAGTAGATGTGTCTTAATTTTTTTTTCTTACAGAACCTTCATACTGTTTTCCATAAGGGCTATAGCAGTTTGCATTCCCACCAACAGTGTACAAGGTTTCCTTTGACTCTACCCACTCTGACACTTGTTTCTAATCTTTTTGATGTAAGCCATTCTCATAGGTATGAGGTAAATACCTCATTGTAGCTTTGATTTGCATTTTTCTAATAAGTCATGATAAGATTCACCATTCATTTATGATTAACAAAAGCCTCTGCATAAAATGGGGATAGAAGAAATATACCCCAACATAATGAAGGCTACATATGTGACAAACCCAAAACTAATGCAATGGTGAAAACTGAAAGTTTGTTGTCTTGAGATCCAGAACAAGACAAGGATGTCTACTGCTACGACTACTATGTAGCATAGTATTGGAAATTCTAACTAGGACAGGAAAAGAAAAGGAATCCAAATTGAAAAAAGAGGTAAAACTGTCACTAGTTGCAGATGATATGTTACATAGAAAACTCTAATGTTTTAGGAATAATAAATCAGTATAGTGAAGTAGCAGGGTACAAAATCAGTACACAAAAATTTGTTGCTAAAAGTCATTCGATATATACACAGTTAACTAGAAGAGAAAAAAATGAAACATATCCATTTAAGTTTAATAAAAAGAATCAAATATCTAGGAATAAACTGAACAAAGGAGGTATGAAAGACCTGTACAGTGAAAACTATAAGACTTTGTTGAAGGAAATAGAAGAGACAAAATAATGGTAAGATCTGCTTATAGATTGGAAGAATTAACATTGCTAAAATGTGCATTTTAATCTAAAGCAATATATACAGATGTTGTGCAGTCCCTATCAAAATCCTCAGAGGTATTTTTATTCACAGAAATACAGTAGGTAATACTGAAACCTGTACTGAACCCCACACACACACACAAACCTGAAATAGCTAGAGCAATCCAGAGTAAAAAGGAAGAATGGAAGTATTAGGTTCCCTTCAAACTATTCTACAAAGCTATTGTCATTAAAACAATATGGTATTAGAATAGAGCCTCCCTGGTGGTGCAGTGGGTTAAGCAACACACTACGAAGCAAACCGCAGCCACTGCAGCAGGAGTTCAATCCCTGCCGCCGGCCAGGGAGGGGACCCACATGGTGCAGCAGACCTCTCCTGTCTCGCCTGCTGCTCCCCTCAGCAGTGTACTTCCGTTGATCTGCCTGTTTTGCTCCCCACTCTCTGTGGTGAATCCTCTCACCCTCCCCCACGCCTCTGGCCTGTACCCCCAGTGCTTGTATGCATAAATAAGTAAAATCTTTAAAAACAAAACAACAGAAAAAACACAATATGGTATTAGAATAAAAATAGACATATAGATCAGGAGAATAGAATTGAAAGCCCAGAAATAAACCCACACTTACATGGATTGTTAATTTATGACATAGGAGCCAGTAGCATACAATAGAGAAAAGAAAGTCTCTTAAATTAATGATGTTGTGAAAAGTGGACAGCCACACATTAAAAAAAAATGAAATAACATCATTGTCTCATACAGTACACAAAAATTAACTTCAAATGTATTAAAAGACTTGGATGTAAGACCTGAAACCATAAAAAGCAGACAAAACAGGTAAAACTTTCCACAACTTTGAATTCAAGGATGTCTTTGGAGATTAACTTCCAAAAGTATGAGAAACAAAAGTGAATATAAACACATGGAAATATATCAAACTAAAGTTTCTGCACAGAGAAAGAAACTATGGGAGAAAATATTTTTATGCCACATGTCTGACAGGATTTAATAGCCAAAGTGTATGAAAAATGTGCAACTCTTATAACTCAATAACAAAGAACCCAATCAGAAAGGGGGCATAAGATCTGAATAGACACTTCCATAAAAAAGTTGTAGAGATCACCCTTAGGCACATAAAGATTTAAAAAATATTTTCAATTGTTTTTTGAAAAAAATTTGACAGGTATTGGTGTGGATGTAGGGGAAAGAAAAAATTATTCACTGTCTGTTGGACATACAAAGGAAACATACATATGGCTATCTGAATATTTCTGAAAAAATGCTCATCATCACTTATCAGGTTATTTGCAAATAAAAATCATAATGAGACATCATCTCATTATGTGAAAATGGTCCATATCAAAATAACTAAAAATAAGTATTGGTGAGGGTGTGGATAAAAAGGAACCCTGGTACGCTGTAGGAAAGTGGGCTGGTCTAATCCTTATGTAAAACTATATGAAGGTTTCTCAAACACTAAAATTGGTGCTACCATATGATCGATCCATCAATTCTACTCCTGGCTATCTACAAAGAATGTGAAAATACTAAATTTGAAGGGATCTGTGTACATCTGTGTTGATTGCCTCGCTATTTGTAATAGTCAAGTTATGGAACACCCTAAGTGCCCAATGACAAATTAGTAGATTAAGAAGATGCAGTATACACACACACACACACACACATATAGTGGGATATTACTCAGTAATAAGAAAGATGAAGAGTTGCCATTTGCAATTACATGAATGGAATTGGAGAGATAATGCTAAGTGAAATAAGAGGAAGAAGACAAATACCAGATGGTTTCACTTAAATAAGGAATATAGTAAATCAGAATCAGACAAAACCAAATCAAAGCAAAACTCTAGAAATCTGACTGTAAAACTGAGGCTGCTTGTGGGTATTGGGGAGGGAGAAGGTGGCAAGCAAAGTGGAGGGGGCACAGTGGACTATTGTTGGAAGACTGTGGGTGTGTTGTGCTTAGTATGTTCATTTAGCTCTGTGCTGTTGTAGCACAGAAAGAGCCATGTCAATTTGTAAACCTTAGAGGTGGGGGTCTTATATTTCTGAACCATGTACTTTGTTGTGAATCAATGTTCCCTTAAGTGAAAAAATTAAATTAAAAAGTTATAAAATTGTAGCAAAATGCTTTTTCTTCCAGCCTCTTAGATTGTTTTAATTTTTGTTTAACTCTTTAAAATAACCCATTCAGATTTTGTTTTGTTTTTTATAAGATACTTCTGTCCAGATTACTCACCAAGTATTCTAATAACATTAAGAAATAATCTCAGTCTTTGTCTCCTGACTTGGAACCGTGTCCTTATGCTAAATATTTATATATAATTAATTTTTCTTTAGAATTTACTTTTGTTCTAGGGTCTCTAAATTGACTACCTCTTTAGTGAAAGTCATTAGATTGATGTAATTCATATGTTACAGGGTGATAACATGGATATAATCTGTGCATAATTCTTCCATTCACTATTGCAATCCTTTCAGGATAAATTTCTTGATATATAAATTATATGATATATCCCATTATAGATGGATGAAGGAAGACCAGCATTATAGTATTCCATGATTTGCTTTCTATTACCTTTTCAGATGTTTGTTTACTTGTACTACCTGTGTATGTGCATGTTTTGCTTTTTATGCCCATGTACTTTCCAGGTTTTGTGGGTTTATTTACCTTATTATTGAAGGTTATTCGCTGTCAGATTATCTCATGTCTTGTTAACTTCATACCCAATATAGGAAGTGGAACATGAAAAAGGGTAGTGAGACTTCTCTGTTATTTTTATGGGAGAAAGGTAGGGATGTAGAACTCGTAAGACAAGGATCATTTGAATCTTATATTGAATTAAACTAAATTGTGTATTTGTTTATTTTAAAATGTAGTGTGTTTTGCTTTTAATTTGTACCTTAAACTTTAACTCCCAAATTTGGAGTCTAGTCTTGTTATCTACTGTTGCTTGATAAACCACCCCAAAACTTGTAATAATTTATATCAGGCAGGGCTCAGCAGGTATGAACTGGGTTTACTCAAGATACATTCAGCTGGTGGCTCACTGGGTGGTCTAAGGTGATCTTATTCATATATCTAGGTCTGGGTGCTGCAATCTATAGGCTGGAGTATTCTACTTTTTCTCCGTATCGTCTCATTCTCTACTTCACCTCTTCTTAACAGGAGAATATGAATTCATTTTTCTACATGGTAGCTGGGATTCAAGGGGGCAAAGGTGGAAGTAATCAAGATTTCTTAAAGCTCTAGACCTCCAAACTTGTAAATCACTGCTGACACATCACTTGGCCTAAACAAGTCACAGCTCTAACTCAGATTCATGGGAATGGAGAATAGGAGATCTTAGGTTGGGAGGAGAGTGGCATCATATTATAAATGGAGGCATGATTATTTGGTGGTCTTTAATGATCTATCTGTCATGGAATTTTCTGAAAAATATGAAAAAGTATTGTGTTAATTTATGTGTTTCATCACTAAAGTATTAACATTCTAGTCAGGAAATGTCATAGGTCAGGAATTAAAAATGGAAAGTGTCAGTACTTGGGTATTACAGTAAAGCATCTTAATTTTTATGCTTTTTGTTTTGATGGTATGAAAACTCTTTTAGGGCAGATCTAATGATACTAGTTCTTTAGTGCCTGAAATAGATTAAGTGCTATATATAAACGGTTAAATTTAACCATGAAAAATCAGTAATTTGAATGAATTGTTTAGTAGTAAACCTCTGATTGAAACAATTGAGAAAAATATTTTGGTGCTTAAAATGTCACTTATTTTTTATTTAACTAAGCGCCTTATATTTAATAATAAGTTTTAGCACTTTAAAGCAAAACAGTAGACTTTATCTAGTTTTATCTAAATTATTTCTGTTAGAGATTATTAATTCATCCATTTTCTAAGTAAAACAGTAAAGAATTTCTTGTTTGAGTCTCTAGTCTGGATCATAGAGTTTAATGCATAGTGATGGAGAATGTGATACTATGATGTGATAGTGCATATGAAAGTGCTATGTGAATTTTTAAGTGTGGTTTATAAAGTCTACACAAGAAGTATTTGGGTTTTTTAGCAAGGCAGAAAAATAGCTTGCCAGATAGAAATGTAACAAATAATTATAGACTTCATTTTATTTTTTTGGCTAGTCATGGTGATAATGGAGCTAAAGTCATTAAAAAATAACTTATACTAGTATTGCTGCATATTTTTAACAGTAATATATAGTATTGTTTATATCCTAATATTTTATTAAGTATGCTATTAGTGTGTATATATAAAATAATGTGATTATAAGAAGTGGATTTTTAAGTGTTTTCAACAGGTATTTGTTAGCAATTCGTTACTAAACACAATTATAAAAGAATCTCATCTTTATCGTGTGGTATATGGATCATGATTTATATTTAAATTGGATTTTATGTCCATTTTTAGAAATATAAAGAAAAGGACAAACACAAACAAAAACACAAGAAGCAACCAGAACCATCACCTGCATTGGTTCCTTCCTTGACTGTTACAACAGAAAAAGTAAGTTTTAAGTATCAGATTTTGTTACATATAATAACTAGCTTTGTGCTGGTTTTTACCTATAAGAACTGTTTTTGTTTCCAGTATCTTTGTTCCCTATAATTTCTTCCACTTCTCTAACACTACATCATACTTTCATACTGGAATACTTTAGGATTTCCATTTCTTGGTCCTTTATTCTACTTTTCTCTTTATTCTTTAACTCCTTGCTAAAGAAAATTAAGTAAGGATAGTAAGTGTGTAGCATCATTGGCTTTAAAAAACAGAACCATGCTCTATGTGGAGGAAAGGAAGAGGGACTGTGATGAAGGCAGGAAGAGTACAAGGGACTGAGGTGATGGTGCACTGGTGAAATGGTGGTGGGAATTCCATGGGGACAGCAATTGATGTCAAATATATATAAATAAAGAAGAAGAAAAAAAATAGAGCCATGGATTGGACTTCATCCTTCTATGATTTTGAGTTTTGGCTCTGTCACTTACTGAACTCTTAGGTCACTTAATCTCTTTGTAACTCAATTTCATCACCCATAAGGTGGGAGATATAACTTTTGAGATGAATAAAGTAATACATGTAGAGCAATTAGAACAATGTGGTTCATAGTATTACTTAGCAAATGTTAAATGTTACAGAGATTTTTGTCATGTGGTTAACTTGAAAACGAATGGAAATGGGACAGGTAACTAGGACAGTGTAAGATTATAGTGGGGGAGGGGCAGATACATGTGCAGTAGGGGATGAAGCCAAGGTAGGATGCCAATCATGTGAGACTGGATTTGCCAGGGGAAGGCCTTTGATTTTTAAGTTGAGTGAAAAGTAATTGGAGACTTCTGAACTGAGATGTGACAGTCTGACTTAGACTTTGAAAAGATCTCTGACTGCTTCATTGTGGACCTACTATATAGAGAGTAAGGAATAAAGCAGGGAAGTTATTAGCAGGTAATTGCAGTAATCTAGAGAGAGATGAAAGTAACAAGTGAGGTGGTGAGAGATGATCAGATGATTTAAAACGCAAATCGACATAACTTTGTTACAGATAAGATTTGCAAGAAAATGAGAGGGTCTAAAGATGATTCCAAGGATATTGGTTCAGATAATTAGAAACAATGAAGTTGGTATTAAACAAGAATGACTAATATGTAGTAGGTTGAGAGGAAGATGAGGAATTCAGTTTTGGATATGTTACTAGTTTTCTGCTGCTGACAGAACAAATCACGAATCATCACAAATTTAGCTGTTTAAAACTACATGAACACTTTATCTCATTGTCCTGTAGGCCAGAGGCTGAGTAAATTCAGTTAATTCCTCTGCTCTGAGTTTCTCAAAAATGAAGACACCGAATTAGCTGATTCAGGCTATTGGGTTTATGGTTGTAGGGCTGAGGTGTTTATTTCCTTGCTGGCTATCAGCTGTAAATAGCCTCTGTTTCCTAGAGCTCTCTCTGATTCTTGCATATGTATCCCTCCATCTCAGAGCCAGCAGAGACATGTTGAAACCTTTCACACTTAGAATCTCTCTGATTTCTCCTCTGCTACATCTCATCTTTGTGATTAGGTTGAGCCTATATGGAATATCCATGGTAATTTCTCTGTTTTAAAGTTTATAACCTTAATGATAATAGCAAAGTTCCATTTGCCATGTAATATAACACAGATTTCTGGGATTGGGGGGGGAGGATATGTTGGGGGGTTCTTTTGTTTTATGTTAGGGTTGATATATTTGTTAGACCTCCAAATAGAAATGTTGATTAGATGCAGTTTTTTAGGAAGAAGTCTAGACAGTGGAATAATATTTGGGACTTGTATGTATGTAGACTTTAAAATTTAAAGCCATGAGATCAGATGAAGAGTAAGCACAGTTTTCTGCCTTATGAGGCAGTCCTGAGGGCCTCCTTCAAAGATCTAGGAGAATAGGTACAATCAGTGAAGAAGATTTAGAAAGTCAGCATTTGGAAGAAAACAATGAGGATGTGATGTTGGAAGTCAAAGAAAGGAAAAAAAATGTTAACTATAATAATTCGCAGCTAGCTATATTGTAGTCATATGGTGATCATTAATGACTTTATTGAGCTGTTTTAATGTAATGGTGGAAGTAAATTGCTGATTAGAGTGGGTTTGAAATGGAATAGGAGAAAAGTCAGTTTAAATAATTGCTTTAAGGAGTTTTTCTATAAGGAGGGATAGAGAAATGGGTGGTAACTGGTGAGAGAAGTGGAGATAAGAAAGGATACTTTTAAATAAGAGCAATAGTAACATGTTTGTGTAATTGTAGAAATGATCCTGTGTCTGTGGGGGGGGGGGGGAGTGGGAGAGAGGGATGGTTTAAAAAGACAGAAAAATCGCCTGATTGATGTCCTTAAGAATAAGAGAAGAAATCAGATGTACAGTGGATGAGTAATTAATGGTCAATGGGTCCTACTTCTTTGGAGAATTAAAGGATTGCGGGAGTAGTAGAGAGTAAATTTGGGTAGTTAGAAAGTAGGAAGTGAAAATTTTTTAAAAAAAGATTTATTTATGCATATAAGAACTGGGGTACAGGCCCAAGGTGGGAGGGGGGAGGTGAGAGAATTCATCAGAGACAGAGTGGGGAACAGAACAGGCAGATCAATGAAAGCAAACTCACTGCTGAGGGTAGCAGTGGGCCAGGCAGGAGAGGTCTGCTGTGCCATGTGGGTCAGCTCCCTGACCAATAGCTGGGATCGAACTTGTGTTGCAGTGGCTGTGGTTTGCTTCATAGTGTGTTGCTTAATCCCTGTGCCACCAGGGAGGCCCCTGAAGTGAAGATTATTGAAGGGTTGAAATTATTTAGTAACAGAGTTTAGGATATGACCAGTCTTTGGAGGAGAGGCTGGTTAGAAATTTGAGATTGGAGGTTGTAAAGGGTGGCCTAGATATAATTAGAAAGCTCTAGAAGGGGACTCCTTGGTGGCGCAAGGGGTTAAGTACTGCATTAGGAAGCATCCACAGTCACTGCAGCACCAGTTTGATCCCCGCCCAGAGAGGTGACCCACATGGTGCAGCAGACCTCTCCTGCCTCGCGCCTCAGCAGTGTTTTTCAATCAATTTGCCTGTTCTGCTCCCCACTCTCTCTGTTGAATCCTCTTACCCCTCACACCTCTGGCCTGTACCCCAGTTCTTTTTTTTTTTTTAAAAATGATTTATATATAATTGATAACCAATTGTAGTTCCCACCACCATTTCATAAGTGCACTGTCACCTCAGTCCCTTGTGCTCTTTCTGCCTTTATCACAATCCCTCCTTCCCACTAGTGCCTTTGATTTGTCTTTGTCTTTTTTTTATAGATTTATTTTTTTATTCATACAAGAACTGGAGTACAGGCCAGAAGTGCAGGGGGTGAGAGGATCCACCAAAGACAGAGTGGGGAACAGAACAGGCAGATTTGACTGAAACACACTGCTGAGGGAAGCAGCACGCGATGCAGATGCAGGAGAGGTCTGCCACGTCATGTGTCACCTCCCTGGTGGCAGCAGGGATCTAACTCATGCTGCAGTGGTTGAGGTTTGCTTCATAGTGCATTGCTTAACCCACTGCGCCACCAGGGAGGACCCTGTTTTTGTCTTTTGTTTTTTTAATTTTTATTGTTCTTTTCCTTGAGCCCTTTTTTTTGTTCCTTTATGTTCCTCCTAAGTGAAACCATCCGATATTTTTCTCGTGCCTTCTGACTTATTTGACTGAGCATAATCTCTTCTAGCTCTATCCATGTTTCTTCAAATGACTCTACTACCTCAGTTCTTATATGCATAAATAAATAATTTTTTTTTAATTTCTGAAAAAAAAAATGGGATGTAGTATTACTTGTGGGTTGGTGTGAAGGCAGTGTTTGGCAGATGATTTCTGTCAAGGGCTAGACAGTAAATATTTAGGGTCTGTGACTATTCTGTGGTATACTTAGTCAGTCCATACTGTTGTAGCACAGAAAGAGCTATATCAGTTTGGAAATAAATTGGTATGGCAGTTTTCTCATAAAACTTTATTATTGGACACTGAAACTTGACTTCATATAATTTTTGTATGTTATGTAATAAATATTCTTTTGAATTTTTTCAGACATACATATATATGACTTAGCTCTAGATCTGTTCACAAACAGGCAAATGACTGGAGAACTAATTCTTTGTTAAATCTTGTCCTGAGGGATTGATTATCACTCTACAAATGAGACTTACTGATGATAAATTCTGGTGACAGGAGATATTATGCCTGGTGGGTTTTAAAGAAAGAATGGTTTAGGATAAGCATTGAAAAGTAAGGAAACCTACTTCACCTCTCTACCCTGAGTAGTGTGTAAAATAACCATCATTTATTTGAGATAGCCACAGGGTGGACATTCAGGAATGTTCTAGGATGTTGTTAGAGCATTAATCTGAAGGGAGATATATATATATAGTTGATTTATATATAGTTATATATTTTCCTGATGATACTGAGTTCCAGAGAGCAGAGTGGAAGGACTTCAGCTGTTTAGAGATGGTGGGCGGTATGGACATAGTTCATTGGGAAAGAGGCAAGTGAGAATTGACCTGGTTTCTTTTGCTGACTAATTTCAATGGGGGTGGGGGTGGAGTGTTTAAGATCATATTAACCCTGGTAGATTTAAGGGCAGATAATCTGGTGAGATACTGAGTTTTTAAAAAAGATAGGGTATTGTGGTAGTATGGACTCTTTGATGCTGTGGATAGAAGACTTGAGTCATAGATTTCCTTTTTGGGGACAGATTTGTTATGCTGTAATTTACTACTGTACTTTTTTTTTGTAAATGATTGGAAAAAAAAAAGAGATAGATTAGAGTCACAGTTTGTCAGCCTGTGCTCCTGAACTGTGAACTCACAAAGGATTCCCTACCCCTATCCTCTTGGTAGAACTGGATGCTGCTGAGGGGTTGAAGTTAGGTATTTCTATTCTGTCAAGTACTTCAGATTCTGGTAATAACTCCAGCAGTTTATGCCATGATATAATAGTTTTTCCTAAAGACAGGTCCTGTTAAGACAAACTGAATATCTTGAAATATTTCAAAATCGTTCATTTCTCTCTCCCCTGCTGGATAGTGACGGTATTTTTCCTTATGGTATTCATGATGAAAAACCTAGTATAAAGCACCTGCAGGTAAAACTCGCAAAAGTGTGAGTGTTCTCTTATATCTGGGTGGTTCTGGAGTTTATTTCTCAGGCTGGTCCACATTGTCAATTACACTTCAAGTTTTCCTAATCAGATACTGGTTTTCATAGAGATTTCTGCTTGGCTACCTTGTGATTCTCTGTGCCTGTCTCTTTCTCTAATTTTGGGTAGAGAAGCTTGTCCCTGCAAGTGTACTTTTCTAAGAAAAGCAGTTGGTTTTTTGGTTTGTCTACCCTTTTACTTATTAGAATGAAATGAACCAAAATGTAGAAGTACTGTATTAGAGTCATTTATTTTCTTTTAAGATTAATTTCATTTATGCATACAAGAACTGGGGTACAGACCAGAGGTGTGAGGGGTGAGAGGATTCACCAGAGACAGAATGGGAAACAGAATAGGGAGATTGACCAAAATACACTGCTGAGGAGAGCAGTGGTGAGGCAGGAGAGGTCTGCTGCTCCATGTGGGTCCCCTCCCCAGCAGATAGCAGGGATTGAAGTCATGCTGCAGTGGCTGCATTTTGCTGCATAGTGCATTACTTAATCCACTGCACCACTAGGGGAGGCCCCAGAGTCATTCATTCATTCATTTAAAAAATTTATTTATGCATACAAGTATTGGGGTACAGGCCAGAGGTGTGGGGTGGTGAGAGGATTCACCACAGAGAGCAGGGAGCAGAACAGGCAGATCAACTAAGTACACTGCTGAGGGGAGCAGTGGGCACAGCAGGAGAGGTCTACTGTGCCATGTGCCACCCCCCCCCTCCACCGCCCCAGCCCGCAGCAGGGATGGAACTCATGCTGCAGTGGCTGTGGTTTGCTTGATAGTGTGTTGCTTATCGCATTGTGCCACCAGGAAGGCCTCTCATTTTGCTTTTAAGGAGTTTTTTATAAATACTGCTAAGTCAGGAAAGGTCTGCTACACCTTTTCTGCTAAGAAAGGAAAGGTAGGCTACACCATGTGGGTTCCCTCCCTGCCTGGAGGCAGGGATGGAAGTCCTGCTGCAGTGACTACGGGTTTGCTTCATAGTGTGTTGCTTAACCCACTGTGTCACCAGGGAGGTCCTGATTTTTTTTTTCCTTTTACTTTGACCCATGGTTAATTAGAAGTGTGTTACTTACTTTGGAAACATTTGAACATTTTTCATGTATCTTCCTGTTACTAATTTCTAAGTTAATATCTGTCTTACATAATTTCTTTTATTTTTTTGAGATCTTAAAAACCCTACAACTTTATTTTGACATTCATTTTGCTTTTTTTAAAGATTTATTTATTTTTGCATATAAGAACTCTGGGGTACAGGCCAGAGGTGCGGTGGGTGAGAAGATTCACCAGAGACAGAGTGGGGAGCAGAACAGGCAGATCAATTGACGCACACTGCTGAGGGGAGCAGCAGTCAAGGCAGGAGAGGTCTACTGCGCCAAGTGGGTCATCTCCCTGGCAGTCAGCAGGAATCGAACTCGTGCTGCAGTGGCTGTGGTTTGCTTGATAGTGTGTTGCTTATCGCATTGTGCCGGCCTCTCCTTTTGCTTTTAAGGAGTTTTCTATAAATACTGCTAAGTCAATTTGATTTATATTGCTTAAATTGTCTTTGTTCTTACTGATTTTTTTCGTCTACTTGTCAGTTATTGAGATGATGGTGAACCTTTTACTATAATTATGGATTTTGCTTTTTTTCTCAGTTCCCCCAGTTTTTATTGTTTTTTAAATTTCTCTTAGTAGGGGCAGAAAACAATATTTTTATGTTTTCTTCATAAATAAACTTCTTTATCCTGGTAATGTTTCTTTTTTTGAAATCTGTTTTGTCTGATATTAATAACATGAATTCAATTTTCTTATGATTAGTGTTATACTTTAAAATCTTTGTGTCTTTATATTTAAAACGTGACATTTCTTATAGACAATGGACGTGGGATCTTGAGTATCTTTTTCAATGTTGTTATTTCTGCCTTTCAGTGAGATATTTGGGTAACTTTAATAATGTGATGATTGATACAGTTGTTCTCAAATCTCTCTTAACTAATCCTGTTTATTTTTCCTCATCTTCTTTTCTCAGTAAATTTTTTTTAAAAGATTTATTTATTTATGCATACGAGAGCTGGAGTGTAGGTCAGAGGTGTGTGTGTTGGGGGGTGGTGTGAGAATTCACCAGAGACAGAGTGTGGAGCAGAATAGGCAGACCTACTGAAATACACTTGCTGGGGGGAGCAGTGGGCAAAACAGAAGAGGTCTGCCAGTAACCTGTGGGTCACCTCCCTGGCCAGGGATTGCACTCAGGCTTCAGTGGCTGTGGATAGCTTCATAGTGTCCAGACAACCCCTTGTGCCACCAGGGAGGCCTCTCTCAGTGGATGTTTATAATGTTTTTGTCTGATGAGTAAAAATTCTTGGTTGAGTTGTTTTATTGGTTGCCTTAGGGTTTATAGCATACATCTTTAACTTATAGAATCTGCCTTCAAGTGATATTATACTATTTCACATGTTGTGAGAATTTTGTAGTTATAAATGTCCAATCTTACTCTTTTGGTCTGTTATGTCGTTTAAATTTTTTTTTTCATATTTTGTAAACCTCATAATTAATTACTGTTTTTCTCAAAATCTAAATTATAAAGACATTTAAATAATGAAAATGTCTTATATTCCAGGTATTAACTGTTGCTAATGCTCTTAATTACTTTATGTAGATTAACATTTCCTTTGTTGTTTTCTTTCTGTTAAAAGACAACCTTTAGCAGTTATTGTGTTATTGAATCTCTGGGGATTAGGTGTGTCCGTTTTTTCTGAATGGTAATTATTTACTTTTGTTTTTTGAAAGATATTTTAGCTCACTATAGAATTGTAGAATTTCTTTCTAGAATTATAGAGTTCTAGGTTGAAAATTTGTTTCCTTGAGTACTTGAAAGATTTTACTCTTCTGTTCCTAGCTTACATTGTTTCCATGAGGAACCTGTTTCATGCTTAACTTTGTTTCTCAGTACAGGAGACATCTCCTTTAAAAAAAAAAAAAAAAATGGGGGCCTGCCCTGGTGGCGCAGTGGGTTAAGCAACGCACTATGAAGCAAACCGCAGCCACTGCAGCACTTGTTACAGGGCAGGGAGAGGAGCACCCAGAACCCCCAAGCCTGCC
The DNA here is from genome assembly GCA_019455555.1 of Galemys pyrenaicus. Classification (NCBI taxonomy): domain Eukaryota; kingdom Metazoa; phylum Chordata; class Mammalia; order Eulipotyphla; family Talpidae; genus Galemys; species Galemys pyrenaicus. The sequence goes on along the minus strand of JAGFMF010011694.1, from coordinate 483,675 downwards.
CTCTCTGAATGGGTTCTGCCATCTGCCACATTAAGACAAACATATAAAACCTTTAATGGAAAGGAACTTTAATACAACTAGGGTACAATAAAG
>JAGFMF010011694.1:456430-483419 GCA_019455555.1 Galemys pyrenaicus | reverse complement strand
TTCTCTGCAGAAATCTTCTTATCCTCAGCTCCACCCACTTAGGGCGGAACCAGGATTTTGGGAACTTCCCCTTTTCCTGGGACCACCCTGTTACAGCAGGAGTTGGATCCCTGCTGCCGGCCAGGGAGGGGACCCACATGGTGAGGCAGACCTCTCCTGCCTCGCCCGCTGCTCCCCTCAGCAGTGTGTTTCAGTCAAATCTGCCTGTTCTGTTCCCCACTCTGTCTCTTGTGGATCCTCCCACCCCCCCGCACTTCTGGCCTGTACCCAGTTCTTGTATGAATAAAAAAATAAATCTTTAAAAAAAAATGTATACACACCCTTCCCCACAGCTACCTATTTATAACTTTTTTTCTCCTTATTGTTGGTTTTTAGTGATACATAATTTGACTACTACTATGGAATTTTCTTAATATTTCTTTTGCTTGACATTAGTTGATTGGTAGGCTTACTGTTTTCAGCAAAGTTTTGTCATTTTTCTGCCATTTTTTCATTTAAGTATTAATTTTTTCTTCCCTACCCCTTTTGGGTACTCAATATATAAATTAAGATGCTCAAGGTTTGTCTCACTGCTCACTCCCCCATTCTCTCTTTTTTAAGTCTTTTTTTTCTTCAGTGAGTGAGGTAGGAGAGGTCTACCTTGCCATATGGGTCCCCTCCCTGGCCAGGGATTGAACTCGCGATGCGTGCTGCTGTACAGCAATGCTTCACAGTGCTGTGCTCAACCCGCTGCGCCACCAGGGAGGCCCTCCTTTTTTTAAGTCTTAAGAACACATTTTTTTTTTTCATTTTTGATGGTTGACTAGTGAAAAATTGGTGAATATTGTGAGAAAGTTGAGTTAGTACATAATTAAAAAAAGTTTTAACCAGTACTGTTCTGTTTCATCATGTTGTTGGATGACACAGCTATTGGTTATTTTTCTTCCATCTGCTGTCTTCTCTCCAGTGTGAATTACAAGTCCTTGTATAACAGACAAGGCAATAATATTTTGAAAAGAAAAACAAAATTAAAAAAAATTCTGCTGTTTTCTTTGTTGCTATTACAGAGTCATTGTTTAATGGAGTCTAATTTAACTTTTTTTAACGAGAAGGTATTTTTTTTAAATTAATACTTCTTATAGTATCGGTATATTAGCATTGCATGTTATTTGAAGGCTAATAAGTATAGGAAACATTGAAACAAAAATCAAACATAACCTAAATGTTAGTTTAAAAGTTTCATTAAGGGGCCTACCTGGTTGCTCAGTGGGTTAAGCAACACACTATGAAGCAAACCATAGCCACTGCAGCAGGACTTCAATCCCTGCCACAGGCCAGGGGAGTGACCCACATGACACAGCAGACCTCTCCTGCTGCGCTCCCACTGCTCCCCTCAGCAGTGTGTTTCAGTCAAATCTGCCTGTTCTGTTCCCCACTCTGTCTCTGGTGAATCCTCTCACCCCCGGCACCTCTGGCCTGTATCCCAGTTCTTGTATGTATAAACAAAAAAAAATTTAAAAAACGTTTCATTAAGTTCCTATAAATCATTGTATAAACCAAAGTATTTTTGTACAGTTTTAGAGACTCTAAATGGCTAAATAACCGGTTTTATCTCTTAATGACAGTGGGGTTTTTTTTCCAGTTGCATACCAATTGAAGTAATTTGCGTTTTATGGATCAATTTACATTAAAAATATGTAGTTTTAAGTACTATAATCACTCAGAGTAGTGAGGTACTCATACTAAGAGAGCTTTTTAGCTGTGAAACTAAAGAAACAACAGATTTGTAAGGTTAGGCTTACATAATGCCCCTGTCTCTCAGTTCTTGCACTACCTTCTGTTACCCTTTTGCATCTTTCTCCACCTTCTTCATTTTGAGTTGATTGTATATTGTAATCGAAATCTGCAGTGCCATATTTTTTAAATAGAATACAATGGAACAAACACTTTAAAAAAAAAACATTTATGCATTCAAGAACTAAGGGTACAGGCCACAGAGATGTGAGGGGATGAGAAAATTCACCAGAGACAAAGTGGGCAACAGAACAGGCAGATTGAATACACTGCTGAGAGGATTAGTGGGCCAGACAGGGAGGCCAGACAGGGAGGGAACTCTTGCTGTAGAGGCTGTGGATGCTTCATAGTGCAGTGCTTGTTAACTCCTTGCACCAACAGGGAGGCACCCGAATACTTCTAAATTAACATCTAAAAACCATATATGTCTCTCCTTGACAAAAGTCTGTATAGCCTTTTCCTTTATGTTATGTATTTGGTTAAGATCTTCTGCACAAGATTTTTTTACTTATTAATAAATCTGTGGTATCTTTAACTTAGGAGTGAAAAAAATTATAAATAACATGTTTTTATAGTTTTATTTAATAGGACTTTTGTCACTGAAATTTCATTCATTGCTTTCTTTTAAAATCCTTTCTCCCAATGTCATGTTTTCAATGGGCTTGTGGGCATATTACTTTTCAGGCATAAACAAGGATGTTTTTGGAAATTTTTGTTATATTGGTATATGAAAGTGAGTAATATATTTCTGATTTTGGTAGTAGATCCAGTTTTATCTCCTTTCCTTATTTGATACATGGACAAATCATGAGTAAAGAGCATGACTGTTTTCTTTCGATAGCTTTTCTAGGGCAGGTATGAGTGGGATGGAGAACCTCAGGGTCAATTCAATTTATTGCAAAAGTTAAAAAAAAAAATGAGGGCCCTGCCCTGGTGGCACAGTGGGTTAAGCAACGCACTATGAAGCAAAACACAGCCACTGCAGCTTGAGTTCGATCCCTGCCGTGAGCCAGAAAGGTGACCCACGTGGTGCAGCAGACCTCTCCTGCCTTGCCCGCTGCTCCCCTGAGCAGTGTATTTCAGTCAGTCTGCCTGTTCTGCTCCCCACTCTGTCTCTGATGGATCCTCTCACCCTTGGCACTTCTGGCCTGTACCCCAGTTCTTAATATGAATTTAAAAATAAATAAATAAATCTTAAAAAATAATGAAGTGGGATGGTTTCCAGAGTGACCTGTCATCATGGAAAATGTTCAGGTTTCTGAAGTATGCCATGGCAATTAATCAGTGTAAATGTGATTTGTGTATTAAAAGTGAGTTTGTTTCCTTCCCCCCTGCTCCCCAAACTTTGAAATCTTTGTTCTTATTTGTGGATATTAATTTATTAGACTAATGATTAGTCTGTTTTTATGAGCTATTCTATTTGATGGTAAAAATCTAATGTACTAGAGAACAAACAGCAAAAAAGTAGTAATTAAGATTTTCAGAACGTTTTAAGTCTTCTTTTAGTTCTTTTTTAGACCATTGATCTTGTTAAAAATGCCAACCATTTGAAATGTGTTTTTATCTTTTTTTCTTGTTTTTAAGATTTATTTATTGTTTTGTGCTGATGGTGATTAAATGAGGGAAATGCCAGTTTTGCATATTTTCAGAGTTTTCATTTGTATTACCTCAGTGATTACAGATACATGTATTAGAAAATCATTTATTCAACAGAAATTCAGAGCTAGTTAGCTTCACTAGGTGAACCTAACTGTTCCTGATCCAATGGACCTTACATGTTTTTCATTTTAAAGCATGTTGCATTTGGTATAATAATTTCACATTTTCATAGTCTTTTGATTTGCTGCTGTGTGGATATGCATCGGATTAAAATGACCGTTAAAAACTAAAAACAAATTGTTTGTACAAATCACTTTTTTTCTTCCATAATATGTCTAGATCAAGGGCATGAGTAAGAATCAAATTTACGATATAGTAATACTTATAATTAAAAAAAACTTACGACAAATTATGGCTGTTCCCTCAACTTAATATTTGGAAGAAGTGATTTCTGTTTTAAAGACTTTAATATTTCAGTTTTGAAAGCAGTGTTCATGTAAATGTTAAAAGTTTTGCTCTCACATGTGCTAGATACTTATGGTTATATCCCTCTAATGAATCTGTAGCACTTTGTGTCTCTGTTGCCTCCTTGTGTAAACAGTACAGCTAATTTTAATTTCATATCTAGGAAGTATGTTCTTGAAAATGATGTTGCTTAAGAAATAAGTACTATCAGTGGTACTCCTGTGTATCACTGAATAAATGTGGTTATTAGTATGTACATTTAACAACTGCTGCAATTTTATGCTTTAACAGCATAATCAGCTTAATAAACATAAAAGCATAAAAGCATAAATAAACAGCATAAATAATCAACTTAAACATAACAGAACTTCATACTTATGTTCCAAGTCTAGTACTTAAGTTTTATTTTTATTAGTGTTTTCTCCCTTTCCAGCTCTTCCCCATAGCTAAATTGTAATCAGTTTTCTTTTCTTTCTTAACCAAATCTTAGACTTACACAAGCACTAGCAGCAATTCTATATCTGGATCATTGAAACGTTTGGAAGATACTGCAGCACGATTTACAAACGCAAATTTCCAGGAAGTCTCTGCCCACACAACTGGTGGAAAAGATATTTCTGAGACTAGAGGGTCAGACAGCAAAGGAAAGAAATCTTCTACTCACAGCTCAGGTCAAAGGGGAAGGAAGCCTGGTGGAAGAAATCCAGGAACGACTGTATCAGCAGCTAGTCCTTTCCAGCAAGGTAATAATTACAAAGTTTTACTTAAAGTATTTGTTTTTATAATGATCATTAGTATTTCAATTTTGTAGAAGAATTAATTTTTTATTTGTAATAATGAATCATTGGAGATTATTTCATCATTAGTTGCTATAGTGAGATTATTTCAAAGACTAGTATCCTTATTAAAGTGTCTCCGGACTTTTGCTTTACTTTTGTGTTACACTATGTGTTTCCAGAGTTGAAATTAATATTAATGTTTAAATAAGTGTGGACTAAAGCTTAAGATTTGGGAGAAAAACAGTAAAAGGTGGGTTTTTCTTTTTTGCTCTATAGAATCATTCTTTTTATAAATTGTTTTTATTTACCTTTCCAAACTAAACACTGGAACAGGGTATGTAATATTTAGTAGGTTAACAAGTGCTGGGTAAATTTAGGATAAACATATTTTTAGTAAATAGTAGTTGCTTTTAATGCATTTACTTATAAGTCTTGACTTTTAAAGTAGAATTCTGCTTCATTACATGTTGTATAGTAAAGTTAATACAGGATGCTCAGTTAACTTCAAATCACTTACAACAGTAAGTTATATTTCAGTGTAAGTATATCACGGTTAATGCATAGGATTATATGAGACAAATACTGAAACAATTTTTAACTAAATTCAAAATTACTGGGCATACTTTTTTTTTTTTTAAAGATTTATTTATTTATGCATACAAGAACTGGGGTACAGGCCAGAGTCATGGGAGGTGAGAGGATTCACCAGACAGAGTGGGGAGCAGAACAGGCAGACTGACCGAAACACACTGCCAAGGGCAGCAGTGGGCAAGGCAGGAGAGGTCTGCTACGCTGTGTGGATCCCCTCCCTGGCTGGCAGCAGGGATCAAATTCGTGCTGCAGTGGCTGTGGTTTGCTTCATAGTGTGTTGCTTAACCCACTGCGCCACCAGGGAGGCCCTGGGCATACTTGATCTTATAAAACAACCCTACTTTAGGGAGAGTAGAAGAACTCAGCCAACTTTAGAGTACATTAACCCTATGTTCTGGGTTTCTACGTTGTGTAGTTTTAAATGTGAATATGAATACAAGTATTTTGAGAAAGTTAAAACTGTTGGAGGATAATATCGGTACAATCTACAATAAATGCCTCCCCCCTTCCCTTTTGCCCCAGACATAAATGAAGAAGGGAAAACTGTGTGCTCTCCCCCCCGCCCCCTTCAAACTTTTGCTAATAATAAAAACACATCCAAATACTACCAGTATATAATAGGGGAAGAAGACGGAAAGGGAGTCAAAATAGCGGAAGGGAAGAGCTTAGGTGTTGGGAGAACTTCAGGGACCATACAGAGAGAGAAATCAAATACTATCCCCAAATTAACAAAGATGTAAGAAAATAAAAATTCAAAAAATATTCTTTAAGTCTACCAGTACATAATTTGAATATCTATAGAGATTGCATAGTCTTCTGACCCTGCACTGAAAATATGTTTTCATATTTTAATCTAATAGTTATTTTGTGCCTTTATCTTTTCAAGTCATATTTATGTGGCTGTTTCCTTACAAAAACTAGTAAGGTAAAAAAAGAGATAGAATGCCAAATTTACTGTTTCATTTTTATAGGTTTGTATTTGTTATTGTTATGCCGCTTTGAAAATAAATAGTAAACGTGTATTTTTAATGTTAGTTCACTCTCATTATTTAAGAAGTGATATCAGCAGAATTCAGTTATCTCATTCTCTGAAATTAACTTATTTTCCACTTTTAAATTGCACTTTTAATCTTTGATGTACTGTTCCACTTAAAAAGAAATCTTATTTTCTTAAACATCATAAAATTGAAGTTTTTTTCCCTGCCTCTCTTAAAATATGGCAGAGAATGTGTTGTTATATTTTCGTATCTGAGGTATTAGTTTGTAAAAGTTTTATAAGTTGAAATTTAAAACTTAAATACCGTGTATTTAAGATTATTTGTTTTATTTTTTCACTTCAAGTTGTATCTGAGTTTGAAAAATAGAAAGTATGTATACTAAATGTAAAGTATACTGAATGTAAAGTATTTATTATACTATAGTGAGCTTTTAGCAGCAGCTGTAACAACAAAAATGTGTAGGAAAAAGACAGATGGTGACAGATCAGAATGGGGGTAATAAAGAACTACTTTATAGCTGCTAATTAAGTGGCAAATTGCAGTTATCCTTAAATGATTGATGGTACTGTTAATGGTTTCTTGATGCGTATGCTGTTCTATATAGACCTAGACTGAAGATGCTCACTTAGTACCATTAATGCTGTAAAACATAAAACAGTCTCTTGAAAGAGTTAAATTTTATAACTATTAATACTTTTGAAAAATACTTAAGATTTAAAATTCAAAACCTTGAGACTTTAAGATTATTCTGCATGTGAAGAAAGAGTATCTTTGTAAATATTTAGATGGATTTATGTGTGATTACTTCTACATGTGCTCTGCCATAAAATTTGACAGTGAGCTTGAAAGTTCCTCTCCACTCCAGTAAAACACAGTATTTCAAGCTTTTATTTCTAAACACAGTTAAAATATGATGTAGTTTATTTTTATAAAATATAGATGTGTAATCACAACTAAGTTTAAATACTTGTTACTTCATCTGGCAAGCCTGGGAAGGGTTTGGTTAAATGGGATAATGGACCCAAACTGTTGTTTCATCCCAGCTATATCCTGTTTCTACCAGCTAAATAAGAATCTCAAGGTTCTTATATCTCATGAAAGCATGGTGGGCTATTGTAATGTTCTTTAATGAAAGAGTTGGGAGAAACAGCAGTCGTGAAAGTGACTCATGCGAGCTACCTCTCCTAAGAGTTTACTTTCCTAAAAACAGTAACAAAGTTAATGACTGTCTATTTTTTTTATGCAACTCTGGAAGGTATATTGAGAAAATGTAAAGTACACATTAGGTCCTATGTGATCATCACTATTTTATCAAATTCAGGTTTAACTAAAATTATAACTTGCACTAATATTGTCTTGAAGTTAAAACTCAGAACTTAAAACCAAAGGTAACATCTTTTGGTTCTTATTGTATGTTTGGAACATTTATAACCATTCAGAGTTTAGTTGTAGACCTGACAGTCTCCTTGAAACTGCTATTCTTAAGTCCTTCCTCAAGCATACATGAGTTTTTTTGGGGAGAATTAAGGCATAATGCTGTTGGAAGAGGTAGGTTAAATAAAGCACATCTTATATCTTGGTAATTTTACAAGGAGTGGTTTGCAATCCAAGAGTTAATAATTAATAACTATAAAATGAAAAGTATTTTTTAAAGGTAATTTTGTAGGTAAACTTGATTTTGATAATAACCGTTTAAAAAATATCCTTTGTTACATAGTGATGTCCTAAGTTTTATAGTTAGTTCTTTGCCCACCCATCAATTTTTTTCTTCCCTACCCTATTTTTATTTTTATTTATTTTTTTTTATACAGGCAGTTTTTCAGGAACTCCAGGCAGTGTAAAATCATCTTCGGGAAGTTCTGTACAATCTCCCCAGGATTTCTTGAGCTTTACAGACTCTGATCTGCGTAATGACAGTTATACTCACTCCCAACAGTCATCATCAACCAAAGATATACATAAAGGAGAGTCTGGAAGCCAGGAAGGGGGGGTAAATAGTTTTAGCTCCTTAATTGGTCTTCCTTCGACCTCAGCTGTTGTTTCACAGCCTAAAAGCTTTGAAAATTCACCCGGAGATTTGGGTAATCCCAGCCTTCCAACAGCAGGATATAAGCGGGCTCAAACTTCTGGCATAGAAGAGGAAACTGTAAAGGAAAAGAAAAGAAAAGGAAATAAACAAAGTAAGCATGGGCCTGGTAGACCCAAAGGAAACAAAAATCAAGAGAATGTTTCTCATCTCTCAGTATCTTCTGCTTCACCAACATCATCTGTAGCATCAGCTGCAGGAAGTGTAACAAGCTCTAGTCTTCAGAAATCTCCTACATTGCTCAGGAATGGAAGTTTACAAAGTCTTAGTGTTGGCTCATCTCCAGTTGGTTCAGGTAGGGATATGCCAGTTGTTTTTCTTCTCTCTTGTTCCTACCACTATTCTTCCTTTACCCCAAAAAGTAAATTCATTTAATACTTGTTATGATAATGCTTTAACATATAATTACCCTAATTTTATAATGTTTTTTGATCTTTAGAAAGACAATTTGGTCTCTGAAAAAGACATTTAACACTGATGTGATGTTTCTTAACTAAATATAAGTGAAATGGTTTACTGATATTCTTCTCTTATGAAATACCATAAATTTCCCATTTTTGTTGTTTGCTTAAGAATTCACATTTAGGTTTTGAGTTTTTGCCCTATGTTCTTGAACTTCTTTTCTCTAAATTTCAATTAGTCTTCATTTTCTTAATTCAGTACACAAATACTACTTGAAATTCTCCATCTAATATTTTGCAGTCACCTGTAAGTGATTTAAATTTATGCTCTTTAGGTATCATTTTATTTCAGAAGATATGTGAAAAGACTTTTATTCTTTTCATTTTCAAGTACATCTAACAATTTTTTGCCATTATCTTTATAATAGTATGAATGAATTTATGTATGTTGTTATTCACATCACTTGGGATGTTTCATTAACATGCACTTTATATTGTAAATCTTACTTTCAGTTAAAAATTTTAAGGTGCATGTTTTTAGACAGAAATTTAACAGCTTAGATATTAGCTAAGTGTCAACATTTATCTCTAAAATTACATCTTGACGTTGATATCAGTGATTTTAAGTATTGATTGTAAACCTCTTTGGATTTTTTTATTTTAGATTCTTAACTGTAGAGTTAATGAGATTTTGGCTAAGGTAAACTATTATGAATTTTCTCAATTCTGTTAGTTGTGAGGAGAGGTAGGAAATGGTATGGGAATATAAAATTTTATATTTCATGTCAAAAAATTTTTATATAAAATATTTTATATTTTATATAAAATTTTATATTTTATGTGTTTTATATAAAATATAAAATTTAAATAATGAATATGTCTATATTTCATGAATGTAGAATTTTGGATTGCTTTTATAGTAATGCAGACTATTAATTTCATTCTAAGAATTTGTGTAAAGGTCAGATGCGAAAAACAGTGACTATAGCTACCATATGTTTTGTGCTAGGATCTACTAACTGCTTTTTATTAGTCACTTAATTTTCACAATAGCTTTGTGAAGTAAGGGCCTTTAATACCTTTTTTTAACTGATAAATCTGAGGCTTACATAAGAAAAATAAGTTGCCCAAGATCACATAGCCAGAGTTTTTCCCCCTTTTTCTTATTTCTCATAGCTAGCATTAGTGCTTGTAGTAAAGTAGATTTCTTGAATGTTATTTGGAAAAATGAGTGGAAACTATGGAAGGTTTGGTTCATTAGTACTAGTAAGGATGGTTTTAGGGTAGGTTTTTTTTTTTTTAAGATTTATTTATTTATGCATACAAGAGCTTGGGGTACAGGCCAGAGTCACAGGAGGTGAGAGGATTCACTAGAGACAGAGCGGGGAGCAGAATAGGCAGGTAGACCGAAATATACTACTGATCAGGCAAGTCAGGAGAGGTCTGCTGTGCCATGTGGGTCCCATCCCTTGCCGGGGATCTGTTGTGTCGCGGATGCTTCACAGTGCGGCACTCAACCCCCTGCACCAACAGGGAGGCCCTAGGGTAGGCTTTCTTTTTTTTTTTTTTAAAGATTTATTTATTTATGCGTACAAGCACTGGGGTACAGGCCAGAGGTGTGGGGGGTGGGGGTGAGAGGATTCACCACAGAGAGCGGGAGCAGAACAGGCAGATCAACGGAAGTACACTGCTGAGGGGAGCAGCGGGCACAGCAGAAGAGGTCTGCCGCGCCATGTGGGTCCCCCCCCCTGGCCGGCAGCAGGGATCGAACTCGTGCTGCAGTGGCTGCGGTCTGCTTCATATTGTGTTGCTTAACCCACTGCGCCACCGGGGAGGCCCCCAGGGTAGGCTTTCTTAATCTCGGAAGTATTGACATTTGTTGGGGACATTCTTCTGCATTGCTGTACTGAATATTGTGTAGGGTGTTTTTCAGGATCCCCCAGCCTCTACTTCCTTGGTGCTAGTAGCATGTCATGGTACCCACTCATTCCTATGGAAATAATAATTTAAGAAAGTCTGCTAAGGGATGAAATTGCTCATGGTTAAGACTACTGTTTTTTTTGGGGGGGGGGAGGGGAGATGTAAACTGCAGTGAGAAATAAGTTTGTTGACTATACATTTAATTATTATGTTCACTTTGAGACTAGAAGGACTTAGTCTTCCCTCTAGTGACAAAGAGTAAATTTACTTAGGAAAAAAAAATGAGTTCATATTTACTAGATAAATATGAGTATTTAGATAAGTAACTTACTGAGAAAGTGAAACCAAAATTTAGTTAGTGATATAGCCAATTTTATTTATGTGGGAAATAGTATTTTTTACATAATCATTACTCTTAAAGAGCAGCATTTATGTTTTATATATTTGTGTATGTATATATACATACATATATATGGCAGAAAAATAACATTTTGTTTTCCTTTTAACTCACCACTGGGTCAACAGGAATTTATAAAAAATTCCCCTAAGCCTTAATATGTCATGGAAATCAATAACTTAACAATTTAAATTGCCAGTTTGCTTTGTTCTTTAACTTGTGTTTAATAATCTCTCTGAAGAATTGTATGTATCTTGTTAAAGTGAAGACTGCAATTATGGAATAAGATTACTTAAAACTATTTGAGGTATTCTTTATTTTTATGTTAAAATTTTGTACACTCTAGTACTAAAATTTAGTGACTAGATCAGAGGACTGACTTACTGATAAACTTAGTAAAAGTTTGTTCTTACCTAGAATAGTGCCATATTTAGAAATTAAGGTTTAGCTTAAGAATTGCTAACTGCTATTGCTAGTACGTGACAAATGTACTTGATACGCATCAATTATTTGATAGAACAAGAAACTGAGACAGAATTCTCAATCTCTAAATGATAGAGCCATACTTTTCCTTAATTCCATGGGAAATTTGAAATTCAAGGGATCTTATTACTGAGGGTCTTAAAATCTTGTTAGAATAATATCATTCAGCAGTGAAATTAGTGAAAGCTCTTGAGTCACTAATTTAACTTATAACAAAAATGTCTCTTACTGATACGAAAATATTTTGGATTAATTTTAAGTTGAGTAATCATTTAGTAATTGTAAAAGCAAGAAACTTTCTACCCATATAAATAACTCAGAAGGAAAAAATTGAACTGTGTGCTGTTTTCAAGAATTATCTTTCACGATGCCCTTTAAAAGATTGATTTGTCTTAACAAGAAGTCAGTAATTTAGTAGAGATGACAACTTTTGTGATCATCTGTTGTTCATTATGTTGGGCTATAACATCCACTATAATTTTCGCTGCATGAGTTTAGGGACTTCATTTATCATGTTCACCACTCACTGCCAGGACTCTGCTTTGAACATAATTAATGCTAAACACTTTTTTGGGGGGTGGAGGTGAAGAATATATACTATTCATAATCACTGAGAATTTACCATGTGGTTAGTACTACCCAGGATGGTTTTGTACTTGCCTTACCTTCATAGCCAGGTTGTGAGTAAAATTATTTTTTGTATGGAAGCTTTTCACATTATATTATTGGCCACTTTAGGATGTATAATTGAGTTGGAAATGACCTTGGAGAAATACATTTGAATTGAATACTGAAGTAGACATTAAAAAACTCCAGTGAAATTACCAGAAAAGAGAGTAAAGGTATATGTGAGGGGTAAACTTAATAGAAATAAGAAGTTTGTATTTGTGGGATAGTTGATTAAATAAGGGGGGAGACGGGACTATGGTTTTGTGGAGAGTTGAATGCCAGGTTGAAGAAATCAGATTTACAGACTAGTTGTCTCTCTTCTAGAAGAGTATCCTCATCTTAATTCTAACAACTTACTATTACTAAAGAATTTTATAAACAACAACAATAAAAATATGTTGCTTAGTCATCAGTAGTCATGGTCGTATCATATATTTGTGCACACCTAAGAGTTTCTAAAGAAACTCTTTAATTCTTGGAAATTAATTTAATTTAATTCTTGGAAAAACCATGTAAAACTGACAGTACAGCTGTTATTTTTCCTGTTTTACTGCAGTTCGGTTATAAGGCAGGAGAAGGATTCTTATGTGATTTTCTTAAAACTGTTCAGTAGCGGCACCAATTTAATGATAGAAAAATTCTCGCAACATATTAAAATTACAGCAAAGCGTGCATAGCAAGATATTTATTCTAGGAGGCCCAGAAAATACCTGTAAACTCCTTTTCTAATGAGGGGTTTGGCTTGTAAGAATTTTATTAAAATAAATTGAAGTGCATGCTGGTACATGACTTAACTATTTTATAGTGACTTGTACAAAATAGAAAGTATGTTGTTTTAAGTGACAACTAGTTGCTATAAACTTGGCCTTATAAGCTTTGATTGAATTCTTTGAAAAATGTATTTGCGATTTTAATAAGTAGATAACTGGGCTTTTGAAGCATCAAAATTAATAAACTACTAGGAAGAGTTGACATGCATAATTGTCTTTTTCCTTCTGTTACGAGAATTTATGATTTATTTACTGAAGTGAAAGTGAACATTCTTATTTTTCTTCACAGAAACCAGCTTTTTATTTTCTCCGAGGGAAAACCCTTGGTATCCACTATATTAATCAAGGAGTTGTTGGCTTAGTATTATTTTCTTTGATTACACTGTGTTCTTTCAAAGTATATATGTATACAGTTTACTTTTTTTAAAAAAAATCTTAGTTAATAGTTCTTTAATATTGTCATACCTTTCTATTTCAGTGATGGAATTCTTTAGTGGTGATAAGTATAAAGAAGATTCTTGAAAGGCACTCTTTGGTTGTGATCCTGTTACTTAACCTTAAAGTCTTAAAAGATTTCAGGGAGACAGTTATTAATATGAATAGATGACTTCAAAAGAAGTTTGTTCTGGCTTCTACTGAGATATGAGAGTTATGAAATTTTAATTTGAGCATGTATAACTATGAAGGAGCTTTGTTAAAGACATTCCTATTTATGTTGTATCTACTGAGGTTGGTAAAATGAAACTGAAAAGTATTTTTCTGGTAAAATGTTGTAATTCAGAACTGATTCTGTAAACAGATAAAGGAATCACAAAGATACAAATACTAATGTAGTAAACTCAAACCAGTGTAGTTACTAGTACAGTAGTGTAGATTAATGAGTAAGCATAGTTAATAAACATAATCCAACCAACCTATTTTTAATGACTTCAGGTTTATGTTTTTATATACATTGACTTTTTTTCTTGTAATTATTTTTAAAGCATTTAGTCACATTTATAGTGGCATAAGTTTATAAAATATTTTTTAAACTGGTTGATGATTTAACTAGTAGAGGACTGGATGGAGTTGACTTTGACTTTCTAATTCAGAGTCTGATTTAGAGTTAAAAATCAAGCTTCATTTCAAAAAGTTAGATCCATGAGTATCATGTCAGGAACAGTAAATACCTTCTAAAGCTCTGGATAACCTCCTTTTTTACTTCTTATACATACCTGTCTTCTTTTTAAAAATTTATTTAATTTTATTATTTTTGTGTACAACTGGGGTGTAGAGTGTGGATTCACCAGGGATCGAACTCATGTTGCAATGGCTCTGGATAGCTTCATAGTGTTACAGCTTAACCCCTTGTGCCACCAGGGAGGTCCCTAAATATCTGTTTTTTTAACAGTAGTTAATGTGAAGTTTTTCTTTTTGCCACTACTTTGAAAATGAGTGCTGTCTTGCTAGTTTAGTGCCTTGCTTTGTCTTTCTTCTTAGTTTAAGTGATTCAGAATGGACCTATGATTAGACTTCACTTCTGAGATACATATGTGGGTAGATGGTGTGAGTGCCAGTTGGCTCAAACTTTCTGGGGAATTTTTGGTTTTCACTTTTATATATATTTTTAAAGATTTAAAATATATACAAGACTGGGATGCAGGTCAGTGGTGTGGGGGGTGAGAGGACCCACCAGAGACAGAGTGGGGAGCAGAACAGGTGGACTGACTGAAATATGGTACTGAGGGGAACAGCCAGCAGGACAGAGAGGTTCTGATGCATTATGGTGGGTTAGCTCCCTGGCCAGGGATCTAAGTGCTGCAGTTGCTGCTGATAGCTTGATAGTGCTGAGACTTAAAAATCCTTTGTGCCATTGGGGAAGCCCTGTTTGTGTTTTAGATTTATTCCTTTATTGTAAGATCTATATTTTATTATTTTGTGTAGAAGAACTGGGATATAGGGCAGAGGTGCATGGGGCAGAGGTGATTCACCAGGGACACAGTGGGGAGCAAAGCAGGCAGATCTCCTGACACACACTACTAAGGGGAGCAGCCGGCCAAATGAAAGAGGTCAACTGTGACATGTGGGTGAGCTCCCTCCCTGGCTAGGATCAAACTCAGGCCACCTGGGCCATTGTAGTGTATGGCTGAGACTTAACCCCTAGGCCTCTAAGGGTTTCTGTTTTATATATGGTTCCTCAAGTCATGTCTTTGGCTAAATGATAGCCAGAGAACTAGCAGGTATCCTTTAAAAAAAAAAAAAATTTGGCCAAAAATGTTAGCCATAAGGTAATACCAGTTTAATAGGCCGAGGTCTTTGAGTCCCATCCTTAATCTTGGTTTAATTAATTATTTTTTCCTTCAGAATGTCATAAAGAAATTTATGTCCCATTTTCTAAGGCGCTTTTTTTTAAACAGTATTTTATTGCCTCTTACTACCCTCTGCTTATTCTCCTCAGATGGGTGCAATGAAAAAGTAAAAATAATGATTTATTCATCATCATTATCAAAAATGAAAGGCGTAAGAAAGTAAGCTGAGTATAATCTAATGAGTTTTATACTGTCTTATATCTTAATGGATTTCTGTACATATATAAACTAAATAATTACCATACTTAAATTGTAATTTCTAAGTGACCACAACATTCAAATATTTTTTTGATAGAATATTTTCACTAATGAATTATATAGCACATTAGTTTATCATACTGTCTAACATATTCTTATTAGTAAATCCATTTATTCTTAGACACTTGTTATACAGATTCATTTGCAAGTGTGCGCGCACACACACACAATCCACTTTTCTGAAGATTCCTTCACATTTGGTCCCTCCTACCCTTCATGACCTAGTTACTGGCTTACTATTTCTGTTCTTGCAATCTTATTTGAAGCTGGATTTTTAGGTGAATGTTTTCTTGTTTTTCTGGCCTGCTTCTTTTTCCATCTTGGAGCCACTAGCAACTTCTTTGCTGATTTCCTTTCTTCTCCCTTCCAACAGAAATTTCCATGCAGTATCGGCATGATGGAGCTTGTCCAACAACTAGTAAGTTGTCGAACTGGGTTGGTAGCCCAGGCTTTTTGACTCCTAATGTAGTGCTTTTTCCTAGTATATTGTGCCACATGAACCTCTAAATTTTAATTTCACAAAATGCAATTTGTTTGTAATAGATTTTTTTCCTCATAGAAATGTATATTAACGTGTACTTTATCCTGTGTTCAGGATCCAAACTACAATCAGATTGTCACCAAATTTTAGTTATTCTTGACCTTTTAATATTGTGTTTCCATTATAGAATTGGCGATTTCTGTTTCCCAATGAAGTAATATTTTCAGAATTTTTATTTCCACTAATCTTAATGTTGATATAATTTTTCAATTATTTTTACATTGGCATTAGATGGCTTCCATGCTTAAACCTTTACATATGTTGAGAATGTCATACTGAGATTTAGAAAATGTGAATTTGTTTGCCTGAGTTAGATGATAAAATGAGGTTTTTCTTTATAATATTGTTAATTGGTGACCAAAGGTGGATTTACCTATGTAGAATTGCATCCTATATATACTTTTAACAAGAAAAACATTACATAACTAGATCACAAAACATTTTTTAAAGTGACTATATAGATTTGTTATTAAGGAAATTTGTCATTATAACAGTTTGTCTAACATTGCTTAAACTTGGTGGGTAATACATTGGCAAATAAAATACTGTGTTTAGAAATTTATATCCTGTAAAAAATGGAACCAACTTGCCATTTTAATGATTCAAGAAATGATACATAATAGACTTATTGAAATTTTATTATATTGATTCACTCTGTATTTCTTTGTGTGTTTAAGAATGATCTTAACCTGAAGTCCTTTTTTCCTTACCTAAAAGCTTTTTCAGAGTTGCTGAATGCAATACACAATGGTAAGTTTTATTAGACTCTTCTCTGGTGATTCATTTATTATAGAGATTGCTAATATAGAGAATCCCAATTGAAAGCTTGTACGTTCTATTGATGAGATGAAATCCAGTTCTGTAGTAAATCGGTTATTTAACACCTTAGTGAAAACTAGATTGCTGCCTACAAGGATAATAGATCCGTGTAGTTCATCAGTTGGCTTTGTTGTCTCTGTAAGGCAAAATGAAATAGTGTTGTTCTAATTTCATGAAAGTCTTTTTTTTTTGGTAAATAAATTTCCAGCCCTCTTGAAACCTCCTTTGCCAGTACAGTTAGTAATTGGTATCTACATTAGGAATTTGCCTATTCTTCTACAACTTAAAATGTTAAGGATTTAAAAGAGTATAAACTCTTTTAGTATATAGAATATGAGTATATAGTATAGGGAATTTATTATTTTATTCCTTTATTCCATATAGTGAATATATGAAAGATAGTCTTTTCAATAATGTCTTAATTTGGAACTGGGTTTTAGAGGTTAGTTACATCTTCTGCAGGATTGTGTAGGCAATTTGGATATAAGGCAAATGCACCATTTTTCACTTTTGTAATGTTATTATAGTGAAGGTCATTTTTGAAAATTTTGAGAATTTCTTTAGTTTCCCAAAATCTTCCTCAATCCTTTGACAATTAAAAAACCTTTTTTGTTTCTGCGTATCATCTTTGTTGATTTTCTTTTTCAGTTTTTGATATAACTCATATTCAAGACTGATTCTAAATAGTTTTCTAGCATATCTTCTTTAATTTTATGAAATTGTGCATATTTTGCTATCAGTTTAACTTACTGTCAATTTACATGTGTTCGGATTATATTGTCAAATGTTTACAAATCTTACACCTAGCAAGATTCTAGTGGCATGATGAACAGACCACTCATGTTAAATTAAAGATGAAATTAGTCAGGATTCTTCCATTTTATGAGTGATCACTTCATGATGTACATTTATATAACTTGGTTCCTTATGTTACCTGTTATACTGCATCTATGAAATGCTTTAGTATTAAGTATGGAGAGTAAAAGGGGTTGGAAGCATTCTTGAGAATAAACTGAACATATTGGCATTCTTTGGTAGGGCAGTAAAAAAAACAGGGGATTTAACATTTTTCAATTTGCACAGGTAAATTTAGACTTGTTCTTTTTTTTTTTTTTTTAAAGATTATTTATGCATACAAGCACTGGGGTATAGGCCAGAGGTGTGGGGGGGGGGCGGTGAGAGAGAGCGGGGAGCAGAACAGGCAGATCAACGGAAGTACACTGCTGAGGGGAGCAGTGGGCAAGGCAGCAGAGGTCTGCCACGCCATGTGGGTACCCTCCCTGGCCGGCAGCAGGGATCGAACTCGTGCTGCAGTGGCTGCGGT
Organism: Galemys pyrenaicus; assembly: GCA_019455555.1. NCBI lineage: Eukaryota > Metazoa > Chordata > Mammalia > Eulipotyphla > Talpidae > Galemys > Galemys pyrenaicus. The sequence goes on along the minus strand of JAGFMF010011694.1, from coordinate 465,198 downwards.
TTGCCTCACAGTACGCTGCCACCAGGGAGGCCCTAGACTTGTTCTTTAATTCTTAGAATATTAGAATTTGGATGCATGCTGTCATTTGTAAAAAGTATACTGAAATAAAATAGATACTGCGGAGAGCAGTTATGAATGAACTGCTTCACAAATCCTTTGCCATTAACTAACCAAGTACTTAGGTTTTGTTAATTCACCATCAAAATTGACATTTCTTGTATGAGTTTCTTTTATGCAGTTAGTATCATGGAATTAATATAAACATGGGTTTTCTTTAAAATTTTGGGTATTACAAGATTGTATTTGAGAAAGAGCTCTGTAATAGTATAATTATATACTTGTGTTTTCTTAGTCCTTTAATATAGGGAACAAAATAAGTAATGGACTTATATTTTTAATTGCAAAGACAAGTATAGTATTGACACCTACTGAAAAGATATTTAATCTTTCGTGGTTTGGGGGAGAATCCCTTCAATTGGGTTGAAAAATTTATGTTTGTACTTTCTTTTTTTTTAGTGTTAGTGTTTTGTTCTGTTTTTTAATGTGGTAAAATACATTTAATATATATCACCTTAAGCATTTCTAAGTTGAATTTTAAGCATTTTAAGATGAGTAGTGCTAAGTAGTTTTACATTATTGTACAACCTATTTCCAGGATTTTGAAACGCTAGCATTAAACAAAATCCCTACTTCCTCCTCCCCATAGCTCCTGACAGCCACCATTCTACTTCCTGTTTTTATGAACTTGACTTTTACAGATACCTCATATGAGTAGAAACAAATGTTAATGTTTTTTATGACTGACTTATTTTATTTAATGTTTTTTATGACTGACTTATTTTTATGACTGACTTATTTTTTTTATGACTGACATCTTTTACAGCATGTGTCCACGTTTATTTCCTCTTTAAGGCTGAATGTATATACATATACGCTATGTATATACATTACCACCAGTAAATGTTTATTTACGTACCTGTTGATGGACAATTGGGTTGTTTTCACCTTTTGGCAGTTGGGAATAAGCTGCTTTGAATATGAGTATCCAGTGTTGGTTCAAGTTTCTGTCTTACCAAGAAGTGCAATTGCTGAATCATATGATAATTCTTTTTAATATTTGAGGAAACACTGTACTATTTCTCATAGGGCCTATACCATTTTGCATTCCTACAAACAGTGCACAGGGGCTACAGTTTTACCATGTCTTAATCAAAACTTACTGGTTTTTTTTTTTTTTAAGATTTATTTATGCATACAAGAACTGGGGTACAGGCCAGAGATGCAGGGGGTGGGAGAACCCACCAGAGAGTGGAGAACAGAATAGGCTGACCAACTGAAGTACACTCCTGGGGGGAGCAGTGGGCAAGGCAGGAATGGTTTACTACGCCATGCTGGTCACCCCCTGACTGGGGATTGAACTCATGCTGCAGTGATTGCAGATGCTTCAGCAGAGGCCCCTACTGTTGTTTTTTTATAATAACTATCCTAGAGGATTTGGGACATCAAATGTTAGCTTTAAATGTTTTCCATTATATTTTATTGAAAAAAACGTGAGATACTGGAAGAGGAAGGAGAAATAAGAATATATATATATTATTTTACTCTCCTGTATTTATTTTCTATGTTGCTCTAACAAATTATGACAAACTTATGATCTTATAGTTCTGTAGGTTGAAGTCTGACATATACTTTAAGTAAAGTTAAGGTCAAGATACTGGCAGGCTTTGTTCCCTTAAGGCAATAAGAGAACATCTGTTTCCTTACCTTTTCTAGCTTCTAAGAGAGATTGCCTGCTCTCCTTTCTTGTGGCCCCCATACTCCATCTTCAAAGCCAGCAATATTGAGTAGTGTCCTTTTCATGTTTCTGTCTATCTGGTTTTCAATTCCAAAGTTTATGGGTTTGATGATTAGATTGGACTCACCCAGATAATTCAGGATAATCTCCCCATATCAGAGTCTTTAACTTAAACACATTGGTTAGTTCCCTTTTACTATGTACGGTAACATATTTACAGATTTGACGCACTTTTAAAGGATAGACACCTCGGAGAGAGGGGAGACATTCTGCTTACTATATCTGCTCATACTTGTACTCTCTGCCTTACTTCAAAAAGTAAAAAAAGTTATTTACAGGGTTGAGATTTGTTGGCACATCAAATCTTAAAAATAAGTTTGGCTTTAGCACTTATTTGGTTAACTTTTTCCCCTTAAATTACCGGTGATCAGTTTCAGTTGTCAGTTCTAGACAAGAAATTAACAAAATCCAGTCACATTAATTTAAATATCTAATTGGCTTTATTAAAAGAGTCATGAACAGGCAGTACCCCAGCTAGTACTGCAAAGAATTGTACAAATGGAATATTTTATAGACAGAAAGAGTGTAGGACAAAAAAAGAAAGATGATTTCAGGTAAAGCTCTCTTCTCTTTGGGAAGGGAGAAGGATTAGGGGTGTTTTCACAAAGTACCTCACCAGTGCTGACTAGGAAATTCCATATTGATTGGTTTAAAGTTCTACTTATGGGGAGAAGTGGAAACTGCAATTAGTGTATGTATTAAATCTTGGAGGGGCTTGGCACAAATGACTCCATTTTGGGCTTATTTTTTTTAACATAGGATACAGGTTTTCATTTTTCTTGATTTCATTGTAGAAAAGTTGCTATTCATTTTGAAGCTTTTAATATTCCACTACAATGGTCTCCCTTTTAAAATTTTTATTTATTTATTTTTTAAACATTTATTTATTTATGCATACAAGCATTGGGGTACAGGCCAGAGGTATGGGGGGGGTGAGAGGATTCACCACAGAGAGCAGGGAGCAGAACAGGCAGATCAACAGAAGTACACTGCTGAGAGGAACAGCGGGCACAACAGGAGAGGTCTGCTGCGCCATGTGGGTCCCCTCCCTGGCCGGCTGCAGGGATCAAACTCGTGCTGCAGTGGCTGCGGTTTGCTTCATATTGTGTTGCTTAACCCACTGCGCCACCAGGGAGGCCCTGGTCTCCCTTTTTTTAAATAATAAAGTTTCTCTGAAGTATATAGAAAATTACAGATAATAATAGAGACATCATGAATTTATTATAGATTTTGCACCTGTTGTCATATTTTCATATGGCTAACTTTTGTTTTGAAATATGATACATTAAAAGCAATGTGTATTAGCAATGTGATGTGCACTAATAATGGGAACACTCAAGAAAGACATTGCTATCAGAACTGTTAAATATGGTCCATGCTCTTTACCATTGTATTCTAAAGGTTAACTACTCTTCTGAATTTTATGTTTATCATTCGTCTGCTTTGTTTTGTGCACATATGTATACATAAAACTATACCGCCTTTTATATTTTATACACTTCTCTTTTCCAGAGTAAATGGTTTTCATTTACTTCTTCAGTATCTCATTATTTGTTTCTCCCATTTTTTTAATGAGAAAGTTAACACACAAATATACTGTTTTAATAATTCAAAACTGTATATTCACAATATTGTACTACTGTCACCACTATATATCTCATATCCTATTTTATCCCTCCACTCCCATCCATCCCCTGACAACCACCACTAATCTACTTCTTTCTATAGGGATTAGCAAATACCTATTGGCTATTTCATAAAGAGGAAAATACAGTGTGTGGCCTTTAAAACCTTAGTTTTTGTGTTTCCATTCACACTGCTGCTTCTCTTTTATCTGTTTGTGGCACTTAGACATCTAAACCACAGTTAAGTGAAGGAGTTGTTTAACTCCAACAGAACTCTTCCTTTACATTTTCTTGGACATCATTTTTTTTTAAAGGTGTACCCTGCTATTCACCACTTTTTTTTTTTTTTTAAAGATTTATTTATTTATGCATACAAGCATTGGGGTACAGGCCAGAGGTGTGTGGGGGGGGGCGAGAGGATTCACCACAGAGAGCGGGAGCAGAACAGGCAGATAACAGAAGTACACTGCTGAGGGGAGCAGCGGGCACAGCAGGAGAGGTCTGCCACGCCATGTGGGTCCCCCTCCCTGGCCGGCAGCAGGGATCGAACTCGTGCTGCAATGGCTGCGGTTTGCTTCATAGTGCGCTGCTTAACCCACTGCGCCACCAGGGGAGGCCCGCTATTCACCACTTTAACTTGTCCTTTTCTTTGTGTTTCCACAGCCCCTGCGTGGGTTATCCACATAATTTGTCACTCAAAATGTTTTAGCAATCTTCTAATCTTTATGCCTTTATCCTGTCCATTTATGAGATACTATTAGAAATCAATTGTCTTTATAAAAATACAAATCAGGGCAGGTTATTGTCTCATTTAAATTCTTTTCATTTTATGGGATAAATATCATGAATCTTAACATACCTTATGGAGTTTTTAATAATCTGGTGCTTACCTCTTCCTCTCCAACTGTTTTGCTACATCAGTGTAATCTCTGCTTGTAGTTTCCTAATACACTTTCTCTTTGCAAAATCTATTATTAGATATTTTTTGTGTCTGCTCATGTCACATTCCTCATTATCTAATGAAAGTGGAATTTAAAACTAAGTAGTTTTACTCCTTGATTTTTTTTTCTGACCTTTTGCTAGAATTGTCAACTTTTTAGTATTTACCAGAGCCTGATACACCTAAAAATGTTTTATTATATAGAACTTTATAAAATTAAAATGCATTATTAATTGAGACTTGTTTTGAAAAAATTAATGAAAGTTAAGGACCAAAGAAATAAAGTGTATGAATAGCTACAGATACTAAGTTTTAAGCTTACACTTTGATGATCTTAGGATTCATTGGTGATGGTTCTTTTGGGTTTATGTAAAATATTCCCTAAATATTTGAAATTCCAATTAGGAAATAAACTCATCAATACAAAGAAAAATACCTTTAGGTAAACACTACACTAATGAAAAGAATAAAGCAAATTAAGTCTGGTGGGATTCGTATTATGTAACCAGAGAGATTTAGGGATCTTAAAGTTGAAGAAATAATATTAGCATTATTGTCCCAACAAAGGAAAAAAGAAAAACAGGAAGGAGAGAGATATAAACATTTGTGCATAAAACTTGGAAACATTTAAGGCAATTTGTGAAGACAGAATAGTCATTCAGTTTTGTTTTGTTTTTTTAAGAGGTTTGTATTTAAGCATACAAGAACCTGGGGTTACAGGTCAGAGGTGTTGGGATGGGGTGAGAGGATTTATCAGAAACAGAGTGGAGAGCAGAACAGGTTGATCTACTGAAATACATTGCTGTGAGGACAGCAGTGGGTGAGACAGGAGAGGTCTGCTGTGCCATGTGGGTCACCTCCCTGACCAGGGATCTATTGTGCTGCAGTGGCTGTGGATAGCTTCATAGTGCTGAAACTTCACCCCTTGTGCCGCCAGGGAGGCTCCTGGGTAAACTTTAAATAGATGCTCATGAAGTGAAATATCTTAAATCACAGAGTTTTAGGAGACTTTAGATTTGATGATATTACTAAACTGTTAAGTGCAACTTCTTTCAACAGATATACTTAAAATACTTCTATATTGATGAAACTATGTATAGAAGGATTACAGTATATTCCAGTTGAAAGTTAGCATAATCATCAGTGTAGTTTTAATTGTCCTGTTTCACATATGATTTTGCTCTAGTGCTTTCTAGGTTAATAATTTATTTATTACAGGTTTTTCTTCTTCACTAAACTACAAACTGATGTAGGATAGAAGTTGAGTTTAGTCAACTTTTTTTCATCAGTATTTAGCTTGTAACCGAATAGACTCTCCATAATTCTTAAATGAATAAGTTATTATAGGTTGTTACACAGTCCTTGAATAGACTCCTGTTGTAGCAGGGTGGTCCCCAGAAAAGGAGGAAGTTCCAGAATCCTTGTCCCACCCTAAGTAGGGTGGAGCTGAGCAGAGATAAAAAAAAATGCTGAAGAAAAAATTAAAGACAAAAAATAAGAGAAAACAGAAGGAAGGGGGCGTGGGGGGAACAAAAAAAAAAACTAAAAAAAACCCTGCACTTTTTAATCTTAAACTAATTAAAACAAACATAAATAAAAAACCCGTAAAAAACTTATAACAGCTTTTACCCTAATTTTAATTTTACACTTTTCCTCCCAAATTTATCTAACTTTAACCCTTTTCTATAAATTTCCACTAAAAAGTCATTTAAACTTGTAACAAGTTTTTAAGCCTTACTTTAAATCAATCCTATTTAGCTAAACTTTTATGCTAAAAAAATAACTTTAAATACTTAATAACTATATTCTTTATCTTTTCTGTATTATTCCCTAATATATTAAAATTCCTTTCCATTAAAAACTTTATGTTTGTCTTAATACAACAAATAAAACCCATTTTTAAAAAACAAGTTCTAAAATGCCCCTCTCCCTGCCCTGTAACACTAATACAGTCATTTTCCTTAGGAATTAAACTTTGTAGTCATCAGAGTAGCAACTTGTTCTTTGCTGTAGTAATAGAATCCTTCATTTGTTTGTTACAATTTTCACTTTCAACCTAATTTTGAAATAGTAGATTAAAGTAGCTAAAGAGCTTAGGTCTGTTTCCACAGCAGTACATTGCTAATTGATTTCTGTGCCCCATTTACTATGCTTTTAAATTCCTTTTAATTATGGTCCTAATAGTATGTCAACCACGCTCATTAAACAAATCTCATTTGATGCAGGAGGTAAAGTAATGTCAACCAATTATTCATAGATATCTTCTATACTATTGAGGATAAGTATGAATGCTAATTGATTTTAGGGATGGTCATTCTCCTCAAGAATAGGCACCTACTCAGTTTTGTCAGACTAGTCTGTAGGAAACTAGATCTTTGCTCTTCTGTGTTCCCCTTTCATTTTAGGGATACAGTGAGAAAGTACAGATCTAAGAACAGAGGTGGTAATTCTCACTTCTGTGCCACTATAGAGGCACTGTAACAGTGTCACTATTAATCATTTGAGCTTCGCTACATGTGATGAGATATTACTGATGGGAGGAGCTGTTGCTCTCAATAGTGTGGGGATTGCAAACTATTGCTCTAACTAATTAAAATTTTTTTTAAATTAAATTTATTTATACATATTTGATATCATGGAGTTCCCACCACCATTTCCCCAGTTCACCATTACCCCAGTCCTTTGTACTCTTTCTGCCCTCATCTCTATCCCTCACCACCCCCCCTCCCCCAATCATGATGCTTTTGAATTGTCTTTGCCTTTTGGTTCTTGTTGTTTTTTGGTTTTATTGTTGTTCTTTTCTTTGAGCCCTGTTTTTTGTTTGTTTCTTTATATTCCTCCTATGAGTAAAACCATCTGATATTTTTCTCTTGCCTTTTGACTTATTTCACTGAGTATAATTCCTTCTAGCTGCTCTATTTTTTTTTTAAAAATCACAAGACTTGTTTTTCCTTCCTACCTGATTCTTTTTAAAAAAAAAAAAACTGGTAAATTCTTAGGTATAGTATTACTGTTTGTTCCATGTGTAAAGGAATTACTCTACAGCTTTGCTAAATAATAAGACATGTTACATTGGGCCTCCCTGGTGGCACAGTGGGTTAAGCAACGCACTGTGAAGCAAACCACAGCCACTGCAGCACGAATTTGATCCCTGCTGAACCTTGCTGCTGGCTAGGGAGAGGATCCACATGGTGTAGCAGACTTCTTCTCCTGCCTCCCCTGCTGCTGCCCTTAGCAGTGCATTTCGGTCAGTCTGCCTGTTCTGCTCCCCACTCTGTCTGGTGAATCCTCTCACCTCCCATGACTCTGGCCTGTACCCCAGCTTTTGTATGCATAAATAATAAATAAATCTTTTAAAAGACATATGCTACATAGATGTTTGGTAGGTAGTTAAGACAGTAATGCTTTTTTTTTCATTTCAAAGCATACCAGCTACTTTTTCTCTGAGCACTATAAATTCCTGTAAAGTAGTCTTTAAATATTTTTATGTTCTAAACACAGAATGTTACCAACATTTGGATGGGCAATCAGCCACAGGGAGAAAAGATCTTTTTCAGTACACATGTTAATAACTACCATGGTGCAAAATTGAATAAGGGTCCCACTGAAACAGCAAGTGAGACAAAACCTATAAAGTTCCTATTGAGTGAAGGAATAAATGTAAATGAAAATGAATTTACAAGACTACTTTTAAATTAATTAAATGGTCATTTCATTACGTATAGAGTACCATGTTTTTCATTTTAAAATAAAAACAGATTTATTATGACTTAAAATTTTCATTGTTATTTGGGGGAGGGACCTCGCTAATCTCCTTTCTTCCTCCTCCCTTCCTGTAAACCCCCCCCCCCCTGCAAATCTTACGTTCCTGAACTTTTGTATATCATAGTAGTATTTAGGAACTGGTTATTAAAAATTCTACATTAAAAATGTTTCTTTAGACAAATGATAATTCTACATTAACAAAGCAGGAACTTAAATTTATATACAAAGAGCACATTTCAAAGTATAACTGTTAAATTAATCCAATGTAGCTTGGAAACCTTTTCCTATAAAGTAGTATTAGAGATTTGTAATGACAAAAATGATAAAGGGATTTTCCATGATATTAAATGGTTGGTGGGATGAACCATTTTATCATCATCTTACTGTTAGGTGTGTTTGAATTGTCAAGTCGCTTAAGAAGTGGTTGGGTATGGACTTTCAGTTTCCTAAAACTATTTACTGTCTAGGTCTTTAATTTTTTTTTTTAAAGATTTATTTTTATTTATGCATACAAGCACTGGGGTACAGGCCAGAGGTGTGGGGAGTGAGAGGATTCACCAGAGAGATGGGAGCAGAACAGGCA
>JAGFMF010011694.1:440416-456380 GCA_019455555.1 Galemys pyrenaicus | reverse complement strand
AGAGCAGGGAGCAGAACAGGCAGATCAACAGAAGTACACTGCTGAGGGGAGCAGCAGGCACAGCAGGAGAGGTCTGCTGTGCCATGTGGGTCCCCCTCCCTGGCCGGCAGCAGAGATCAAACTTGTGCTGCAATGGCTGTGGTTTGCTTCATAGTGCGTTACTTAACCCACTGCGTCACCAGGGAGGCCCTGAATCCACTACTCTTAATTGATGTATGCTTCTATCCTGTCCATACCCTAAAAAATCCCAGTTTCACAGTTTTAATTAAACTGTCCTTGTAGACTATGAGCACCCGTAGCTTGGAACTTAGCTTATCCAGAGTGTTTGGCTTTTTTTAATTTGACAAGAATATATTAAATTCTTTCTATATGTAAGATCCTGGTTAGTTGCTTTTCAAGAAGTATAGGGGTCTCCCTGGTGGCGCAGTGGGTTAAGCAACGCACTATGAAGCAAACACAGCCACTGCAGCACGAGTTCGATCCCTGCTGCTGGCCAGGGGGGGACCCACATGGTGCAGCAGACCTCTCCTGCTGTGTCCACTGCTCCCCTCAGCAGTGTACTTCTGTTGATCTGCCTGTACTGCTCCCCGCTCTCTGTGGTGAATCCTCTCACCCCCCCCATACCTCTGGCCTGTACCCCAATGCTTGTATGCATAAATAAATAAATCTTTAAAAAAAAAAAGAAGTAAGTATAAACTACAAATGGATCTTGCCTCTAGAGGATATGAAATCTGAAAGGAAGAGAAATATGTATATAAATAACAGTTTCAAAGTACATGGATAACTTTTTTAGAGATTTGCAGTACAGTAAGACTTCAAAGTCTGGGGAAATTATTTTCAACTGAGTGAAGATGATGTTCAGAGGATGTTTTTTGATCCAATATTTATAGAGGATGTAGAATATTAGCTATTTGGAGATAGGGTAGGGATCAGGGATAGACTCCCAATCCCAGTGATACAAATAATACAAGCAGTAGCACATAAATGAGAATAAACAGGCTGTGTGAAGTGGCAGTGATAGTGATATTTGTTATAGTATATGTGAAAAGTAACAGCATTAGATATAAAACCAAGGACTTGAAAGTTGTTGGTATTTGAGTTGGGGGAAAAAGAAAACCTGAAGTTTCATTTGTCTTTAACATATAAAAAGAATACAAGGAATTAATGCTTAAACCCAGAAACCAGTTTTTTTTTTTTAAATAATCTAATAAAATACATTGAGGACCTGAATGAGGATAATGGGAGTCAAACTGATAGAACATACATTACCAAAGAAAAAATGGTAGTAATTGTTACTGAATTGAATGGTAGTACCTGGGGGATGGTTGGTATTTGTTTACAGCTATATATTTAGTAGAGGTGTTTATTATGCACATGAATAGATGAGATTAGAACTTGGACATAAAGACAGTTGGGAGTAGTTATGTATAGAGGTACAGAATTGCAAATTTTAGATTGGTTATGGATGAGAAACATTAATAGTGAAGACTGAGGTTGGATCATGTATCTTTTAAGGGAAGTCTTAGTAGGTGGAAAGAATACTGTAGAAAGATAAGGGATTGTTTCAAGACTGGACTATTTGATGGGCCAAGGAATCTGGAATGGAAAAATTCATCTTGAAGGAAAACAGGGTAGACTGGTAAGAAGCATTTAGTGTCTAAAAAACTTCATTTTAAAATTTTCACTATATTGGTTCAGTCAAACTGCTTATTACTTTCAGGTATATATAGTAACTTAAGTTTTATCCTTTTAGTGTACTTCAGAATGTTTTAAAGATTACATAAGAGTAATAAATAATGACACCTATATATGTAAAGGTTATACTTCTGAGCTATAGTTTTTGTTTGTATATTTTGGTAACTCTTGGTGTCTTCTAGTAAGTTATCTCTTGTTTTCTCTGCCAACTGTGGGTCTGTTACTCATCCTGTTTTCTTTGTAGTTCTAAGTATCATCAGAAAGTATAATCAATAGTACTTTCTATATATATTTTTAAAAGTAGTTTGAAACTTCTTAGACATGATTTTTATATTTAATTTGTGTGATGTTTTCAAACTTCATCTTCCTTCCTCCTGACTATTGGTTGGTTCAGATCCTTAGCTCTTTTACAGATTATTTTGTTTGTTTTTTTCAGTATACTTAGAGTTGATCAGGTAGACTGACACAAGCCACTACCTCAGAAATTAAGGTAGACAAGGATGTCATTTAAACATTTATGATGAAAATATAACTGTCAAAAGTGCCAGATACTGTTTGTTTTATTGTTAAAGTCATCTTGGGTAAACAAATTAAAATTGTAAATATGCTCGCTTTAGGAAATCTGACAGTAGAGTAAATACAGTTAGATCATGTTTAGAGATTGTCATCATCTTGATAATATTCTTTTTCTCTCTGTATAATGCAATTGATTGCTTTGCCACTAACTTTCATATTAATTTCCAGTCACGTACAGAAACTATATCCCAATCATCTTAATTAAACCTGAAGTATTAGACCATGTGTTATGGTGAGATATTTCTGAAGATGGCTTATATTACCTGTTTCACACTCAGGGTCATTTCATTTCAGATTCTCTAGATATATGTATTTACCTGTTCCTGACACAACAGTATATTTACATATTAACAGCTAGAATATTTGGAATTCTGAGACTTTTTTTTTCTGTCAGGCTTGTAACATAAGGAACAACTAATATGTCAATTTAAAAGGCATATTAGGAAACTTATGTTGAAAGTTGTTTTGGGGTGGTTAGGAGACCAAAAACCTTTAATCCATGTTGGCAATAATAGAAAATCTAATTTTCTCCTTATGTCAGCCCTAATGGAACTGTAGAGAGAAAAACCAATCAGTGCAATAAACATAAAAGTATGAGAGAAGTGCCTCACTGGTGGTGCAGTCTCAGTGCTATCAAGCTATTGCCAGTCTTGTCATGAGTTCTGTCCCTGGCCAGGGAGCTAACCCACATGCAGCAGACCACTCCTGTCTTGCCTACTGCTCCCCTTAGCAATGTATTTCAGTAGCTCTGCCTGTTCACTCTGTCTCTGGTGGATCTTTTTGCTCCATCCCCCTAGCCCACTCCTCTCCCCCATATACCTGGCCCACATCCTAGTTCTTATATGCATACATAAATAAAAACAAATCCTTTTTAGAAATGAGTGAAGATAATTTGAAATAAGGAATATATTATAAAGAAAAGTAGGAAGTTTAGGTGTGGAAAACTATAATAGTCAATGTAAAATGGGATAAATAACACTTTGGATATAACCAAGGAATAATTAATGGGTAGGTTAGATTAAGGAAATCCGTGTAAAGAAGATGAACCAAGACTCAGGCTATATACCTATACCTGCCTCTATAAATATAAATATCTAGATATAAATATATGCATGTATTTCTGTGTGTGTGTGTGAGAGAGAGTGAGTGTGTGTGTAAAATGGAGTTCTAGACGTAGAATCCAGATAACAGGATTCTTCGAAAATGAGAGGAAAAAATGGAAAGGAGGAATTAATTTGAAGAAATAATAGAGGTAAGCTTCTGAAAGAAATGAGAGATTTTTGATTAAAAAGGCTCATAGAGTAGGCCTCCCTGGTGGTGCAAGAAGGTTAACCACCACACTGTGGGGCATCCACAGCTCTGATCAGGGAGATGACCCACATGGCGCTGCCTCCCCTGCTGCTCCCCCTCAGCAGTATATTTCAGTCAGTCTGCTTGTTCTGTTCCCCACTCTTTCTCTGGGGAATCTTCTCACTCTCCCTCCTCCCCCCACCTCTGCCCTGTACCTGGTTCTTGTATGCATAAATAAATAAACCTTTAAAAAAAAAAAGGCCCATAGACTGTCAAAGAAAAAGGATTGTGGGAAAAGTCTATCTAAACTCATTGTGAGAAATTTTAAAAATCAGAAGAGAAAAAAATTCTAAAATATGGACTATTAATATGAAGTGCTTCTTGGGAAAAAACCAAAAGGACTAAATAGAAGTGACTTCTGTCCTAAGAAAATGGGACAATATATAAAATAACTAGACTTAGAAATATTTGTAGCAAAATATTGGAAGTCCTGGAAATGGAGAAATTACACTCATTTCTTATAACATCTAGATTTGATAATCAAATGATATTTGGGAAATTTAACTAGCAGCTTGGAAATATATCCAGAATTATTTCTCAGACACCAAATTCATAACAACAAATCATATTTCTATTTTGCATCAAGTACTATATACATAGCAAGGACCATCAATTTCTTATTATATGGGTATGTTTTCATAGTGTGCAGATCCTCTTCCTCGTGGAAGAGTTGGACATTTAAACACATAGTTACAGAATAAAGTGTCAGACGGAATCATCATAGATTATTATGTTGAAATCAGGTTTGAGAATTTTCTCACTTCATTTTCTAAGATTGAATATGACATTGAAAATGATTGAATATCAATTTTATATTTTATTTTAAGTCATAGAAAACCCTTAATGAAGAATGGCAAATTGTTTTAGTAGCTATCATATCTAATACGATTATATTCTTCATTTTAATTAGCAGTCTCTCCACCAAACTTTCTTTTTATTTTCTTAAGCTAAAGAAACAGGAAAAAAAATTACTGTGTGAATGCACTCATGATTTTTTTTTTTTAAAGATTTATTTATTTATGCTTACAAGAGCTGGGGTACAGGCCAGAGTCATGGGAGGTGAAAGGATTCACCAGACAGAGTGGGGAGCAGAACAGGCAGACTGACCAAAACACACTGCCAAGGGCAGCAGCTGGCGAGGCAGGAGAGGTCTGCTACGCCATGTGGGGCTCCTCCCTGGCCTGCGGCAGGGATCGAACTCGTGCTGCTGTGGCTGCGGTTTGCCTCGTAGTGCGTTGCTTAACCCGCTGCTCCACCAGGGAGGCCCCTCATGATGTTTCTTATTTAAGATTGTGACTGATAATAATTTAGGTGTGTCTCATTTCTTAGTCGAAGTACTCTCCATTAACCTGAACACCTATATTTTATACTTCATCTGAGCTAATGTTTCTTGTAGAAAACATACCCTGTACAAATTCACATTATTATAGAATTGTTGGGGGGAAAGGATGTCCTCAGCAAACTCCACAAAAAGGTTTTATGGATCCCACACGCACCCCAGACCAAAGAGATCCAGGACACTAAGAACTACAAATCCCATAATGTCATCACCACCAAAGGGAACATTGCTAGGAATGGAGGGTAGAGTTAAATAACCAGGTTTGGCCTTGGGAGTTCCTTGATTTTTTTGGCATGCTATTGGGGCTCCAGCTGAATAAAACTGGTAGGACGCATTCACCAATTTATCGCTCTTTCTCCCTGTGTTAGTCATTTTTTCATTTCCCTTTTTTGTAAATAAAACCTTTATTACCCCTTTTTGTGTGTACCTACATTTGAGTCTCATTTAAGTCCCTGTTAAGTGCCTGGGTGAGGACCCACAGTCAGGCCAACCCATTTCACATTGGGTTGCCCTGTAACAGATTCATGATACTAACTTCAAATGACATTTATTTATTTATTTTTAAGATTTATTTAGCTTTGCATATAAAGCACTGGGTTGTAGGCCAACTATGGGGAGGAGAGAGGTTCACCAGAGACAGAGGGGGGAGCAGAACAGAAAAATTGACTGAAATACACTGCTGAGGGGAATGGTGGGTGAGACAGGAGAGGTCTGCTGCACCATGTGGGTTACTCCCTGGCCAGGGATTGAAATTGTGCTGCAATGGCTGCCAGTAGCTCAATAGTGCTGAAACTTAACCCCTTGTGCCACCAGGGAGGCCCTCAAATGACATTGAAATTGCTTTCTTAATACACTTCTCAAGGAAACTTTTAATTTTGCATACCCCGTTTCTCTCCCCCCCCCCCCCCCCCCCCCCCCTNTAATACACTTCTCAAGGAAACTTTTAATTTTGCATACCCCGTTTCTCTCCCCCCCCCCCCCCACAACTCTTTTTCTCAGCCTCTATATGTTAGATGTGTTTCTTTTTATTCCCAGGAAAAGCTATTTACTCATCACTACATTCTGCATACCTCTGGAGTTGTATCTGTTCCCCTTCCCTCCTCCTGTCCTTGTTTTCCCAGCTTGCCCTTACCTGTGCTCAGTATCTCATCCTTTTCTACCCTCTCAGACACTTGGTCACTTTAGTTTCCTCTCCTTTTTTACCATCACTTATTTTTACCCATTTACATTGAAGCATGCTGTAGTAGCTCTTATCTGAAAAACTCCAAATTGTTTTAATCCCATATTTTTATGTGGGTGCTTAATCCTCTCACACTGTTGTATTCCTGCTTGTTTAATACCTTTGTTTTGGGTGATATGTCTAGATGTGACTAGATTCTTCTTGGAAATTCTTATGCTTCATGATTGAGAGAATTTATGTCTTCCATCCTTTCTGAACACAGTTCTAGCTATTAAATTACAAAATAATGCTTCTTTTACTTAATTGGAATTTTGTGTTAGACATATTTGTACTTTTATTCTGTCCTTCATGACCCTTACCATCTCTTTTATAATTACCTTTTTATTATCTATGTGATATGTAGATAATTTCTTTCAATCTTTTTTAATTTATTCATCATCTCTTTACCTCTCAATTTATTGTTTCATCTGACTATTGAGTTAAGAATTTTAGTGCATGTATTTTTCAGTTTAAGAAATTCTTTGTGGTTCTTTGAAAATTGGACTTGCTCAGCTTTGTTTTTCTTTTTTTTTTTTTTAATAATTTGTAACTCATTTCTTGCATCTAGAAAGATTTTTATTTTGAAAGCCTTGCCTTAGAAAAGGCTATAAATAATAATATGAAGAATTTCACCAGTTGAGAATAAGTTGCAGACATAGTCCCCCTTAGCACTCAGTACTTAAGTATATCTTACTAATTTGGACAACCTTTTGTACCAAATATAGTTCTGCTATCAAGAACAGGAAATTAACATACCCAGCTTATGCTGTCTAATCTTCAGATGCTTTTCAAGTTTTGACAGGTGTCTCAAAATTTTGAAGATTATTTTGGAATTTGTTTAATTTTTCATTATTAAATTCAGATTGTTTTTTGGATTAGGATTATCATAGAAGTGATCTTTCCATTGTATTTTATCAGATGGCATATAATCACAATTTTCCAATGCAGAGGTTTACTTTGTCCCTTTATAATTAGTAAGCATTTTGTGGAATATACTGTGGAATTGGGAAGTGTAACTATCCCCTTTTTCATCAAACTTTCCATTTATATCAGTATGGATTTACAAATTTTTATGATTATAGTTTATTATTATTATGCCACTAAATTGTCCACAGCTTAGCTAATAGGAAGTCCCACTAAGCTAATTCTGTGTCCTTCTGATATGTCCTCCATTATTCTTTGAATGCTTGTTTATTGTTTGGCATGCCTGTAGATTAGTTTTCTCTTGTTGCCATAGTCTATTACCATAACATTAGATATTGTTATATTAATTAAACCACATAAATTTATTAGTTCACTGTGAGAACACTGGGTTGGGTTGTCTGATTTATCACAAGGCTAAAATCACAGTATTGATAGCTGATCTCTTACTATCAGGAAACTCTGGCAACTACACACTTCCAATCTCATTTGGGTTCTTGGCAAAATCCAGTTCATGTTGTTATAGGAATGAATCACCATTTCCCTTCTAGCTCTCCCTTGGAACCTTCTCTTAAATTCTAAAGACTTCCTTGTCATCCCACATGTGTCCCTACATCTCGGAGACAGCAAAAGTGAGTGGAATTCTTTCACATTTAGAATTTCTCTGACTTGCCCCTTCTTCCTCATCTCTATTGCTTTCTCTTCTGCTGTGTCACCCACTGAGTCTTCTGTCTTCTGTCAAGGGCTCTTGTGAATTCACTGGGAACCACCCTCATAATCCTGGATAATGCATTTATTTTAAAGTCAGCTGATCACTAATTTGAATTCACACTTTACAGCTATACCTAGATTAGCAGTTGATTGAATAACTAGGAGATGGGAAACTTGGGGAACATCTTTTAGAATCCTGCCTATCATAGAGAATATCTGAGGTTCCTTTTTTTCATATATAGTAGTGTTCCTTTTGCACATTTTTAAAAATTCCTCCTGTTAGGTTCATTTAAAATACTTCTCTTAACCTTTATTTGTTAGTTCTGTTTCTAAGGTTCATGAAGGGTCGTCTAATCTTAGTTTTTGTATCTGCTAGTATGTGGTGTTGGGAATTGTTTCCTTCCATGTTTTCTAATTTTGGATTGTGAACTCATAGCTTGGATTGAGGATTGATATCCTCTAAGAGAGTTAGTGGTTGCTTCTGCTATATATACAAATGACATTAACACTTGGTCCCAGCTTATATTAATTTAATATTTGGTATTTACCAGATCACACATATGGTGTAAATTATTACCAAATGTTGTATGTGTATAATACTGTGGCTATAAGATCTCAGGGCATAGTTTTTATTACCTATACAGCGCTCAGATCAAATTAAGCAGCTTTCTTTTGTTTTGATTTAATTTGGGGGCTTTATTTTTTGGGTGCAGGTGAGGCGGGGAGGGTTGCTCTATCATTCCTCTAAAATTTTGACCCTTAGAAAGTTTCTTTTGTGTAAATGAGGGCTCATCATTTTCACCTTTCCAGTCATTGGAAGCCTAGTGTCTTACCTCTTTTCCTTATGAAAGTTAAAGCCAAAATTCCTTGGTTACTGATACAGTCTGACTACGTTAACATGTCCTTTTGACGTTTTTTCTTCTTCATTTTTTACACCTAAGCATTTCCCTTACTTTCTTGTCACTCCTATTAATTTTTAGATCATTTTAGTTAGGAAGTATTTTAATTTACCTGGTCTGCCTCATTGCAAAAAACAAACTATTGACTGATTTTTTAAAGTTTTGCCTTAACTACCAATTCGTTCAGGTCAGGGATACCTTTCACACTGCCAAATTCAGTAGGTATTTTTCAGTTTTTATCTTAGACCTCTTAGCATATTTGTTTTTTGTTAAGGACTTCCTCCCTCTGGACCGCCTTTTCTTTGTCTCTCCTCTCTCCTCCCACTCCTCCTCCTCTTTTTTCTCTGACATATTTAACTTGGTTAAGTCTTACTGTCCTGACCATTTCTTTTTTGTTGCTTCATTTCTCCTCTTATTTAGTGTTGAAATCCTTGGGGGTTGAATTCTGAGTCCCTGCTTTTCTCCATAAATTTCACTAAATTTAAGCTACTTAAAATCTTTTGTCTAAAATACTACAATAACTAGTTAGGTAGCCTTTCTGATTCCATGCTTTCAGTGTTTCTCAGGGCATTGTCATTCTATATCCAAAGCCATCTTTTAAAAATTCTGTTTCTTGACCTCCCTCGTGGCCTAGGGGTTAAATCTTAGCACTATCACTGGTAAGCCCTGGGTTCTGTCTTCTTTCAGTGCGCTGACCCACATGCAGCTCAGCTGACTTCTCCTGTCTTACCCACTGCTCCCCTTTGTAGTATATTTCAGTGGATCTGCCTGTTCTGCTCCTTACTTTGTTTCTGGTGAATCGTCTCTTTCTCGGTACCTCTGCCTACACCCCAGTTTTTCTACAATAAGTAAATTTTAAACAAAAAATAAAATACAGGCTTAAAAAGATAATAAAAGATGTAATTCTGATCACTCCAGTCTCTTGGTTAAAAAGCTTTAATGGTTCTTCATATCCTGCATTGTTTTACATGAGCTAACTCTTAAGCTGGCCTCAAGCTTCATCTTTGAACATCTTATTCATTTGCTTATTTATAGCACAGCAGCAGACCTATTAGGGTCCATTGTAGGTAAGTCATGGAAGTCAATTCTATCAAATTGAAGCAAAAAAATTATATGTGGCTGTTAGAGAATTAAAGGGAAAATCCTATACCAGACCTGTGGAAGGAGAGAAATAAGGGTAGTTTCAAGACCTACATAGAAATTAATGAACTCCTAATATTATATTAGAATAACCTAGATTTAACCATTTTCTTTTGAGTATACATTCAAAATGTATACATTGAGTATACATTCATAATTTAAATTATCAAGAGACAGAATCTTAGGTTACATACTCATCCATTGGAAGAATGAATGAAATGGGAGAAAGAGCACTTCCCTAATGGAAAATAGGGTGCTATTTGGAAAAGAAATGAGAGCATTCCAGGCAGATAAAGTGAACTGAAATGTTCTCTCAGGATTCCTTTCAGTTTGTCACTTCTTTATAGAGGCCTACCCTGTACTGATAATCCAGTTAAGTTGTCCCTTATATTTTCTCACAGCACATTCTACTTTTTTGTCATAACATTAATATTTGTGTGATTATTGTCTGTCCTATTTACTGTAAAATCCATAATTGGCGTGGATAGTATCTTGTGCATCCATTGTTTTGTCTAGGCACGTTAAGCACATGAATATTTATAGAATATTGTAAAATGAAGTAAACTATGTATTATAGTCATGTACCACATAACAACTTTCCCTTTTTTTATTATGTGATTCCTTTTTTTTACTTCAAACTTTATCCAAGTTTATTTTTTTATTAGATTTATTTGTTTTTGACATCATTTGTAGTCCCCAGGGAGTTCCCACCACCATTTCACCCGTGCACCATCACCTCAGCCCTTGTGTTTTTTATGCCCTCATCCCTGTCTTTGCCCTCCTCTCCCTCCCCCCCACATAACAGCTTTCCATTTGATAATGGACTGCATATTTGAGAGTGGTCCCTACTTATAGCTTAAGTGTGTACTTGGTTGTACTGTCTAGGTTTGTGTAACTACACTTTGATGTTTTCATAGTGTTAAATTCACATAACAATGTCAATTCGTGCCAGTTTGCCAGTTGTGACATATGATTGCATTCATTTGACTCAATCACATGATATTGAAAACATTATTTTATAATGAAATAGGAAATACGCATGTTAATTGTAGAAGAATTTAAAAAAATCTATATTCAATACATAGTTTCAAACTATGTACTAAAATGTTTGAAAATACATAAAAATAACAGCTATATTTGTGCATTGCACCCTACTTTTCCTATTTCATATTTTTAATATAGTAATTTTATTGATAAAGTCAAGCAATTATAATGAACAAAATTGTTCACATCTGTGTAAAAATATCGCAGCAATGTAAAAAATAGTTGATTTCTGCCTAAAGAGATTTAGGAACACCTATATCCGTCAATGTGATCAAGAGCAAGAGTCTCAAGAGGAAAGCTCTTTTTCTTTACTCTTTCTCAGTAATAATTATGTTAGTCATATTCTACAATCTGGAAAGGGAAAGCCAAGATAAAGAATATGCTTGGTGTTTTATTAGTTACCCAAAGGGAAAAACATTATAACAGCAGTAACAGTTAATCCTTTCTGTAGTATATATTATCCTGTTTACTCCCTTTAACAATAGATACGATTTCTTTTTTTATATTTTTGTAGTATGGATACTGTTTTATATCAAATGCTTGCCATGTAGTAGGCAGTATACTAATGAAATTAATATATGCCTTGCATAAGCTCCATGCAGTCATTGATAAAGTTCTTACTTGGAGATATATTATGTTCAGTGAGATGAGATTAGATAGATAGATAGATAGATAGATAGATAGATAGATAGATAGATAGATAGATAGATAGATAGATCTTTTTAAAAAAAGATTTAAGTTATTTGGATGAGGGAGCAGGCTTTGGACTTTTAGCCACTTTTACACCATATTAACCATGAAAGGGATGTGGGTTAAGGATAACTTACCAGGTTTCATCATTTACTTGGTTAAGTATTCCTTGACTGTCCCATTCATTTACTGAAATTTTTTGATGAATAAAGTTGATGTAGTACTGACTTGCCCTCCCAAGCAGTTTGAAACTGCAAAGGAGGAATTCTGGTTGGTGAACACTAACAATTTTGTTGCTGGACAGGTATACTTCTGTTTTATATATCAGTTTTGTATAATTGATTGGGCACAGTAATATAAGCTTTTAAGTCTAAACATTTTTTAGTGGTGCTTACACTACACCATTCTTAAATCTCTTTTCATGTTTCCACATCCAATGGGTAGTATTCAGTATCATTATGTCTTAACTTTTCAGCATCATTTGGTACAGTTGTTGTTCCCTCTTTCTTCAGACTCTCTTTTCTCATTTTCAGTGACGCTGTAGTCGTGGTTTTATTCTAATCTCACTGATCTTTTCTTCACAAATTCCTATACCACTATCTATCTTTGAAATGTTGTATGGTGTTTAGGACTTAGCTGACATCCTAAGCTGACGTTTTTCTCTTTGCAAACAAAAATCCCTACTCTTTCTTCGAAGTGCCTCAGTAAATGGCACTTCTAATCACTAGCTATAAACCTGGGATTCGTTCATATATCTTTCTTTATCAAATAAAGCTTGCTATTGAGTTTAGATCATTCTAACTTCACTGTACTTCAGATCAATCTTTTCCTGTTTAATATAACCACTGCCACCTTAGTCCAGAGAGATAATTTTTCATGTAGGTTGTGGAATAGCCTCTTAAATGATCTTTCTATTTCTACTCTTCTCTCTTTCAATTTCGCTACCTGGTAGTTGAAGGGATGACTTCTTTAAAAAAGTCATACTGGGGGGCCTCCCTGGTGGCGCAGTGGGTTAAGCAACGCACTATGAAGCGAACCGCAGCCACTGCAGCACGAGTTCGATCCCTGCCGCCGGGAGGGGACCCACATGGCGCGGCGTACCTCTCCTGCTGTGCCCGCTGCTCCCCTCAGCAGTGTACTTCCGTTGATCTGCCTGTTCTGCTCCCTGCTCTCTGTGGTGAATCCTCTCACCCCCCACACCTCTGGCCTGTACCCCAGTGCTTGTATGCATAAATAAATAAATCTTAAAAAAAAAAAAGTCATGCTGTTTGCCTTTGGTGTCTTCCTTTTGAGCTTAGCATAACTTCTAAACATGTCTACATTACACATTCCTGTGAAATCTACTACTCCAGCCTTATCATCCACCACTCTAAACTGTTCTAAAGCCGTATCACCTTTTCTTTTTGCTAACCTTTAAAAAAAAACAAAAAAAACCCAAAACCAAACCTTTGTTCTTTGTCTTTTAAACAAGGTTTTCTACTTTATTCTTTGTCCAGTTAACACCTGGCTAGCTTTTTAAGTCTCAACAATCATATTTTCGGACAGGTCTTTTCCTGCACTGATTTTTTTCCTGGCTTGTGGTATCTTTTTCCTCTTCCATCATAGCCCTTGTCAGGATTTGTAATCATGTGTTTGTTTTAATGTTTGCCTCCTTAATTAAATTGGAAATTCCAGAAAGCAAAGATCTTTATCTCCATTCCTACTTTATTTCCTGCTCCTAGCACAGTTACCTATCTTCTAGAGGATACTGAATAAATATTTGATGAATGAATGAATGCATGGATGGTTGAATGAACCAGTATATCATTGCACCTCTGTATCATTTGGCATTTTTGTTTCTACTGTGTTCTGAGCATATGAGTTTCAGGGCATTTTCCTAGAGTTTATGCATTGCAGGATTGAGTTATATTTAATTCAATGATTGTCACCTTGATTTGGATTAAAATGGATGTAACTTGTAAAGGATAGAAATAGGGTGAAATTTACAGAAGTCTCGGGAATTATTTGTCTTCTGAAAAAAGATCTAGAGGTCTTAGTAAACTGTTCATGCTGTAAGAAAACATACCCTGAGGTATGAGGGAGTTGAGGGATGTCAGTGATCCTTGTCTTCAAAAAATAATTTGAGAACTTTAAAATTTCCAGCCTTAATAGATGAGGAAATTTTTATTCTATTTTGTAGCAGTAAATACCAGACAGCTTCAAAGTGTGATCACTGGTATTATACATTTAACTGTGTATAGTTTGCCATTTAAACTAAAGCAATATTAAAAACATTTAAGTTTAGAAATTGAAGGTTTTTAATCATGGTAATTTTGCTTCTCAGTATTATAATTTTATGATATATTGTTGCATATGGTAATGGTAACTGCAGTTTTCCAAATACAATGGGGACATTTAAAGGACCTGAGAATTACTGTACTTTTCTGACTTAAAGATAAATTTTTAATTAGAACATTAACTGAAAAATAGCTGTAGGTAGCATTTATGGAAACTTACTGTATATTAGGCATTGTTATAACTTATAATCTCAAGTTCTCACAAAAAAGTCTTTTATGTAGCTTATTATTTTGTTTTTATAGATAAGAACAATATGGAGGTTCAGAAAGGTTAAGTAATTTGATTTAGATCACGTAGGTGGGAGACCCAGGGTTTTACTTTCTGAGGCAAAAGCTCTTAGTGTTTTGATTACAGTGTGCTGCCTCCAGCTAATTAGTCTTTTAATTTTAGAAGTTGGAAGTTCTGTGTATAGTATTAAAAAAAAACATTAAAAAAACTCAGCAATCAGCAATCTACCTTTAAAGGTGTTTTGAAAAAGCTGAGTTCAGATACTTCTCTCTAGAACCTTCTTCCCCCTCTAAAGCTAAATAGTCGTTTAGGCTATATGTATTTCTTTTTTTCCCCTAAAGATTTATCCATTTATGCATATAAGAACTGGGGTACAGGCCAGAAGTGTGGCGCACGGGTGAGAGGATTCACCAGTGACAGAATTGGGAACAGACAGGCAGATTTACTGAAGTACACTGCTGAGGGGAGCAGTGGGCGAGGCAGGAGAGGTCTGCTGTGCCATGTATGTCAGCTCCCTGGCTAGGGATCAGACTCGTGCTACAGTGTCTGCAGATGCTTCATAGTGTAACCCCCTGTGCCACCCTATGCTATATGTGTTTCTTATGTTGCCTAGCATTTTTCTCCTGTGTCACTGTAGCTAATGAATACTTATTAGCTCTGCAAATCTTCCATTCTTGCTATCTTCAGTCTCATTTTTTGTGAGACTCTCAGTAAGTATTTGTTGAACAAACTATGAGGAACAAACTTCTTCCATTTGCTACCCTTTAGAATATGGATTTGTAAGTATCTCTTTATTTGCCTTCATAGCCAAGTTTCTTTTTTTTTTTTTTAAAGATTTATTTTATTTATGCATACAAGCACTGGGGTACAGGCCAGAGGTGTGGGGGTGGTGAGAGGATTCACCACAGAGAACAGGGAGCAGAACAGGCAGATCAACAAAGGTACACTGCTGAGGGGAGCAGCGGGCACAGCAGGAGAGGTCTGCTGCGCCATGTGGGTCCCCCCCTGGCCAGCAGCAGGGATCGAACTCATGCTGCAGTGGCTGCGTTTTTTTGCTTCATAGTGCGTTGCTTAACCCACTGCGCCACCAGGGAGGCCCCATAGCCAAGTTTCTTAAGAGCATTATATTGTCAAGATTTACTGTTAAATTTAGTTACTCCTTTCTCTTTAACTTTCCTTTGAAATTCTCCAAGTATTCTAAGATTCTCTCAGTATTCTTATTTTGTTCTCTGTGGTCTTTGTCTGCCCTTTAAATTGCAATGTTCTCTACCGGTCCTGTGTTTGGTGATCTTCTCTTGATTATGTTGACCCTTTTCTCTGAGCAATTTCGTTTTATTCATTCCTTGGCCTTAATCAGCTCCCACATTGGGAGCTGTAAATTAAATACTTTCAGGAACCAGGTAGGTTACACAAATGAATGAAGAAGAGGTGAAGAGTGAGGAATATATAGTATTGACAGATTTTTAAAATTTTTCAGGAGATATTAGAAATCCATATTTTAATTTTTTATTTTTTTTCCTTTATTTATATATATTTGACATCAATTGTAATCCCCATGTATTCCCCATGATCTAACACCAGTGCACCATCACCTCAGTCCCCCGTGTTCCTGTCTACCCTCCATCCTTTCCCTCTTCCCTCTCCACTAAGTGTCCCCAGTTTGTCCTTTTCTTTTCATTTTTGGTTTTTGTTTCTTTCTTCTTGTTATTATTGTTGTTGTTCTTATTCCCTTCCTTGATCCTTATTTGGTTCCCTTATATTCCTCCTAGGGGAGGAACCATCTGGTATTTTTCTTTTGCCTTCTGACTTACTTCG